>VZRF01008399.1:503823-1064468 GCA_013396875.1 Vireo altiloquus | reverse complement strand
GCCCTCCCCCCCCGCCCCGCCACTCGCCGGGCTCGGTGCAAGCGAGGCTGGGGCGCCCGCGCTGCAGGAGCAGCACCCCCAGCCTCAGGCGGCTCTTCGGCCCTATGGTCGTTCCGCCGAGGAGTAAGGACGGCGGGGCACAAAGACAGCAGAAAAACAACTTTCCCCCCCCCCGGAGTCGCCGCTGTCCCGCCGAGCCCCGAGCAGGGGCCGGGCAGTGGCGGCGAGGCCCGAGCGCGGCGTTCCGTCCCTCCCTCTCTCCCTCCCGCGGCCGGCGGCGAGAGGCAGGCTCCGGGGAGGGAGCGGCTCCCCCGACCCCGGGCACGCAGCCCGTCCGCCGCGGGACCCCCACCCGCCCGGCCGGGCCCGCTGGCGCAGAGGGCGCCCCGGCGCCGCCTCCCGACCCCCGGGGCGCTGCTCACCTTGGTGGCCATGGCGCTGCCGGCCCGGGCTGCGCTGCTGCTCTGCCCTCCCTCCTTCTCTCCCTCCCTCTCTCCGTGCCGCGGCTGCTCGATCGGTCGGTCGGTGTGTCCGGCCCTCCCGCCGCCGCCGCTGGGCCGCGCAAGCGGCTCCTCCTCAGCGTTCCCCGGCCGCCGCCGCCGCCGCCTCCTGGGGGCCGCTGTGCGGCTCAGCAGCCAAGCGCCGGCACTGGGCAGGCAGGGGCTGATGTGGCCGCGCTGCGATGCCCCCGCCTTGGCCGCCCTTTCCCCCGGCTCGGCTCGGCACCCGGGGGCGGTGGCGGAGCTGTTTGCCCGCAGCCTTTCCGTCAGGGTCGGGGGGAGGGAGGTACCCGCTGCGCTGCGGTGATCCCCGGGGGAGCCGCCCCGGCCGGTTCGCGGGGCGATGGGGGCGGACGGGCCTCCCCCACCCCCAGTGCCCTCAAGGGCTTCTCTTTGTAGCCAGAGTTTGGCCTCAAATTCTCGCTCGTGTGGGGGAGAGAGCCCACAGGAAGGCGTTATGTGCACCTCGGCTGCCCTTGAACGGAAATTTCAAAGCAAATGTACAGTAAGGAAAGCAATTTTTTCCTCGGCCATGTTCCATCCGCAGCTGTCAGGGCGGTGTGTGTCATCCCTGACCTGTTTCAGCCGGCCCTTGGTGTACAGCAGCAGTAAAAAGCACCAAGGAGCTGATTAAGGTCGGTAGCATTCCTGTTGGGCGCTCTACGACCATCTCATAAAAACTAACTGCGACCCCACTTGACTTCCAGCCTGCAGGAGAGATGAGATGGGAGGCTAAAAGGAAGGGAATATAAAAATATAGTGGCAGATCACACAAGGTACTGCACCATCCAAAAAGTGCAGCTTCTCATTGATATACGTGTAGTGGCTGGCCTGGAATCAGGAGATGTTTCCTTTCTGTAGAAGGAAATACGTGATGTAATCATCAGGGATGCCAGGGAGAGCCCTAGAAGGCAGGTAGGCTGTAGGGAAACTGCATACAACTCAGCATCTGTATTTCCTTGCCCAATGAATTACAAGCTTTTCTTCTGCTCTTGGTATAGTTTCTCAGTGAGAGCTTTATTAAAAGAGGAAAATAAGTTCACAGGGTTTGGTTGGGTTTTTTACATTGGAAAAAATTTTCCACGTTGGACCCGTGAAATAGTTTCCATGGAGAGTGAGGATGAGAAAATAAGACAAAGCTGGCTGTTCAGTTGCCACCACTTTTTGAGTGATTGAACTGATTAACTTCAGAAGTTTTCAAACTCATTTGCTTCTGTTTTTAACCTTTTCAGAATTCAATTAAATAGAACATTTCCAACTTCCTATTCTCTGTAACAGCAGTACGAAAAGTGAAACCTTTCTGTGTGGCCCGCATATGACCTTTTAGGACACCTTTAAGCAAAAGTATTGTATTTAGCATCAGCTTTGCCATGTGGTCCCTCAACAGATTGGCATTTCATCCACCTTAGAAGCAAAACTCCCTGAAGCTGGCTTCATTTCTGTATTAAGAGACCCTCTTCTTCCACCTTCTCACCAACAATCTTTCCAACATGATGTGTTTTGATCCAGTCGTCTAGTGAACATCTTATAGAAAGGGGAGAGGTATGAAATGCAGAGACCCAGCACTGTCTCCTTTAGGGATCCCCAACTGATAGGTATGTGAAGGACTCTCTGTCCTTTCTCCAGATGCTGCTTTGCTATGTGTAATATAATAAACTTGTGGCTTTAGCATAAGCTCGAGTCTGTGTCATTCTTTACCTGTGGTCAGCACAGCTGCCAGAAAAGTTAATGTGCAGCTGCTACCCAGTGTGCTTTAGCAGAGTTCTGCTTGCCATTTGGGGAATGAAGAACACAGTCATGATTTGTTCAGCCTCTTGGTGTGCTTAAAGCCTCCAGTTTACCGTTTTCTACTGTGAGGTACTCCTGAAAATAAGTCTTACTTGACAAGCTTGAGGGCTGAAGAAATGTTACTGTTTCTTCCAGTGTGAGAGAATATTCCAGAAAAAAAATTTATTATGGGATCTTTCCAATACTATTTGCAATTAATTACTGTTAATTCTTGTCTTAATAAAGATATTCTTAGGAATCACTTTGCATTGCACGTAAACATATCTCTTCTTAGCTGTAAGCTTTATTATTTCTTAACACAGAGGTCACAAATAGCCACAAATTGCAAATGAAACCACCTAAAATTTCCAAAACTTCCGAAATTAGTTACTTTTCTCTTACCGAGCTGTGTTCTAGTTAATTAGGCCTGGATGTTTGCTTAGCATTAGACATAAAAGAAATCTCAGTGGCTTCAGTGGGGTTTTTTACATATCTAAGCATTTGGCAGTTTTGAAGTGTAGTGCTCTGTGTGGAGCTTATCAGCTTTCAAACACAGTTGACTCATTATTCACTTTGTACTAAAGCCCCAATGTATGCTATAATAAATATCTCCACCTCAGAAAAAAACCAATGAGTAACAGAAGAAAATCCCTTACCCAGCACATAAGTGACTTCTCTCTACAGATTTCTACAGGGAGTGTATTTTTGCTGGTCTGCAGTGGTTCCCAGGAACTCAGAGTTCATGAAGAAGTGATCTGTTGCAGAGCCAAACCAAAACCAGCCTCATCAAACGAAAAGCTCCTGCCAACAGTGCTATGCAGACTTTTTAAATTAAAAATGGACTCTGAGAAGGGGCATGGAGAACATTTGCTGAATACTGTTCTCTGCTCAGCAAGGCCTGCCCGTAGCTTCAAGCTCACAGGAAGTCAGTGACCTTGTGTGTTCTGACTTATGCAAACTTGGTGGGGAATGATAAAGAAAAAGTGTTCTTCAGATAACCTTCAAACTGAAAACAATCTGGAGAAAGAACTACATTTTGTGTTTGTAAGCCCCCGTCCTCAGGAGCTCCCTGAGGTGGTGCACCTTGGATTTGTCCCTGCTAGCAGGCTGTGCCCTGCGCGGTACCTGCGTGACGCACTGCGGTGATTGAGGTGGCCCTGAGACGTTTACCCAGCTGCCAAGGCATTTTGAGCAACAATTATCACTAGTGGCAACAACTTTGCAAGTGGAGCAGGCTGTCAAATACATGTTTTTCCGAAGTCTTTGCAGGAGGCATAGAGAGTATATTGTCCTAGGTCTTTATTTTCAAAAGTGTCTTATAAAGCAAGAAGTGATTGAATTTTTTTCTTGATTGAAAGCCTAACAATGAGATGTGCACGATAACATCAGTTCCACACTAAATGCTTTAGTTCAAGATTTCTAACTACGTTAATCAGGAAAGCCTAACAATAACTAGGGAGCAATTACAAAAACATTTCAACTATTTCTTATTCCTTTTAATTATCATGTTTACCTTAGTCGTCTGATACATACCTTCTCGTTTTAAGAAGGGGTAGAGATTTTTTGCATTTTCAAAGCCTTAAAATTAACTGTACAAGCAATTACTTGGTTTATGAATCAGAAAGAGAAGTATTGTAATTGAGAAGTATTCTTCATCTTCAGAAGTCGTATCGGCACACCTTCACCCACTTCTCCCCACAAGGTTTTTTGGGCATCATGTTTCCTCTCAGCTGAGCAGCAGTTTCTCTTTCAGAGTTATGTTAACACCATTTCTTCAATATTTCTGAGAAGTTTCGAGATAGCAATATAAAATACTGCTTCCTCCTATCTTCTGTCTTCTCCCCTCCCCCGGATTTGGACAGAAAATGATAGGAGCTGCCACATGCATGAAACCTAGTGTTATCTGCACAGAGCAGGAAGGGAGCAGCTGCTGAATCCTGTTTGTGCATCACTATGTTCAGCAATGTCCAGTGGCATCACTTGCAAATGTATCTGAAAAATACATTTAACAAAATGTGTTCTGAGGAAAAAAATACGAATATTTTCCTTTCTTTTTGTTGGGAGTTTTTGGACAGAAAGGACATCAAATCTTGGATCACATGGCATTTGCAGGAAAGCACACTTTTACCTCTCATTTACCCAGAACTTTACGTGGCAGTTTAAAATGATGCTCAAGAGATTGCAGACACACGTTCCAATCTTTCTCTGCACCTAGTGCTGGAAGATCACTATCAAAACAGTAATGTAGCCAGTCCTGAAATACTACTGGATTTTAGGTCCAGACTTTCCTAGCTGTCATAAAACCTTCTTTAGAAAATTGCACCCAAAATTGCACCCAAATTCCTGTGAGTTTTCCGTCTCTGAATTTCTCTTTGAATAAGCAGTTCTGAGAAAAACTGTGCTACATGCATTTGCTTTTGACTTGAGGATTTTATCTCCTTGGAGCTGGTAATCAAATGCCATTATTATCTGAACTGTGGCATATAATGTGGGCCCTTTTCAAGTTAAGTTCTGATTTTATATAGTTACATTTCTAATAAACACACAGCCCTGTGGTTTTGTGCCCTGTATAATTATGCTGTTTTCTTTACACTGTGGGAAAAATGCAATGCTGTGCTATGCTAAAGTCTGTACTCTCAGGGTGCTGGGATGTTTTTAACATACCTTTGTGAAGCCAGCAGTTTGGTGGACTCCTTGGACTCAATCTTCTGTTTAAAAATCCATAAAAACAGCTGCTGGCCATTGAAGATGTAAGAAAGCTATCCCCCCCCCCCCAAAAAAAAAAAAAAAAAAAGGAGAAAAGAGAAAAAAAGAGAAAGAAAATGTGGGTGTTCCAGAGACAAGACAATGTTGCAATGCGCTTTTGGACATGGTCAATTTTTTTGAAAGAACCTTTTTTTTTCTTCTTTTGTGAAGCTGATTGCAAAGCTCATGTTTTGGTGCAACTTTGATCACAATCAAGGGAGTGGGAGATGTGTGGATTAAACACCATCCATAGATGAGCACCACGGCTGCAACAATTAGGAGCTTGCTTCGTCACAATGATCTATTCTTTCTTTAGATAATAGTGGGTGAACCAGGTTTTTTCTCCCTTTTTTTCCTTAACTGTAACCAATGTTTTGAGCAATTCTGGTATTCTTTTTCTAACTTTTCAGCAGAATAATCAGTGATAGATGTATGTAATTTTTAGCAGTATAAGCTTTGAAAGAAATTATACAAAAAATCATGCTTTCTTGTGCAAGGGATAAAACATTTCTCAAAACACCTAACACTAATTTAATTCTCTTTTTTATTCACTTCTGAGCTGTACACTGTTTGGTATTATACGTGCTTACATCTGAGATAGGATACTTGTACATGCATGTATGTCATGCACTTTAGATGGTTTACATTTTTTGTTCATACTTTATTTTCTTTTGTGTTTCAATGCTAGGGCTGCTGGGATCAATAGGTTTTGAACTCAGCTTTCCTGAAAAACAGAAAACAGCTTAGTAAAAAGTATATTTTAAAAGGGATAAATGTTTCCATTTTTCTCCTTGCAAGCTTCAGGAAAAGTGACATACCATTAGCACTATTGATTCTTACCATTACTGGCCCTTTCCATCTGGAGTGCTGACTGCCCGTGGCTTATTTCCATTTTTCCTGTTGCTGTGTTTTCACATCTCAGGGGACTGCAGTCTCAACAAGCAAAGCAACAGGAGTGTGATCCACTATATATTCATCTAAACATACAAGAACATAAATGATGAGCTCCTGTCAACTTTAATAAGCTTTTGCTTCTTAAGATTGCATGCAAGTTGTCTTCCAACACACAGGACAGCTGATTGTGCTAAAGATGTAATTGATAATTCTCTGCTGATGTGTTTAGATGAAGGTCCAGCTGTTTGTCCTCACTGAGTAGCTCACTGAGAAGAAAGCTATGGAAGGCTGCAGGACAAACGTGGTCTGAGCCTTCCTGTGCTGGTCTCTGAGTTTCTTTGGAGGGGAGCAGTAGCACACGATGCCAGTGTAGCACCAGGCAGCAGTTTTTTGAGGCAGCTTAATGAAAGTAGGATCAAATCTATGGGCATATATCTATGGGCATTTATATCTAAATTCAAAGGGCAGTCAGTATCAAACCTTTGTAAGGCACGCACTGCTCTGCATTGTGATGGTAAGCATGCAAATCTGCAGACCCTGTGGATAAATGCTCTGTCATGAGTATATGCTTTTAAATGTAAATAAACTAATTTATGTGCTCTCTTTACAAAATCAAGAGTTATCATTTTACCTGACCAGCATGGATTTCAAATGTGTTGTATCCCTGGTTTACTGTTTGCTCTCCAGTGTGCACAGCATTCACTCACACTTTTTTCCCCATGACACAGACAGATATTTTGGAGCAATACAATTCTGACATTTTAAATACTTTGTGATTTCCCATTTCTAACAATTTATTACTTCACTACATTTTTTTCTGGTTTTGTCATGGAAATTTTGGGGATTTCACGGTCTCTAGTTGATTGTGTTTCCATATACAAGGAATTCAGTGCTGTACCATTCGTTTTATGAGATCACCAAAAGACTAAACCAGGCCTTAGTGTCCTTTACCCCTCAAATCTTATTTTGAGCCACTGATCCATTTAGAAATAATTGACAGTGAAATTATTTCACAGGAAGAAGCTGCTGATCCGCAGCTCCCCTGCATTCCTAAACCCATCTTTAATGAACACAGGTCAAGGTGATGAGAAATGCTTCAAAGCAAAAACAAAGCAATATTAATTTCCACTAGCTGCTGTTCATCTGCATTTTTCTCTAGGGTTAGGGTGTCCTGCAGCTAGAGAAAGAGTTATGAAGACTCTTTCTAGTGCATATATATTTCTTGCTCGTGTCAACCCATGTTAGATCTCCAGTGCATAACCTGTCTTCTAGCCCAGACAAGCCCAAGAGGGGATAAAATAAAGGGAGAAAGTAGAAGCTTTCATGAATTTCATTATACTATAACTAGATTTGGTCCTTTTATAAATTTCTCCTGTCTTGAGGGAGGATCTTGGAATCTTAAGGTCCCTTTGACCCTAATTTTTGTCATTTGTTTCTGCATATTGTAGCCAATAAAGATCATGCTATCCTAGTACAGAGATAATAATGTACAAGAGAAGAAAAAGGAAAAACTTTGGCTAGATGATGGGCTACAAAAGAGGCTTTGTAGGCTGCATACCTTGCATTGCTGCTGAGCAAATTATGTGACTGTGGGCAGGTCAGAAAATTTCAAGTATCTATGGGGTTTTTTGTAGTCACTGCCTCATATTACATTTTGAAGAAAAGCATTTTTCTCTGGTTGCAGGGTACAAGATCATTCATTAGTAGGAGTATTAAATAGTTGGCAGTTCCAAGATACTTTATAGAATTAAGTATTCAAACCTTTTTTAAAAATCCAGTATTACTAGCAAAACCAATAATTCTAGTCAAGCATTTAATTTATTACCAGTATTAAAATAAAAATGATACCTTAGGGATTTAAGTGCTTCACTTCTTTCTGCATGTGAGATATTCATACTAGCTGACACTTCTTTTCTTCAAATTATCAGAAGCAGCCCTAGGGATAGCTTTTACTACCTAGGAAAGGCAGATGTCAAAACCCCTACATATATTTCCTGGAAATTTGACTCTTACACTGAGGTTAAAGAGAGAAGACAGAGGGAAGCAAAACCTGCTTCTCCCTTTTCCAGAATACAGATTTTCTTATTTTTTTGATAGAAGGTAAAATTTGGAGTTTGCTTCAATGAGGAGCTCTAAACACATTCTGTAATTTGAGAGTTCCCCTTTAAGTTTACAGAATATTCTTGTTCAATCTGTTTAAACTGAAGGGGAACATAGCAAACGCAGCACCACTCAGTCATGTGTCCTGTTTGTGGTTAGTGACACAAAGCCAATTTTTTCAAATGCTAAGCTCTACTCTTTTTTTTGTTTTTAAGAAAAAAGGCTGAACACAGATGCTCTTGACATCAAAAACAGTCACCGAACAAATAAAAAAGCACAGACCTGCTATATGATGAAGTACCTTTTCTCATTTTCTTGAACCCAACCTGTGCTTTTTTTCAGTATATCACATCCTTCAGCATGTCTCTGGTCATGTGTTTACCCAAAAGGTGTTTTTTATCAGGAGGTTGCTGGTGTTTCCTGTCATTGCTACATCATTCCAAGGTGTTTTGAAGAAGGAAAAACTGCTGCTACGGACATCACAAAATTAAATAAAAGTTAAATTGAAAAGGTACTCCTTAAAGTTATAACAAATGGAAGAGGAAATGTGACATTTTAAAAAGCCCAAACAAACATAAAACCCCTTGAGCACTGCAGTGAGTCATGGAACCTAATAATATTTTTTGTTTTCTTTTGTGAATATTCTATTTCCAAGCTTTGTTTTCCACCATAAACATACAGGATCCACCCTGCATCTGTGTGAGGCAGGGCTGGTGGCAGTCTATGGCCATCCAATCTACAATCATGGCCTTCCATGTGAAGGACTGTACCCACAATGAACATTTTCCCCACTGTTCTAAATAGTTGACCTGTCTGTTGTGTTTCCTAACTGTCTCCCTCTTTGGCTTGCATGGCAAATTCAAAGCTTTAATTCCACATCAGATCTAGAGATTTCCCTGGAATTTTTAATGGCAATGAAATTGAAGAGTTTCCTAGCACCTCTTCAGGCCCACAGTGTCTCTGCAGGGAAGTGCAGATGACAGAGAAGTGCAGATCACCATCAAATGAGGCAGTTGCAAGGAGATAAAAATCTGGCCTTACCTCATCCTGGTCCCTACAGGTGGTTCCTAACCTGCCAAGCAGTTTTTCCCAGCTCACAGAAGCTCACTTTTGAATGCATCCTTGTCCTGGGGTGACTGTATGATACTGTATTCCCTATCATCTGCTTATTGCCTAGACATGAGTTCTGTGCCTTTGAGCTGGGTCCAGAAGAGGGGGGAGAGAAGCTGGGCGAATTCTCCAGCGCGGTTTGTGTTCAAGGACTGACACACACTCCCCTGCGTCCTCACCGCTGCAGGGCGGAGGGAACATCTTCCTGCTTTGAGCCAGCTCTCGGCTCTGCAGCAGGGAAGAGAGTTGCATTCCTTTGCTTTTTAGCTAGCTTCTTGTTCATTAGGGGACTGTGGCTTCTTCTTCTCCTGGAACTGCTCAGCTTTGCCCTGGTCCGGACCACCATCACCGGGAGGCCCCACACTGAGGCCTGGAGGGGCCCATGCCGCACCCCAGCTCCGGAGAGAGCAGAGCCACACCTACAGAAAGGACTCTGAATCTACCAGGTCTTCTCCACAGCAAGAGGTTTTATTATTTAACATTATTCATTCTCTTGTGTCTGCTTGTTAAATAAACAGGTTTTTTTCACTTTCCTCCAAGAAATTTCTTTCCAAACCTGTGGGGGAGGGGCTGCTGAAACCTGCCTTCCATTAGCGGGCACATTCATCTCAGGACATTTTCTCCTAATTTGTCTCAAACTGAGACAATCCTCCAGGCCACTTCTCCCATTGCTACCCTCTTCACCATTTTCCCTAGCAATCCACAAACAAACCCTGCTGAGCTTCTGCTTTGACCCCAGCTGGCAACAGTCATTTTTTGGTTGTTTTTTTTTTCCTCAGGCTACAGCTGTTCAGCAGCTTCCTTGCACAAAAGCAGTTCTAACTTCAGACTTCTCCTCAAGGACCGATGACACAAAGACTTAAACTCTCCAGCCTTTCAGTCACAGGATTTGGGGAAGGATGGGGACAGGCAAGGTGGAACTTCTGCAAAACACTGTTCACCTGGAGCTAAGAGGTGTTCCTTGACACAGACAAACATATTCACAGGTATACTATGCCCAGTGAGATATGCTGCTCCTAAACGAAAAGGACTGTTCCTTTAAATCAACCATCAGAATATCCAGATCTGATCCAGCAGGCATATCTCCCATCCATGTAGATGCCATTATTCCATTCATATGGCCTGACTGCCTGGAAACATCTCTGCAGCCAAATCTACAGTGGTTTTCCCTGCAGCAATTGCTGCTGGCTTACTGTCCTCAGCCAAATGCCTCTGGCTGTGTTACAGCCTTGGATTTTGTATTCTGGAGAAATTTTCTCATTTGTTTTTATGTAAGATGTTAAGTCTCCCTTAGGAGAGTTTTTTTCTGAAGGGAAGTCTTGACTTCTCTTATGTTTAATTAGAGAGCATGTGAGAAGAGACACTTCAGGGTATTTTCTACTGAGTTCCTCTGACACCATCCCTCCTTCAGGTATTCCCATTAACTGGCAGGTTTTGCTTCAAGTGTCTTTTCAGTATAACTCAGCCTGATAGCTGTTATTCCAACCAGTTGGCTTGTGGGACATGAATGCCAACAGACACTTCAGAGTAACCTAATAGCATTTATTATTTTTCCTACCTGCTTAGCAAAGTCCAGATTTCACAATGTCAAAATAATTTGAATGTTACCATCCTGAGGAGAAGTTAAACCAGCAGATTTTGCTATGGGCTTTCAGTGAGCCTGTCAAATGAGGAAAGGAGGTGCAGTCTTGTTTTAAAGCATTGGTAGATGAAATGCTGTGCAATGAAAATCTCTGTTGGCGCAGTGACAACCTGAATCAGCAGAGAGCTGGGGCCTGGCAGGGATGATGCTGCCACTGCTGCTGCTGCACTTTGCTCTCTCTAAGGCTGATTCTCTGCCACCAGTGGCAGAAGTGCGTGGGGAAGTGCCCTGCCTGTTCTAGGGGCTGAAGGTCATTTGAAATAAAAGCAGAATGTGTAACATCTTTTCTGTGTCAGCTCTGCATTCTTGTATCATTATGTGGCCATTCTTTCTCTCAAGTAGAAAATTGTCTCCACTGATAAAGGATGCCACAGTGTATACCTGTTTAAATCAAATGAGCCCCTTATTTGTCAAGCAAGACGAGAGCCACTTGTTGTACTGTGTAATCCTCAGGGCAGCACAGCTCACAGGGTTCCCCATAACTTCAGTGTAAGTGCTCACAAAAACAGGTACTGATTCTCCTTTCTGATACCACGTAGTCACAAAACTGGAAGTGGCACACTACTGTTATTCTGAACATCAGTCCATGCAAAAGAGACCTGTGCTAATGCCAACACAACAGAACCAAGTGTCTACAGTACTCCTTGGATCACCAGAAATCCCAGTGGTTTTCCAGTCTTCCGAGACTGTTTGTATTGATAGGCTAAATGCCTGGCTTAATTCCTCTAGATAATACCAGTTAATAAGGACCTTAGCTGAAGAGGTGGAAACAGATTTTAAGTAGAGCAGTAAAGGGCGAATAAGTGAGATTTGTCTAGTATGTCATCTGTGTAGTTTGAAACACAGAACTTAACTGGGTGCTTATTCTATAGGTCTGATAGGGTAATTATCTTGAAAGTTGTGGTATGTAAAGACATGCAGAGGCCTTTTGGACTGGGTGGAGATTTTGGATACAGCAACTTAGACTTTAGATTTATGAACTAATGGATACAACTGACAGGAACTAAGTATGGAAACAGGAAATGAACAACAGGATTTAGGGCTTCTCAACACTGAGACTGATACAAGACCTTAACTGGCAAAGCGAATATGTGTCCTACAAAACATCCTAGGCTAGAAAGCTAAAAAGAAATACATACTAACAGCTATGCTTCCATAATAATTCAGAATTGCTGTTTGAAGTACTGTACATCTATTTTCAAACACATATAGTTCAGCAGAGTGTACTTGCCAGAGCCTATGCCAAAAGCTAGAAAATTATTTTGCAAAGTTATTCTCCTTTGAAATGAATTTAAAAGGAATAAATTTATAATAAATTAAAAAGGAATAAATTTGTATTAAATTACAAAGGAATGCTAATTGTCACATTTTTATTACAAAGCTTGGCTTGGGTAAACTAGCACATGAAATAACTTAAAATAGCTTTTCAGTAATTTCTTTGGTGATCTGAGCTTTGAGACCTCCATAATTGAGTAGGAAAAATCTGCAAAGCTGACACATAATTTATTTTAACTAAGATGAGTTCCATAAATTTGCCAAGCCAGTTTTCAGAAGATGCTAAGATTTTGGGCTGCAGGGTTTTTACTCTTTGTTTTGGAGAATGTTTTTGGAGAAGTTTAAAAATATTGACACTAAATTCTGTTAAATGAACAGTGATATCTGACACTTTTTGTAAGAAAATGTCTCTGCTTATAAGATTTTGGAGACTTTTCAGCTTCAAATCCGTTATAAACCAAGAATTTCCTCGTAACATTCTTTCAAAATACATTCTTAGCTGAAGTTTTTGAATCTGTGAGTAGTTGCTGGATTTACATTTTCAAAAGCTATTCTGCTGATAGAAATGGACAGGAAAGTTTATTATGCAGCTACTTATCTATAGGGGAAAATAACATACTAGAGCAATAAAGGAAATCTTAATATTTGGGCTATTGAAATAAACAGGGTAATAACAATATATAGCATAAATGTGGAGGAAGTAATAGTTCAGAAACAAGCAGGTAGTATTTATTTTGGGTAATGGATAAGCCACAGCCTAATGGGAAAGGAAGAAAATGTCGATTCTTTACCATAAAACTTTGCATTTTGTCTTTATTAAACAACGTGCTTACACTCCCATAGCATAGCTTTTCCTTTTACATGGGTCCAAAAGCAGGACAGGATGGGGGATGAGGCTTGAGAAGATAGGAAGAAAGGCTATGTAATGCCAATTTTAAACAGAGGAAAATGGAGGAAGCAGCTAATTATAGTCTTTTTACTAGGAGGAAACCATTTGGAAGAGTCTTGGCCCTTTGGGAGAGACTGGGAAGCGAGGTAGCTGTCAGGATGGCTTTACGGCAATTGGTCCCAGCAGACAAAGAGCATCTGTCTAGGCAAGGAAAGGAGGTCACATTTAAAATCAAACTATCTAGGGTAGAGACAAAGACTGATCCTAATCTCTTAGATGTGTTAAACCTGTTTTAAGTAGCATTTACCATTGGTTGTTTGGGCGTGGGAGTGCTAAGAGCATGTTACCCACATCTTTTTCAATATGACCTGTCTTCCTCATCTGGCAGACAACATGGAATTTTTTTTTTGTCAAAGGGAAACAAACAAACAATCCCTATCAGGAAAACTGGTCATTTATGTCAGAAACAGATATTTTCTGAATGGATTTTGGTTAAGCTTTTTAGTAACATATTTCAAAGAAGATTCAATGTTTAAATGTGATCATGATGCTTGATCTGAGAGAAAAGTTCTGCAGGAAGCCAGGTGGGAACAGTTCAGAGACAGTAATTGGGCCTTGACCCAGAATATTTCACATCTGGGAAGAAGTCTCCTGTTTGGGATTTTGGACAGAGCATTATCAAAGCTACTGAATATCACAACATAAGATGGGGAGCTTAATAGGTTCATCCCCTCTGCAGTATCTTTCTTCTCAATCTACTAAGGTGCTTTAGCTTGCACCACTCATTGAGAAAGTGAAATAATAATGTTTCCTAGTAGTTAACCCAGGTGCAGAGAAGTTATGTACAAGGTTTTGTAACCTTTGCTCAGGTTGGTGATTGCTCACTCTCGTGTCTTAGCCAGAGCAGTCAGTGGGACTGCTCATGTGTTTTCCATGGTCATCAACATGAGTAAGGATGATACCACCCAGCCCAAGTGCCTGTACACAATGTTGCATGGGAAGTCTGTGGAAGAGCTGGCAGAATTCTCCTGATTCCAGCACCTCTGATGATTAAATAGGCAAAAGTTCAATGGTATTAAAGTATGAAGTTCTCTACTACAGTAAAATCAAATTACAAGAGGTAACATATGAATACAAAAGAAGGGACCAGTGGACAAGCGTCGTCTAGAAGTATAGACTCTGTGTAGGGAGACAAAATTTAGTCCACAAAGTCCTTTTGGCGACATTAGGGTTTTTATCAGATGGAGGAGCTGTTCCCACAAACTGTTCTGAGCCATCCAATAGCCAGAGCAAGACTTTTAGGGGCAGAGGTCAATGGCTGGCTTTTAATGAGTTAAAATGTAGGTGGATAGAGCCTACCTCTGAATAAAAGTTCTTGGTTTTGACTTCATTAACTAAGTCTATGAGGTAAACAAAGCCTAATGCACAGTATTAATCATGAGATATTTTATGATAATATTGGATTAATATATTTCTCAAAGGAAAAGTTCCTATAGGACTTCATATTCTCAGGGACTGTGGAATTTGTAAGTGGGAGGAAAATACTGTAAAAGTGACCATATTTAAATTCAAAGTGCTAACAGATTCGAGAGTGGTTTAGCCACCAAGTCGTAACTATCTCACAAAATGCCCTGTATCAGCTCCACCCTTACAGCCACTTCTTTGGACTCATGGCAGATAATTTTTCCCCACAAAAGATGATGCCCCCACACCACACCTGCTCCCCTCTTGACACTGAAACTGCTAAAGCAGGTGCCGGCGTGGGAGGCAGCAGCTTTTTATCCAGGGCCATCTCCAACAGGGAGAATTATAGGAGGGCACAGTCAGCACAGCATGCTAATTTCCATTTTCCCTGTTCTCAAGTGCAATGGGTGTCTTTAAGTTTATGGTAATGGTTTCTTGAGGAGGCTTTTAAAACTCAGATACTTTTTTGTCATATGCAAGACTGAAACAAAGCAATCTTATTTGCGAGAGAAATGCTAATGGTTCATTAGTAAAAATTTCTGCCAAGCTCCAAACCCTTTTGGCTTTGCCTCAGGTGATGGAATGTGTACATTTGGATTTATAAAAGCAGAGAGAGTTTTTGACTACAGGAAATTTCTTTCAGCACTTAAATAGCAAATCAAGACAAAATAAAACTTTTTACATTGTCTCAAATATCAGGAAATGGTAAACAGCTTCTTTTTTTTTCCTCTCTTATTTTTCAGCTTTTCATAATAGCATAAATAAGCTGAAGTGTTCATTCGTTGGCAGGGTGTTTTTTAATGGAGACTTTATAGCTGGGTGAGCAAAGGAGTTCTTGAATCAACTCCATTCAGCAACCTACTGGCACTGACACTGCTCAAACACCACACTCTGCTCAAGACTACACTCTTCATGTTGCTTCTTAAAACTAGACATTCCGCGTTGTTTTTCATAGCCAAAGAGCCCTTGCACAGATTTATCTCGATACTGGGAGATAAACTCACAGAGGTTTAGTCTCACCAAAGCTGACAGACACCCATGGACAAGCTTTGGATCAAGCCTTATGTTGAGCCACAAGTCAGAGCCGTGGCTGGGCAGACAGATTAACCTCTTTTCGTGAAGGGGAGCATGACTCAGTACAATGAGCAGGCAGTTGTTGCTTGCCAACAGGCAGAGCTGTCTTTTCATAAAATTTAAATTGATTGCCCTTTAAACCCACCAGATTTGGAGAAGGCTGCAGAATTGAGTTGTTGCTGTTCACGAACTCTCCTACGTGGCAATCTAGGAGATAAAGAGGAACAAGGGTTGTATTTCCTAACTTCTTATAGTTCCTAGAACAGCGAGTAGCAGCAGTGATTTGTCAAGCTTTAATTCAGTTCCCCCTCATTGCCCTCCTCACCCAGGCCTTGCTGAGGGGAGAGCTGGCTTGCTGCAGCAACAGCAGTTCTGCCCAGACAACAAACTTCTGTGAGAAATGAGGTCATGGAAACTCCTGACATCCAAACCCTCATTTCCAGCAATGATGCCTGCAAGGTGCTGGCCCTCACTACAACTACAGTGGTTGTAGCTGTCTGTCTGTCTGTTTTCCTGGAGCACAGGAGCACTGTGTGCAGGGACAGGTAGTTTTGTTTGCAGTGCTAGCTTGTATCTACTTCTTTGCTTTTTGATAACTTTTTTTTGAAGGTACTTACAGTATGACAAGATAATCTGTTTTACAGAATATCCCAGAAACACCACAGAGATCTATTGAGTAAGTACACACAGCTACCCATACTTACCTGGTCAAAACTTCATATGCACTTTAAAAACTCTGGAGCATGTTAAGATTTTTTAGGCATTTTGTACAAATACTATATTTCAAGATTTAAATGGATCACACCATTCTGTGATCACAGAGATATGACTGAATCCATGCTTAAAGTAACTTCATTGATTTTGATGGGTCTACAACAACATTATATTTGATCACAAGTCTCCAAACCCAAAATCTGAATGTCTCTCCATCAGCACTTTGCAATGACAAAGAAGGGAGAATGTTTTTTTCCAGCCACTGCTTCCTTTACCACTTCATTTCTCAGCAGCTCAGATTACTTTTCTTTTGAAGGTAGCATGTATAATTATCATTTGTTAAGATAGATGGTAACAGCGCCTATCTGGCCTCAGACATGTAATAGAGCTGTGCTCTTAAATCTTGACAAATCATTATTTTGTCCTAACCTTACAATTAAACTATGTGTTCTGTGTTGCTGGCCCACTGCCTTTCTGCTTTAGAACAGCCCCTGATCTGTGCCAGTGAACTTGTTGTCGAGGTCACTTCCACTGTGGCCAGCATCTCCTCACCTGAGGGCTCACACCCAGAAACACACTCAGTGATTCATCACTGCAGTCTAAAAAGGCTGAATTATCCACTCAGGGATTCCTAAGACATGAGTTTGCTGCTATTTCATCATGTGCTTTGCTCTGGATTATAGGCAACTTCCTTTTCCCAGCTCTTTAAGCCTGATGGGTCAGCAGGCATTTAATCCTCTGTGCTGCTCGTTATTTACATATCCTCCCTAGATATGGCTGCACTCTGTGTTTGTGTGCATGCGCACGTGCATGTTTTAATGACTTGCTGGCCAAATTCCTTCACAAAGTGAATCACACTCTGCCAAATCACTCCTCCACCCATGAGCAAATAGAGCCTATTCAGGCTACCCTGATGCAAGAACCACAAATAAGGAACACGTGATAAGAGATTCAGGAAGAGCTTGAAAAACATAGTGACAAGATCGTGTCTCTGAGAAACAGCCTATACTGGAGCAAGGCAAATGCACAGGGCAGGTGTCCCTACATGTGCTAGTGCTGAACTTCATCCTCAAAACCATGTTGGCTGTACCCTATTTTTTCTCTAAGTTCCTTGTATTCTTATCCCTACAGAGAGACCTGCTGAAGAAAATTACTCAGTAAACACAAGAAAACCCAGAATTGGCTCTGTATAAGTTGCCTGTGTGGAATATTGGACTACTTTTTCCAGCACAGTATAAACTCTGCAAACAAACACAAGCTCATCTTATATGCAGGCATTAAATGAAAAAATTTTCAGATGAATCTTGCACTCAGAACATAGAAATCTTGGAAAGCCAGCCTTTAATAGGTTCTATGATGCCTGTCACAAATACCTAGAGGAAGCAGCAGTTATTATGCACAATAAGAATTTATGTAATTTAGATTATAATTAGATTTACAAGAGAAGAAATAGATTTAACACATATCCTTGGGCAAGACTCAACATTTTTTTTCTGTTAGATCATGTAGCAACTATCAAGGTTGCATCCTGTAGAGACAGTAAGAACATAAACCAACACAAATCTTAAATTTCACTCTAATGACCTACATACCTTTAATCAACCTCCACTGCTTTATCTGTATGCATCTGCTTCAGACTGGGTTTATGCATAATTACAAAATAATTTACAAAAAGACCTTCAAAGAACTTCATAGTATCTTTGCATATTTAAGTATCTCAGAATCATCCTGAGTAGCAAATGACATAATTAGACCCAAACAGGAGTGAAATTCAGGATGTTTGATAAAATATTTCTTTTTCACAAGCCTCTGGAGGAAATTCAGTGTCAGACGGATCCTGAGAAGATGGATGGTATCCTGCAATTAAGAGGCCTCTATTCTACAAAAAAGGCATTTCCCTTTCCTACCTCTCCACTTATCAAGACACTGTTGCTTACTTAGGGAAAAAGAATTGAGAGATGAGGTTATTTTTTGAACCATATCATGCTAAATTTAGGTTAATCTCCTTGTCTGCCTTAGGGCAATATGCCAGAGGGATCAGGAACTGTTATCACCACATTGTTACAGAGAGGGCAAAACATACTGTGGTGACAGATGGATTCAGTCTGAGGCAATTTTTATTTTGCCATCCTCTGGCAGAGGACATTCCCTTGCACTGTGTGTAATGGACTGTTCACCCTTTCCCCAAACAAATTGGGCAGAAGTAAAGGCTGCTGTACTAAAGTAACTCCTCTTGTTTCTTTAGGAGCGTTGTGAAACTACACTGGATCCAAGAAAATCCTCTGCTGTCCCACTGCTGCTTCTGTCGAGCATAAATTATTAAAAAACACACACAGGCATTAACATACACCATCTCATACAGCTTTTAGTTCCTGTACTGTTCTGCCCTGTGTCCCAAGCTGCTCACTGGAGATTGAATTTGCTAAAAACTAGTTCTTAAATCCAAATTTTTATCTTGTCACGTTGCATTGTAATTAGAAGGCATACTGGCACCTTGCATGTTATGCAGAATTCCCTGTCAAGCCACCTACCCAAATCTCAGCAGATCAGAATATTTCAAGCAGTCCAACATCCTGAAAATGTACTATTACTATTGCACTTTGTGTTTCTTGCAAAAGAAGTGCCATATCTCCTCTGAAGTAATTCTTGCCACCATTGTCACCACTTGCTCTGTCCATTAGAGTTTGGCTGTAATTACTAAATTCATTATTAGAAGCAGATTATTATATAAATTATAAAGCAGATTATTGATATGTAAATGGAGCATACACCTTAAGAACTAGATTTCCTTTTCAACTGATGAACTGAGTTGGGGTTTTTTTTGTTTGTTTATTTATGATACTAGAATTAGATTCTTAGATATTCTAAGCCCTGAGAAGAATGGTGCTAGGAAGCATTTTCAGATCTTTCCAAAGTCATATGGCCATGCTGATGCTGACAGGAACTTCTTTGGATTAAGCCATACTGGTGATTATGTTTTGTGTTTGAAATCACGTAATTTTTGTCATCTTGACTTTTTCTCTTCTGAGTTCTCAGATTTCCTCAGATTTTATACTCCATTACACACTTAAAAATTTTTTTCCCATTATTATGTAGAGTACAGATCACAGTGAAATACTCTAGACAGACCTATACAAGGTCTGAAAAAAACCACCCAGTTGCTCAGAAGGCCAGCTGGAAAGAAGCAGCTGACTTACGGGAAAACCAGCTGTATGTGATCTTGAGATGGATTGCCAGGGGGGACAATGAAGGGGCCTGGAGCCCCTGGATGTGAGGTTTTTCTTTTGTTATCAAAGTTCCATACTAGAAAAAGAAGGAGTTGGACTTCTTGCTTAGTTTCTCATGTTATTTATTAGTTTCTTATTAAGTTTAAAGCGCAGTCTGTGTTTGGCTTGTTGCTGTGGAATCTGTGCTGTAAAAGGTTGCGAGATTTTGTGTGCAGCCTGTTTTTAAAGACTTTTTACCTAACAATCAACTATAATGTATGACATTTTTAATTCTGTATCAATAACTATCAACTCTTTCTAACACTAGCTCAAACTTATTCTAGTAATTACTTTGTCCTTACCTCACAGTAAAAGAAGGAGGGAAAGAAGGAGAAAGAGGGACTCAGGGACAGTGCTCGAAAATCTCTATCTTGTTTCCATTCACTTCCATACTACAAAACCCAATACTATAAATTTTCACTTTGTGATAAACTAAATTACAATTTATTTCACACTTTCAATACTTTCAATTCATCTAAGAGTGCTGGAAGCTTCTTCCAGAGGCACAGATCAAAGACTCTGTCCTCTTGGGGTGCCAAAGGGGGTCTCAGACCGCTCACGGCTTTCCAACTTTCCTGGACTCCAACAGGACAAGAATATCCATCTCGGATGCAAGGAAACAAAAGCAATTTGGGATAAAAAAGCATATATCATCTGTACATTGGGATACCTTTAAATAGATACCAAAAGTATCAGTATATGAGATAATAGATACTGACACATTTAAACACATCCTAAAAATGGTAAGTTTCCTGGTTTTGTTTAATCAAAAAGTGCCATAATTTATTTGGACTAGCAATTGATGTTTTTAATCAGATGCACACAGCTGGATCAGACTTGTTTCAGAACAATATTTTCCATTTCCCTCACATTAGTCACTTTTGGGAAAGATCAGCTTTCTGGGACTTCAGACCATTTGTTCCAGGGTCATCTCTTACTGACATTGACTCTGTTTAGACAGAGGCTTTTTGACACAAATATTGCGTAAAGCATAAATATAGCATGACACTCTCAGTGACTGTCAGCTCTGTGACAGAGCTGGATGCTTCTGCTAAACAAAGCCAGGAAACAGTCAAATGTATCTTGGAATAAAAAGGCAGGAGGTCAGTGAAGGCGACCTTTTAGTTACCTCATATTGTCAGGGTCAGGAATGCAACCAATGTAGCTTTATTCAATTCAAGCATCATACTATCCTCTGACAAGTTCACTAGAATTACATAAGGCCTACATTAAAATTGTAAAGCAGTTAAATTTTCTATTTTTATGTAATTTTAAATGAAACTGTAAGAAAATTATTTCTAATATTCCCATTCACTGCATTTTAAGGTCTATTGTTCTTTCCATGAGCAACTCCCTCAAGGAGAGGATAGATTTCATTTGTGAAAGTTCCAGTCTGGACTGAAATATGGCATGAAACCATCCAGATATATAACTCAAACCATCTGGATTCATAACATTAATAATTTTGATCAAAAGTACGCAATGCTTTCAGAAAACTATTTTCATCTAATGGGCTACCACTGTAACACATTTTTCTGTGTTTGTCCTGCTACAGGTGGCGGCCAAGGACAGTGCCCAGAAGTTGGATGTCAAGTGGATCTCGGTGTCTTGTAGGTTCCCCAAAATCCCCCAAATTATGGAGGCTGGAGGAGCACTCCGCCAGCCATCTGCAGGTGCATCCAAGCCCTCTCTCCCAAGGTAGGAGCGCTCCGGCAGCCCCAGGGAAAGCTGTCAGGGCACAGTGTCCGCTCCTGCCCGGCCGTGCCAGCCTTGGGGCCACGCTCCTCCGAGCAGCACAAAGCAGCTGCAGTGCAGGAGAGGCTCTGGCTCTCCAGTTTATGGCAGGAGCACACACTGCACTCCTTCTCAGCGCACAGGAGCAGACAGACGAGGTTGTGTTCACTCGCGCACAAGAGGGTGTTTATTCTGTCCTCCGCAGGCTGCCTCTCCCCCAGGCGTCTGCCTCTCGGCTTCCCGTCTCCTCCAGCAGGAGAGAAAACACGGGAGCAGAAGCCAAGGACTCGTGAGCTCCAGTTCGACTGCTGGTATTGACTCATTGTTTGGCCTTACTTAGTCATTTAACCTCTCTGTCCCTAGTTCCCTCCCTGGAAAAGGACAATGCAGCTGGACTTGCCTGGGGAGGACAGCTCTCCCCAGAAAGCAAACAGTGGCTACTTCGGAGAGCAGAGGCAGCAGCTCTCTCCCTGCTGCTCTGTTCCCAGTAGCCTGCCCACAGCCGGAGACAGAGCAAAGTGCAAGGGGCAGAGTTATCCTGTGACTTGAGATATGCTGCTGCTAATCTTTAACCTCCGCGAGCCATTTCCCTGAGCTCCAGCAGCACAGATCCCTGCAGCTGGGACAATGTGTTGTACACCGAGCTATTCTCTGTCTTTCTGTCGTAGCAAAGGAAATCATGGCTTACCTCTGCCTACCAACAATGTGATCCTCCTCTGTTCAGAGATGCTGGCTGGCTGCCACTTTCCTCTTGGAAAGAGGACACAGGAAGGGCTGCAGGCAGGACTAACAGGACAAGCCTTGGACAGAGAGGATTTGGAGGAATGGAATTGCTCTCCCTTGGAAGGTATCCCCATGTCCTTGCTAACAGTGAGGGACCTTGTAGATACCAGACATTACACCAACAAACCTACTGCATGAAAGGCAAGTAGTGCTACCCAAATGGCTGAACCAATACAGAAAGATTTATGTCAGTGTGTTGTTGCCTGGAGAATTTCCTCCTAGCAAAATTTTAAATTTCTGTGACCTTTAGTAAAGGTTCTTCATTGCCACATGTCACACACAATGTGACTAGCAGTATAATACCACGGTTTTATTATTAACAATGAATAGTCACTTCTCTTTCCCTCCTCCCCCCCTAGTTTCTGGATTTTAAAATGCTGATAGGGTGGTATTTCTTTCTCAGCCATAAAAAACCCCAAGACTAGAGGTCATTTATCATTTGGCTGCAGGAGCTGAAGCTTAACAGAGCAACCCAATGGCTTCTGACAAAAGCCAGAAAGCTGCCAACACAGGCACTTGCCAATATTAACAGATAAAAGAGGGAAAGCACCAGGGAAGATGTTGGGATGCTCTTTAACTGAGAGGTGTCTTTCTACATTTATTCAGCCAGGAGGAAGGTAGAAGAGGGAGCGGTGCAGTTCTGGCCAACATAGCTACTCTAAGCAAAGCTTGGACACTTGCAGGGGCACCAGCTGGATGGCTGCTTTATAGTCCTATTGCTCTTGCAAGGATGCAGCATTGACTTGTTCAGCAAGAGAGAAACTTGGGCACGTGTGCACCCCACAGATCCTGCACTTGTAGGGCACAATCTGTAGGGAGGTGCAATGATGGCTCCCATTCACAGGGGACTGTGCTGGGGGCTTGCTCCAGGGAGGAAATGAAGTTGGAGCGAGACAGGAACAGAAAACTTGACCTCCTTTTTCCTCTCTAGAAGAGGTCAGAGGAAGCAAGTCAGTTGGCCTTGGAAGGCACATTTCAACTCTCTGCTCCAACACAGCCTTACTCAATGCTTCACACCAAGTCTTCAAAATAATTTAAGCACTGGTCACCTATTTAAGTGCCTGCACTCCTACCAGAATTGCCGAAGGAGGTAGAAGGTGCCCACTGTCTTCGCAGAGTTGGTCTTTACCAGGTGAGCGTGACTCTGCTGGTGAAGAATCAAAGGCACAAGCAGTCCATCTCCAGGACTCGAACGGATGTTGTGGAAGAGCCCAGCCATACTCATCACCTCAGCCTGGGGCCACAGGCAGGTGGAGCATGGCTGAGGTGCAGTGTGCTGTGAGCAGGTGCCAGCACATATCCTGGGCAAGCGCAGGACACGTGCAAAGCATTCGGATGTGACAGCGACAGGTACTGAACCAGCACCTCAGACAACAGTAACAGCCCCACACTGACAGACAGATATCCCAAGGCAGCTCCAGCTCAGGAAGTTGCCATAGGGGAAAGTTCCTACACAGAAGCACACTACTAGGTCTTGTAAGGTCCCAGGTTTTGCCAACCCTTGGGGAGGTTTAGATGGTACATCAGTTCCTGCCCCAGTGAGGGACTCCAGTGCAGTCTGCTGACAGAGATTTTGTCCCTTAGCTTGCCCCAGGCCTCTTTTTGCAGAAGGAATTATCTTGTCCTAGGTAATGTTTCAGATCTCATGCTTTGGCGAAGAAAAGCCAAAGCATGCTGCTTTGACTAATCAGTCACCTGAAGAGATAACTGTGTTTCAGAAGTAGGGTTTAGGCAAGCTGTTCTTCACAGAGGCTATACTGCACTAAAGGGATTTAATCAATACTGCATCCACAGTAATAGGTTATGTGCATTAAACCCCATTAATTTTATCAAATCATACTATATACTACCCCATAAATTCACAGTCATATCAAATACATGGATAATAACGTGAAAAAACCTGCAATCTGCAATATGAATGTTGTCCAGCCTCATGCGGAAGGACATTCTGCTTCACAGTGGGTTTGCAATCTGTTAGGACTCAAGTTGGCTCTGAAGTGCTAGTTACTTTAATAGAGTTTAACATTTGGGGAGGCAGGAACTGCAGCAGGAGAAGATAGCACAAAGTTTGGCAGAAAGGCAAATGAAACTCCAGGCTCAAAAATTAAGTAAAAATGGTGATCCTGCTTTGTTAGTCTGAAGTTCTCTCTTGCAAATACACCCTGAAGAGAGAAGATCCAATCCTTTTCAGTATCTGCAGCTTGTCACCTAGAGAAGGTGGAATCCAAGACTTTCACCATTACATTAATAAGCATGGCTTTTTTTACTGTCTTTTATAAGAACCCAGATGGAGTTTGGAACACCACCTCAGGCATGTCTTACTGAACATGGCAAAATGATAGGGAAAAAAGGTCACAAATCAGTCCTGGTAAAAGTAAAGCAAGCACAAGGTTTTGTGTGTTTTTCTGGGGAAACACCTTCTGCACAGACACTTGATTGAGCCTCAAATTCCCTTACTTGGGAAAAAATGGTTGTATTGCACAGTTAGTGCTGTACACAACCTAAACCATTGGCCTCTGCTGAGTATACACTGGGAGCACTCATTTATTCAGCTTCTATTCACCCAGAATATTACTTAAACCAAACTATTTGGTTCACTGGATAGTGATGGAGTTAGTCCAGCTGGATATCTGTGCAGCAGGCAGCAGAATGCACCCCTTATTTAAAAAATGCAGCACAAAAAAGCTGGCGTCATGGACAAAGGCTAAGAAAACACTGATTCAGATAATCTCTCTCTGCTTTCTAAAAATTGCTTTGAGAGATCAACAACACAAGCAACCACAAGGCAGCCAAACCCTTCTTGCCCCAGTCTCTTGCTGCCCTGGGAGGAAAGCCTGAGCAGTTCTCCCAGAGCCTCCCAACCTTGGTGGTCAGCCTTTCCTGTCCTTCTGATCACAAGGTCTTATTTCACTAAAAGCAGGCACGAGGGGAGAGGAAGGGAAAAGCATGGGCACAATTAAAGCTCTCTGGAATTCAACTACATTACTGGAACCCCTGTGGATTTATACAGGTGTACTCTAAGAGCAAATAACATATCAGAGGCTGAGCACAGGGCTTGGGTGACAGATACTGGCTGTGGCCATCACTGCCCAAACATCAGACGGCCAGAAGTCGAAATGACATTTGCACTGTTTGTAGACCCTAATTAACACTGCAGCTTCCCACGCAGGCACTGTGAAAGTGCCATGCAAAAACTCATCTATCCATGGTTAGCTGAAAGATGCTCTATGGAGAGATTAATGTGTATTCTCTCAGCCTCTGTTGAAGAAGGCTTTGTACATTGCTACATTTAAATGCACACCTGGGTGGTTAAAGCTCCACAGTTGTAGGCAGCTGCACAAAGGAGGTACCCCAGTTCAGCTCCAGGGATGAGCTGGATGCAAGTCCAGGAGAAAGCTGCTTCTGGAGACAGCCCAGGAGGTCCTGGGCTTTGCTCTGAAGAGGAATGATCTGCAAGGAGTGCTGATCGCAGGAACTGGCCCTGCATCTGTCTCTGTGTGTAAGCAAATTGCAAGCTTAAATTCACTGATGACCTCGTACCATAGTCAAGCAATGCACCTGTTTGCTTTGCCTCAGAAGGCAAAGGAGAAAACAAACGAAAAAACATCAACAGAATATTTAATACGGAGATCAAAAGTAAGAAAATTAAGTGTTTGAAAAATTATTTTTGGGGACAAAACATGTACTGACTAAGCAGGAAAACCCACTACCACATGTATTACAAATTCCAAGATCTTAGTGGGAATAAAAGGCACTGGAAATTTCTAGGGAAACACAGACCCGCCTTTTTATATTTGTCTTTTTTAAACAAAAAATGAACACCACCATCCTGGGTGTTATGGAATTGCTGTAAGTCATCAGGTTTCATATCTTGGGTCTGCATTTCCTCTGAGACATTATTTCCTCACTGCTCATGGCAGGACACAGTGCATCTTCCTTCTGGCCATTGCAATCAAATGTGACTGGACTAAACAGATCAGTGATCTGGCAACTACTCTGGTTCTATGCTATATGTGTAATTAAGCCTAAAGAAGAGGCAAAGTTTAAATTTACAACTTAAAGTAACAGTTCTACTTTGCAAACTTGCTCTTTCTATTTTATTAATGGTACAGAGACATCTCAAAATGATTAAAAGAATTTTGAATAATAAGGAAATAAAAAAACTAACCAGCTCCAGGGACCTTTTCTTGTGAAACTAGCCCTGACTGAATTAATCTAAATGATTTTTTAGGACAGTAGAGATGTCACCCCTTCTGCTCTCAGGGAATTGAATAAAAAGAAATAAATACTTAAATTAATTTAATGTTGAACAGATTTGATCTACTAGTGGATTTTTAGAGAACGAAAATATGATATTGCTCAAAACTTTTCTACAGAACAGCTTTTACTTATACACTAATGCTAGTGAAAAAGAGCAATAAAAATTAATCTTTTCCTGAAGTTTGCTGAGATGAACTTAACTTATAGAAGTTCTTCACAGTTGTCTGGACTTCTCAGTAAGAAAGAAGTTATTCATTTCAGTAAAATAATCTGTAGAGAGCAAATGCTTCAGAATGAAATAAAAGTCACTGAGCTGTTGGTATCTTTTCTTGTTCATTTGGGCATTGGGAGAGAAGCTGCAAGCCAAGCAGCCACAGCTGATCCTCATTCCTCTGTGTCTATTGTAGGCATGCATCACTACCTTTGGCTGACTGAAATCAAACCCTCTCCTCTCTTTGCCATCTATTAGCTTATCAAAATAACCCAACCAACCAAAAAACCACACTCTGACAATTAACAGACCACACAAACAAACCACACAAACAAATAAACAAATCACCCCAGCAACAACCTGGAAAATTGCCATTCAAATTCCAGTATGATTCAATGACAGGCTGAAAATAACATATATCTGCCCTTCAAAGGTATAGTAATTTTAGCCAATGTGACTTTATCTGAATCATCTTGAAATATGGGTTGAAAGGACAAAAGAAGGTGCAGAAGTAAGACTATGTTATGGATATGGATCTATGCACTATGTAGAAATGCAGATCACAGAAAATACTGGCTTACACACTCCTAGGAAATAACAGTGATTGAGAAGGCCAATTAATAACTAGGGTAGCTATGGCACAGGCACATGTTCAGCTCTGGATAACCACAAAGGTAAGGAAGGGGTCAGAGTTACTGGGATACTTGAAAACTTGCTGTCCGTATTGGGGGTAGTGCTAGACTGCAGGGGAAAGACATTGGAAGGACATTTGTTTTTCCTTTCCTATTTTGCATCCAGTAAGGACAGCCCTAGCATTAGGACAATACCATTTCATCCCTGCTTCTCAAGTCTCTCAGCACACACATCTGCCAGGCACTGGCAAATACACTTGATCTGTGCCAACAATGAGATAGCCTCATTCAGGCCACAGCCCAAACATCAGCAGTCAGAATATTTCCTCCTCTCTACCAACTCCACGTGCTTTAAAAGGGAATGGCCTAGATGCTGGCTTGCACAGTCACTGCTTTGAACTACCCTGGCAGCACTAAAAGGCTCTAAGGCTGATGTCATTGCAAGGTCTCCACGCTGGGGAGTAAATCTCCAGCAGCACCATGACTGTGCAGCATCTGCACTGCATTCCTCTTAGATGAGGAAGTGTGGATCCTTGCACTCTGACAGCTCTTTTCTGCTGCACTGGATTTCTGAAGATATTATCAGATAAGCCTGAGTTGCAGCAATTTAGAGGACACCAACCTGCTACTCAGAGCATCAGGAGAGCTCACAGCTATCACTGGCTGGGGAAGCACAGAGAGTAAAGTCATTTTGTGCAGTTTCCCCCCAGAGGTGTACCATCCTGCCTATGACCACTGCGTAGGATCCATAAATAAAGACTCCAGGAAAACTCTTTCAGGATCTGGAAGGTGGCAGTAATGTGCCTCAGGGAAGTGCTTCTGTGATGCCTTGGAGGGACAGCTGGGGGAGGAAAGACATGACTTAGCATTTCAACAGCTTGGCATGTCTGAACTCCTGTGCAATTCTCAAAAATCTGAAGGACAGATTTATAATGGAGCCAACAAAGCTGCACCAAGATCTTCTGAACCTGGACTGCAATCTGTCCACATAGATTCTGGAAGAGCGGGAAAAGGTTTCAGCTCAGTACAGAGTCATGTGGCTTGGCAGACACTGCAGAAACATTGCCTGGAAAAGTCTGGCAAAGCCAGAGGTTCTCAGTTCAGTTCCTAGACTGAAAACAACTGCTCTTCCTTCTGCTAGAGACTGATAACATCTTTATGGCAATAGCAACCATTTTTTCTTACTGAGGTAATAAATTAAAAACCAAATTATAAATTTTGGCTTCTGTTAAGTCTAGTACAGAAGCAGCAAACAAGAACACCTCATTTTTTTATGGACTACTAACAGAAGTTCAAAAATTGCAGGTAATCTGAGAAACAGACTTTGGAAACTATGATTTTAGTTATCATTAGATCCCTGTATAGCTTCTAACATATGGCCAATGTCACCACAAGCTCTTGTTCAGCAGTTTACCATAGGAAACACTTAAAAATATAATGCCACTTTGCATTATACACTAATTAATATTATAGTATTTACTTAATTTATTGATTTATTTCTTAATAAGTATATAATAATAAAATAAACACCAGTTGAAGTGTGACATTATCACATTTGCTCTCCTTACAACAGCATGGCACAAGAACAAAGCATCTCTGAATGGAGGCAGTTTAATACCTGATGACAACTCAGGAACAGGAGCAATTTTCCTCTTTGCTGACTGTAACCTGTCATGACTATCAGTGTTAGAACATGTTTATCTACACACAACTACAGCTATTACAATGTGTTTAGGTGTAGGCACCTGTACGTATGCAAACAGTAAATTTATACAGTAAAGGTCTGTGTGAAAAATACTTGATCCCTGACAAATCTGTAACGTGCTATAACGTACACTTAAAGCACATCACATTATAGCACATATTACTCCAGCAACCCGGAGCACCTGGGGACTGCAAAACATGATAAACCTGAACCCCAGAATTCTCAAGGTCAAGATCACCGGTACATGTTTTCTTTGAAGTATGCAAATTTAAGTAAATACAATTCCTCTCTGGAGGGGAGGGAGGGAGCAAGAGACCACATTTTACGTATGAGGAAACAGCAGATTAGGAGAAATTGCTTTTCTGCCTGGGAACCACATCTTTGTATTGTAACACAACATTAGTTCCCAGAATGAGCCCAACCAGTTTGTAGAACATTTGGTACAGTAAACATGATGACAATAAACAACTTGCTTGAGATCACACACAGCCAGTCAGCCATCCAGCTTCCTGAGTCCTGCGACTCAGTCACGAAGGGTAGGTCTCACGGCACACTTGCTCCAGATGACTGGCTCTGCTGACTGAACACCAAGATTAATTAGCCTATGATTACTGTGCAGATGTGCCTTAAATGGTTCCCAATCTTAGAAAAAAAACTTCCTTAGTGCTACTGCCTTGTATTCAAAAGAAGGTTTTCATCTCAACAAAAACTTGAAAGATCATGAGGTTTGAGTGTTTGTGAAACATAAAATTTTCATAGCAATGACTATTATAATTTTGTTTCCTACTTTTTTTTTGTTTCCAATTCCCTGTGTAAGTGGTAGCTTCAGCCAAATGGCTGCTTCAGAGCCCTGTTATTTCCAGGCCAGTGATGTTATTGCAGGACTTCTGAGGACTGTTACCTTCACCTCTGCTTGCTGAGATGCCAAGCTTTTCAGAGGGTTTCTGCCGAGGGCTGAGCTGAACCAGAGCCTGACATTCTTAGGTTCTACCTGTCTTTCATACTTCTCTTTCCTCTACAACTGTCTCATCAAGCCATTTGTAGGCAATAATCAAAATTGCTTTGGAAAAGACTGAACAGTTGGAAGTCTAGTTGCCTGTTTAGGGCAGGAGGTACACATACCCAAAGTTTCTTGCCTACACACCTTTCACCTGCTCCTTAGAGCTCCCTTTCAAATCCTCTGAACACCCTTACAGCACTGCACGAAGCACAGTACGAGGCACATGCTACCTGCCAGTGAACAGTAGCACCCTTCTGGCCCTACACAGCCTCTCATCAGGGAACATCAGCAATGCTGCTTAATTCAAGGTCTCGGATAAATAAATAAATAAACAAACACAGCAACAAATCTCGCATACAAAGAGGCTGCATTTCAAGTACGGGACAGAAGGGAGCTAAGGACCCCTGAACTGACCAGTCTGCATGCTCAGACTTCTGCTGGGGCAGCTGAGCCCCAAGATATTTCACACCAGGACAAGTGGACTCAGCACCTACTGCAGCATTACTGGGGAGCACTGGTGCTCCCCAAGACTGAGAAGGGAACCTGGGGACTAAACGAACACTGCAAATCCACAAATGCTTTGCAAATGGCAGGTGGCTTTAAATTACACATTATGTTCCATTTGGTTAGGTGTTTATTATTTATGCTATTTTCTTTGGGATGAGAGCAGGAGATGTGCTGCTTTTAAGGTCCATTCCACAGAGCAATCAGGAGGCAGCTGATGGAGCATAAAATTTGTTTACTCTGTGCTGAGCAAGCAGAACTTGCATGTAAAAGCAAAGCACAGACTCAATATATCCAAATGATTTCAGCAGAACACATCCTAAAGTGCAGAACTACATACAAATAGCCTCCTTACTTAGACTTAAACCAGGTAATAGTTCATGCCTGTAGAAATACATGCTGCTTCTTTACTCCATCCCTTCCCTTCTCCCCATTCATCTCCCAACAGACCTCAATTTCTGAATGACCTGTGTTGTACCAAAACTTTATCAGAACTGCATTATGAAGGCAATAATACAGAAGGCAAGAAGGCAAGTTTTCTTTCAAAAGAATTATACCAGTCGTATGAGGAATTTTGGATGAACAGACTGTCACAATGCATCCACTGAAATGAAGTTATTTAAAATCTCCATTATCTTCCTCATGTTTTCAGGTAAGAAAGTAGGATCTAAGTACTTATTCAGATTTTCTTCACTTTTACTGCATCTTAGGAAAAAAATCAAAATAAAATCAAATCCAGTAAGATGTCCTGAATCTTCTTTAAGATGTCCATTGAAGACCTTTGCAAGCAGAATTAATAAGACCTCCCTAAACTACAGTTACTTGTTTTTAGAGAACAGCCCCAAGAGTCCCACGGAAACAGTGAAGAACATGGCTCAAGCAAGTACAGCTGGCTGGGCAGCAGTTCAGTAAAGGATTTGGGGCTCAAAGTCTCACATTTGGCTTTCCATGGGGTTGCTGCCAGTCCAGTGAGAGGTGGGAGAAGGGGAATGAGCATGGTCAGAGAGCTGGAGCCTCACCAGAGCAAACCAGCAGCACCTTCAGCCAAGGAAAACTCAGGTGCCAGTGCCAAGGAAAGCACTGCCTGCCCAACATGCCCCAAACAGCCATGACAAGAGATAATGGGAACCACTCACCTTGCAGGAGATTTAATCTAGACCCTAAGAAAATTTAATTCAATTTAGACCCTAAGAAGATGTGTCTAATGACTTCAGCTGGTGAAGCAACAGAAGGTGAGAGCCTGGAGTCTCCCTCCTTAAAACATGATGTAACCACACAAACAGTTCAGGTGTGACAGACAGGTATTTATATGTCTTGGGACACAAGGATGGGCTAGAAGCTTTCAGGATCCCTTCTAGCAGTAACTATTTCCTGAATTTAATCTGGGGTTTAACACTCAACCCATATATTTTGTTTTCTGGCAGATAAAACCTATTGCAGCACTAACATCTGTTTAATGACTTGACTGGGCCACACACCTCTAATTTAGTTTCCTCAGAGTGCAAATGGAAGCAGGGAACAAAAAAACATGCTTAAAACACATATTTCACTTCCTTGTAGAGTTAAATTTTCCATTCCCAGAGCCTAGAACATGGTTAAATTAGAACAAATGATACCAATTTTAAGACTGGGAAGCACAAAGGAGAAAAAAATCCCCAGCTAATTCCCTGAAAGACACAAAAGTTTCTTACTTTCTCGGAAATTGTAAGAGACAAATAAAAACTCCAAATCTCAGAATTTACCAAAGGCAACATTAAAGCAGCAAACAAGAGAGGATAACAAAACGTAATCTGTTTGCTAGGTCACACACACATCTAACTCTCATCACTACAGAGCACCACCGATTCTGTAATTTAAAAACTGAACCCTGCATCGATGTAAACCTCTTTACTTAATTGCTCTTTTAAAACATTAACCTGAGGCAACAGTGACTCAAAGCTCAGCAGATAATGCAATAAAGAGTTCAAATGAAAAGGGATTTTTTTTCTACTTGTTAATCTTATTTAAATCTTAGCTAGTCAAACCACTGGATGATGAAGTTTTGTATAATACCATGTGTGCTGGCCAACTCCTATTACATGCAATGGGTAAAACTATCAATTGCTTAGCCAATTTTGCAGCATTACAGGTAGGTAAGAAAAGGCTTTCAGATAATCAGACAAAATTTTATCTCTTGGAAGTGGGGTCCTTTTTTTCCTCATGAGAATTATTACAAAATTCTTTCCTACTCATGCCATTTTGCTAATTTTGTCTACATCAGATCCTGAAAAAAACAATTATCTTTCTTTGATTGATAAATATATTATTTCCCAATGAAACTCCCATTTCAAGAACAAGGTCTTCACAACATAAAGACATAGAGACCACAATTTTTCACAGGTATCATATGTGAAGTCACACTTTACAGTGTTTTTCTTTCAGTTTCATTAAAAACTACAGTACAAACTTCCCTTATTGTAAATGGGCACAATTATTGCATGGAAACTTTCCTTATTAACAAAACAGCAGCTATGAATTACACTTCAGTATATAAACATTTGCTTAAATGAATGGAAGAGATATTAAGATGATCTGATAACACATTTGTCTACAGCACAGATCCATTCTGCGAATACTTATTTTGACAGGGAAAGAAGCAGTAAATTTTCTGGAGGACTGAAATAGCCCATCACTGAACCCAATTGCACTGAAACAAGCAGTTATTCTAAAACAGAGAAGAACAAACAGCATTTGTTTTTATAATCCAGTAGGTTTTAAATGCTCCATGGTAACAGTACAATTAAACAGGGTTGTTGCTGTTCCTGTTACCTTCTAGATCTCAGTGCATAATTCTACATCCCTTACTTTAGCTAATGTAGAATGAGGAACACTGAACAATGATGAAGGAGAAAAAATTACATCTGAAAGCAACAGATTTACTTTAATACTGGGTGAATCATGTTTCTTTTTGTATGTGCCTGTTCACTCAAGTGTTTAGTATTTTCTGAATTATAGAACACATAACCTAGCTTCAGCCCTTCTGGAAAGACAGCTACTAAATAATTTACTGGTTGAGTCGTTCACCAAGCCACTTACACAAAGTAATCTGCTATCTTGAAGCTTTCAGCACTTTCAAATGAGTTCAAAGAATGACTTTAGATAAAACTCAGAAACACAGGGGAGCTGCAGATGTGTACTGAAAGAAGCTCGACTCTATAGCTTATATTCTTTGAACAGGAAAACAAAATCAGATGTTAGTCAGCATTGCATGTGTGCGTATGAAAGTCTATGCTATGGTGGACTGGCTTGTAAAGAAAGGCAAAGCATAGAGTAAAATTGTGCAGATTGTTTAGAAGGATCTTCCAAGGAAAAACAGACTCAAGCATTCATCCTGAGCTTGAGGGGGTGGATCCTCCTTGTCTTGGGGTGACTCTAGGATGTTGTATCCCCTATTGCTGCTCTATGCCCAGAAACGAAGCCTGTGCCCTTCTGTGCCTTTAAACTGAGCCCGAGAGGGGGAAGAGAAAAAAAATCGAGTAAACTTTTCAAAGCAGTTTCTGTTCAAGGTCACTACTCCTCTCTGTTCTGCTGCTGCGGCAAGAATGGAGGAAGAACCCTTCTGGCTTTTCAGCCAGCTTTCAGCTCTGTTTCTCCAGAGAGAGACTGGGAGTTAAATTTTTTTCCCTGGAACTTTGGGGTTTTTTTTCCCTTCTTCTCTTCTGGACTGTTTCAACAACATCAGAACACACCGGGAGAACTTTCCACCGAGGCCTGGAGCGGGGGGGAGCCCCCAGCTCTGAAGAGGGGAGAGAGAGAGCGAGAGAGAGACCACACCCAAAAAAGGACTCTAAAATCTTCCCAGGTTTCTCTCCACAGCGAGAGGTTTTATAATTTAGCATTATTATTTTTCTCCTGTGTGTTTGTTAAATAAATAGGTTTTTTCCTTATTCATTTTCCTCCGAGGAATACTTCTTTCCCGAACCTGGTGTGGGAGGGGGGGCTGTAACCTGCCTTCTGTCAGAGGACGTTCAAATTCAGATGTTCCTCCAAATTTGTCTCAAAATCGGGACACTCCTAAAAACCTTGAAGCTACCAGAGAAGGATGTATGGGGGGTGGAGATGGGCTTCTGTCAGTGTGCTGAGGGAAGGGCTGCCTGCGGGAGCCTGAGGCAGGACACAGGACTGGCAGCATCCCTGTGAAGTTCAGCAAAAGCCAACTCAGAGCACAGCAGCTGGAGCACAACAGCCCTGGAGCAACACAGGGAGCACGTATGGGTGTGTGTATATCTATATCCATACATATATAAACATTACAAGGCTGTGGGAGGTGGTCATGCTTCTGTGGCAAGAGAATCATACAAAATAGGAGTCTTAGGCAGGAAACTGATAGCCTTAAAATGGCAAGAGTGAGGCAATATTTTCTTCCATCACCTAGCTCAGAGTCAAAATTGGTGTGTTCCCAATTTAGAAAGCTCACAAAAATGAGTAGTGATGACAAGTGACAGTTAAGTGTAAGTAACAAAGGTGAGTGTGGCCAGAAAAAAGGCCTCCTTTAAAAATCCCAGAACTCTAGAGCAGCTCTTTTCCCATGTTAATTGAACATGCCTTTTTGTTTGTTTTTGAAGCATATTTCATCGACAAACCCAATACAATCTTGTTATTCCCTATTCTTTGAAACTCATGCAACCACAAGGAAAACTTTTTTCAGGTAATGCATCACCAGAACAAGTTTCAATTTATCCACTAACTTGATCATAAATATAACTGCATCTTTGTTGTATCTGTAAACACCTATGTTCACTGAGGAAACTAAAAAAGACCTACACATGTAGGGAAAAAAAACCCATATATAAAGTCCTGTCTCAAACAGAAGACATAACTCTTGAGGCTCAGTGGAAGGCTACAGACAGCACCAGATTCCAATTTAAGAACTGAACATTTGAAACTACCTTTATAGTTGATCCCTCCTTGAAAGAGGTGCAACTAGAAATCAGAAGAGAAACACAGCTAAATGTTTCATTAGATTCAAGTTCCTCATAGAACATCTTATTCTAGAACCAAATCAGAAATACAGAGGAGGACAGAAGAACGTCCAGAATCCTAGAAGAAGGAAGTGCAGGAGACACTGTAAAGGTAAGTATACTCATGTAGCAGAAAAAAAGCCTGAAAAGATTTCCTGCTCCTTGTTTGAGGCAGAACTGTAACCAATTGCATTGTACATTAGAAAAAGATTTAACATTGAGCACAATATATCTGTGAAGACAGAAAAGCACCTCAGATCTACATGATAGTAGTGTCTTGGGACAACACCAGGCTCTGTGAAATCAGAACACCTTACCAAGACATCAAACATGGGCGTCTGTTTGATTTTTGATATGGAGTATACATTATCGAATATAATAGAAAAGAATATTAAAAAGCTTGTGTTAAAAAAGAACCCAAAATCAGACAGACTTTCTACACTCAAGAATAAGTACATTGGTCTTTTCACCTATCTTGTTCATAAAATATGGCTCATTTAATTACAAAAGCCTACATGTCAAGAATAATATTACACCAACACAGTATTTGCCATTTATGCACCCCTGAAATGATAAAACCAAAATAAATACACAGCCTTTAATTATATAGGGCTGACTGAACTAGGTCAAAGACTTTGGCCTCTGAGCCGTATTTTTCTCTTGGAAATTCCACTTATCTAAACTTACCAGCACTCTCAATATAAATATCCAAAACTGTGATTTCACACGAAGACACACATGTAGTTATATTTCTAAATTACTTACAAATTGTAAAATTAATCTTAATAACGAATCGTGTCACACTGCATTTCCTTTAATTCGTGTCACTGCATTTTGGTTATATGTAACTGCCTAATTATAACCCCGGGAAACCATTTGGAAAGCTTTTTTTTGAGAAATAAGCAAAAGGTAGCTTCAGTAAAAATCAAGAAATTGATGTGTTTTGAGACTGATTCCTTACAGTCTGCTTTGGTACAGAATTCTCAGCATGAACGAATCTCTACAATGCAGATGTTCAAGCGCGGATAACACCAACAGCGCGCTGGGTCAAGAACTAGTCTCTAGACTGACATAAAAGTACTAACAAGTTGAAATTTTTAGGCCTGTATGTGTGCTTGATTTGCACACAGTCCTTGTGAATCACGAATCCAGACTGCATGCAGCATTCCCCACTCATTTTCCTTTAATGAAAAGGCAATGCATCTGTCACTGAACTGGTGCTATTAACAACTCGTTGCTGTGTACCTCAGTGGAAAGACACTGAATAGTATGAGTCTGTGTGAATGTGATAACTGCTGAAATGAGACTAGATAAGATCCAACATGCTACACCACACTTCTTTTACTCTAATGTAGTTCAATATTCTTTCCTTACAGTCAGTGGGAGAAATGCACCTCTTTAAGACTTTTTAAGTATGTAATCTAATCAGTGCTCCTTAATTATCCTTGACTTATGTGTCAGTAAAATTCTGTAGGATGCTATTGTCATTACAGCGAGCAGAAGCATGTAGGAAGAAAATAAGTAACCATCAGTCTTAAAACACAAATCCATTCCTTAGGCATCAGGATCACTAATTATTATGTCAAGGATGTAAGATCAGAGCAACTGCCTATTGAGCAGAGAGCAGAGGCACAAAACTTAACATAATTCAGCAACAACATAAGTAGTTAAAACAATACATACTTTAAACTCTTCAAATAGACTTGCATAAATTAAAACAAAGCAAAAGCCATCTCTTTATAATAATTCATGTTAAGGTTCATCAACTAACAAACTGGTATGTACGGAAAAAGAGCCCACAAGATTTCTAGACAACAGGTTGTCAGAATGAATAGGCAGCTTACAGAGGAATGTGATGCTACTGAAAGCTCGTCCTTGAATTGCATGTGTTAGTCTTTCATTTGACAAATTTCCAGGAGCAATTTTTGAGCACGTTTCTCATGTAAGAATTATTTTTTCTATTTTAAAGAGAACAACCTATAAATTCATAAAAGCTAATTCTGACAGATACTATGTTCTTGAGGTTTTGGTTTTGGGGTTTTTTTCAGCTAAGAAAGAGCACAACTTCAGCAGTATGAACCAGTGGAACAATACAAGTTAGTTGGAAAATCAGTCTATGGTTATATCAACTTTCACAGGCAGTGAGCTTAATACGCACAGACTTCTGTGGCAAGACATTTGGCTCTGTTCACCTCTTGTCCACACTATTTTGAGGACAGAAACTCTGGACGAGCTCCAGTCTGGTCCTGTGAGCATACGGATTGCATTAGGTATGGTACTGGAACTTACCTTCTGGTTTATTTTTAATTTAAAAGAAACCTACTTTGTTTTACAAGGCTGCTCCATAGAATGAGTCTAAGTGCTAAGCAGAGGCAACAAGAAAATGAATTTCCAAAGTGCATTAAAATACTAATGTGGATAAGTACATGACCAAATGCCAGAACAAACTCAGTCCCAGGCACTTATATTCAGAACTTTCTGATTAAGTCTTCTTGCTTCCTCCTTCCCCATGTAATCCTTTTCCATAATGTATTTTAGCCAGTAAATGCAACCTTCTAGGGTTTTTTCCAGTCTGTTTTCCTATGAGCATGGCCAGTATGTGAAATCTAGAGCAAGTCATCAACTTGCTCTAATATCAACTGCAGCAATGCTATTGCTATTGTGCAGTTAAGTCCTGTGACAGAAGTAATAAAAATAGCATTTTGATTTTTCTCCCTGATTTGTGTAACTGTTTTTAGTAGTCTTGACTTATCCTATCAGAAGTTTATTAAATAATTAAAAAACCAAGGTACAATGTGTTCAGAACATTGATTTGCAGATGGAAGAAAATTTTAGATCTTTGATATAAGAGAGAAAAAGATATTCAAGAGTAAGACAAGTATTACAAATAGCTGCTACACATTTAATTGTGGAATAAAGCATTTAACTTAGTTTTCTTCTTTACATATAACTGCAGTAAAACATAGTGTGTACCTACTCATGGCAGAGGGGTTGGAACTGGATGATCCTTAACATCCCTTCCAAACCATTTTAGGACACTGAATACAAAAATAACAGAAGAACTTTGAGATGTTTTTTTAGTATTTCAATATTTCAATTTAATATATGTAATAAAATAACACAAAATACCTACTGGTTATGTAAAAATTAAACACCATTTGTGTTCCAAAAGATCCTTCAACTGAAGTCCTCAGAACCTGTGGAAGGTTTTTGAACTTTGTTTTTCCATTCAATTTAGGAAGAAAACTAAGATACATAAAAATATTAAATATCTTCTGCATACTAGACAATTAGCTGGTCAGCACTACGGAGCACACTTTTAATTTTCCATGACCTACATAGAAGGAAACTTAACATTTCACTAAAAAAAGGAAGTTAGTCTAGTTGTGTCCTTCCCAATCCAGCCAATAACCACCATCAGCTGCTCCAGTACCACAAAGCAGATAGAAGGGCAGACAGAAGTCCTGTAACCAATTTTCTGTTTATTGCAACGAAGTTGTGGTTTGCCTGCAAAACCATGACATCCCTGAATTATTAACTGTTTCCAGCCCATACTAGCTACTATGTGTGAACCCATTGTGCAGTAGCTCTGTCTGTCCGGACAGAAGCCTCAGGAAGCAGGTCCCAGGACTTTAACACCTCTGCCACCGAACCCCTCATGCTCAGTGACATGCACGTGACAGGAATCGCTGACAGCCTTCACACGAACGCTGCTGTAACAACAGTGCCACCACCTCGGCTGAACTCCTCCCCATTCTCTGCAGTTCATTCCCTAGCAAGTCCAACCTCTAAGTAGTCCAGCTCATTTCCACCTCCGAGCTGGCAGTGCCCAGGGCAGTCAGATCCCTGCAGATTGCCATGGACAGACCACAGAGCACAATCCCAAAGTGAGACACTTCTGAGCCTGCTTTTCCCAGTTGTAGATGGTGCTTTTAAGAGGAGTTGAAGAAACGCTACAAGCGTTCTCCTCACATCACAGATCATTCAGCCAAGTTGTTTAAGGTGGTCCCTTCGTGTCCTTTCTGTAACTACACCTAAATACACACAGATAAGTTCCAACAGCTGTTAGCAGTTTGGGATTGGAGGACATTTATAGTTGGAATAAGCTGAGTGTTATTTTTCCAGGTTTTCAGAAGTGGGAATGTAGCTAAACCTGGGAAGTGCATAAAATACATCATGATAACTCTGTCATTAATGTGCTCTTGCCAGTGGAACTAACTTCATAATATATTGTGAAGTACATGTATCTCTATGGGACAGATCTTTCCAGTTTTCAAACCACAAACTTTATTTAGCCTGTAGTCTTAATTTCTATATGCACACTATTCAGAGAAACTCTGACTTCACGTTAAATTGGTGAGACTACTGCCTGGGAAAACACTTTGCAAAAGGGTGAGCAAATTTAATGAAGGCATCACCAAGAAACAGCAAACCATACTACATCATTCATTTTCCCAAAGCAAGGGCACTTCTGGTGTGGAAATACAGAATGCTAAAATGATTAACAGTATGGAAATTCAAAATGCTAAAGCAATTACCATTTTTAACATGGTCATTGTCTTTAGATTCCTGTCAACTTCAAAGGAACCAAGACTTCACCTGTTTTTATATTTACAGATGTATTTTCAAAACAGAAATGGAACAAGGTATTAAGGGAGTGGTGCTTGAGGGCAAACTAACTCCTCTCATGTCCCTTACCATATTCCTACAATTACTTTCTCTCAAAAGACTGACCTTTTTTTTTTCTGGAATGACTTTTAAGAAATTTCTCAGAAAAAAAAAAATTGAATACCAATGAGTAATTGTTGCTGGTTTGGATTTTTTAAAAATATTGTTTCATCAATATTGACAGCTGTACTCATTTTCTTTTCCATGAGGCTTTCTTGTTTATACCCCCTCCCTTCCCTCCACAGCTTACAGGTCATTCTTCTTTTCCTCCATGTCCTGCTAATCTCTGTTCTGCTTTCACTCAGTCTTCTCCCTTTCATCTTCTTATTCCTGTCCTCTCTGACCTACCTTAGAAACAAACTCATACTTAATCTCCTTAGAACATCCAAAACTTCTCCTCCCCAGCTTGCCTTGTTTGTGGTGAACTTTCAAATTGTTTAGTTAAATGTTAACAGACAGTTGCCTTCTGGTGATGGAACAGAATTGCTTCAACAACTCATAATTAATCTACATACCCACAGGTTTAAATAGCCCACTTAATCTCATGAGCTTTTTGGGAGCCTGGGCAGTGCACTCAGACATCAAATTGCAACATCTTTGCAGGCAGGCAATCAAAATCAGGGAGCCCTGACCCAGATGAATCCTGAAAAGTAGGATAGCTCTAATTTAAGTGAACTAAATCTACATGCAACTGTCTAAAACACGTTTCATTCATATTCTGGGCCCAGGAATATTTGAAAGAGTGTTGAAGTGTACTACTTCATTTCCTGTCGGTCCCTAAAACAAGATCATTTGGGCAGCAACTGGCTTTTAAAACCAAGACTCAGAATGGCCCATGGTTGAACACACCATGTACAGATTCAGAGTACCACTGCTGATAAGCAGGGGAAGGGAGAAAAAGAATAAGTGAACAAATACATGATGACAGTTCCAACATATAATTTAAACCAGAATATAACTAAAGATTGGATCCCTCTATAAAATTGCTGAGTTGTTCTTCAAGCTGTATTGAATTTGGGAATTAAAAGACAAATAGAAGCTCATTTTTTCTGGTTCTCCAGTGAAGTCCGTTTGTTTCTGATTTTGAACACTAGGCAACCATTCAGTTATGGTGGACTGTTACAGTCACCGTACAGACTTAAAAAAAAATCTGCATTACCACAGGTTGGTCATCACATTTCTAAGACATGCTGCTAAACCACAGGTCTTTGAGCTTATGAGATCAGTTTGCATCTTCTGGGAGCATTCACTAGGATCAACTGCAAAACAGCTGATCTTCCACCTGTAAGACTCTTCTTAAGGAATGCAGAAATACAGCTACTGTATCATCATTTAACAGGAAGAGACAAGAAGTTACCAAAGGATGTACTATAATACAAAAATACAGTAACATTTGAACATTTATTACATTACTGCTTAACTGGTATGAATATAAAACTCCCTTTCAAGATAGAAATGTCTTAGCGAAAACACAAGAATAAAGAGCCTTTAAAAATTTTATGAAGCACCATATTTCATTCTATAATGAATATTATATAGACAACTAGAAGGGGAAATATTATTTAAAAAAACAAAGCAGAATTAATATTTTCAATCAGATCAATGAACCAGTTTCTGCACATTCAAAGATTTTAGGCTTTTAAGAAAAAAATATTTACTCATCTGAAAATACCAATTTTTATTCTAGATTTATAAATCAAACATGGAAAAGAGCAATTTAATAGTAGTATACTGTCAAAGAAAAAAAAAATAGAAAAAACCCTGCACAGTACTCAAAAGGATTATAATTTTGGATCCTTAGTATGCATGCTCTGTAATCATACTTCAAAGTAAAATATCAACAATCAAATCTGTAGAGAAGGTGATGAATGGTAACTTTGCTGACTCATTCCAGATGTATACACAAGTTCCAACGAAGGGAGAGCCCACGACTGAAGACAGGTGTGATGCAGGTGAGGGGAAGGGACCAAAAACCTGTCAGAAGTACCTTTTTATCAACCTGCTGCTGAATCACTGCCTGCTGTCAGTCAAAGGCTGCAGCTACGGATCTGGATGGGTTAAGACTTAGTTCCGAAGCCTTCCAGCAGATGTCCTCGCAAGGCAGGCGTGCCAGGGAGGTTCAAGATGTCACCATTTAAAAAACAGGCAGATGGGGACGAAAAGAGACTTAAGATAGGGGTGATATAAATGTACAAACAAATTCAAAATATTCAGTGTATTCCCAAAAGTCAAATTTAAAAACATAGGCAACATTTTAAAAAAAATAAGAGTGTCATCTTAAAAACTAAAATAAAGTCACCTGAACAAGTACGTGTTGTAAGTAGCACATCTGTCCCCATCAATGTTTGGTAATTCTTACACTTCAAGTGTAAACAAAACAGAAAGTTCAAAAAATAGTGAAAAGCACAAGCACAAGGCAAACAGCATAAAGACTCTAATCCTGGCTCCCTGCCTTCCCTTTCATGTTAAAACTGACACTGATTTCATTGTGCACGGAGCCTTCTTCACTACTCCCTAGTGGCAATGACATAAAAATGTTGTCATGAAACTGGTATTCTTGGAAACATAAAATCCATCAGCTATTTCAGGAAGACTTAAAAAGAACAATTTCCTTAAAATAATCATCCTCATCATGACTTGTACAAATGGTAAGTTTTGATAGCACATAAAAAATATTTGACTTGCCCTTCTAAGTAGTGAGTAATGCATGCACAGTTAACTATCCACAGACACCTATGAGAGAAGAGAATGATTCATCAAGTACTGGTCTACAAATTCAAAGCTGGGATTCTTTACCCAGGTCTATCAGACCACTATCTCCAGCCCTCAAGTCATTGCCTGCTTTAATGCAGATGTTCATGGCTTCAGACCTGAGAAGCTACACCAGAAAGATGAAACAAAAAAGATGAGCATCACTGACTTCTTCAAGAGCAGACACAGAAGTGCTGAAGCTCACGGCTTACTGGGAGACCAGCCAACTGGGACATGTCAGTCACTACACTTTGGCTGGTGGAAGGAACTCTAGACTGTCCCAGCTTCTGGAAAATGCTGGGAGGGTGGCTACAATAGCAGGGACAGACTTGTCTGCCAGAGCTTCTTCAGTAGCTCAAATAACAGATTTTTCTGCCAGAGGTCCTTTGGTGGATCCATTATGGCACTTACAGACAGAAAGCATTATTATGTTCTACACTGGATTAGGTCCAAGATAACATCAAGAGTAGAAACAGACTGCTTATGAAATCTTACAGGAGTAGGGGTTTTGTCAGTATCTTGTCTGAACCTTCAATAGCATGGGTGAATGATTTTCTGTAGGCTGATTGTTCTCAATTTCAACAACAAAACTTAAAAGAAAAAAAGATTTTTAGCTTGGAGTAGGTGAATGGTCAACAATACAGAACTGTTACTTTTCTTAACTGATGAATGCTTTCATGCCATAGAAACATCAGATAAAGCACATTGTGCACGTAGTTTGTCCTAGGAAAAGAAGAATCCAGGTTCCACACCCTGAAAAGCAGGTAGATACAGTATTAAAGGTATTACAGCTTTTCAGCTTCTCTTCAACTGTCACAAAAAATACTTCTAAAATTCTCTTTAACCTTTTTGTTGTGTTTTACTTAAACAAGCAAACAAAAAGCACAGGAAAATTCTGTGAAATCCAGATTTCCATTTAAAATATCAAAGGACAAATACAAATGAAGAACAATGGCTGGGAAACCGCTACAGACTATTAATCATTTAAGATTACTTCATTAAGCTCTGTCTTGAATCTTAAGCCCCTCATCCTTCAGCCATAGGGTAAGGAACACTGAATTACAGTGCAAGCAGAGGTTAATTCTTCTGTTTCCAATAAAGACCTCCTATGGGAACAAATACACATCTCAAACAAAACCATAAAAAATGGTGAAGCAATCCTAATCATAACCAGCTATTCCTCCATAGCTCCAGTTCCATCATGTGCATGTGATCTTTACAAACTATATCAACAAGTCATGATTTCCCCCTCTTTCCCCAGGAAAACTGTGCAAGGATAACTGTACACATGTCCACGAAATAGAGGATGTCATTTTATTGGAGGTCCACAGGTAATTGTATCACATTAGGGAGTGGAAGAATCTTGTGGTATGGCACAACACAATACCTCACTTAAACACCTAAACAGAAGGTTAAATGATATGCAACATGATCAAATCAGTAATTCATCATTTTCTAGGCACCACTGATTAATTTAAAATAAAATTTCATAACTTGAAAAAATATAGTCCATTAATTTGTTTGTTGTACTGTCTTTAAATGAAACAGCACTTTCAAAGTCACAAATAAAAAAGCAGCACTTCCTCTTAATACCAACACCACTGTAACACATACTGTAGCGTGGCATGCAAATCCACATCTGCAGTCTTTTTGTTTTGTTTTGTATTAACAAATGGAATGGTAATTTTCTATCTCAAATATTGGTAGCATAACATGTAAGTGCAGATCATTCTGGCCACAGGTGTGGTAAGCCGTAACAAGTGTGTATTACAAGAGCATAGAACACAGAGCATGACACTTACATCCAAGAATCTCTCTCTTTTGTACTGTACATGGTGTTTGTTACAGGCCAACTTCCAACTCGCTGTACCCAAGCTTCAGGAAACAAGATTATTGACCTTTTCTGGTTTTATTTAAAAATAAAATGCAGTCACCATCAAAGCACAATCATTAACAACCTGGTCAAAAAATTGCCATAGCTCCATTGAAAAAAAACCTTGTCTTTTTAGTAGACTCCATTATGCGATGAAGTTTCCATTACAGGCATGTTACGAAGCCTTACAGTGGTACTGCAGCGTCATTCCTGTTAAGTAGGGATTTGTATAGACACCAGGAAATGGTGTGATGTTCAAAAAAGCTGTTCAAACTGAGCTAAGCTTCACGAGACCACGCACTGAGTCTTCATGCAACGAGTCCTGGCTGGCTAGACTCAGGACGTGCATTGTATGGCTGTGTGTAATAGGACTTCCACTTGGCAGCATCCCGGGGGGTGATGGAGCTTCTTCAGGAGTGAGAAACTGATGGCCTTCGTGCTCCTCTTTTAATGGTATGATGTCTGTCAAACCTGAATCTGATGTGAGATTTGGCATAGAAGATGGTGGTGTCGGTTGCCCTAGAGTTAGACTTGCACAAGGCCCACTGATAGAAGTCTTTCCTGGTAAAGGGAGCTCTTCACTAGTTATGCTTGGCTCACTCTGTAGGAGGGGGGTGGCAGCAGCCTGCAAAACGAATTTAGTGCTCTGAATGCACTGATCTTGGTCACACTGTAGAATGGAAGGGTGTCAAAATCATATAAGGTAAACAAAACAGAGGAAAAAAAAGGGAGAATATGGATAAAAAGGTATGGAGAAGAATGGGATGTGAAGAAAAAAAAAAAGAAAGCCATTAGTATCATTCCATGGTTAGCCACCCAAAAATCCCATTACATGCTGCTTAGGAAAAAAAAAAGAAAGGCATGCATAACTGAGCCAATGCTTTGGACTGTTATCAAACTAAATTATGATAAACATTTACAGTGTTCATTTACAGGTTCTTTAAAAAACACTAGGTAATTGTCTTCTTTAAACTGGTCTTCACATGTAGGAATTAACCTACCACAGAAGTTTTCCAGAACAAGAATTCTTTTGACACAGATGATCTTGTAAAGAAACAGTTAGTAATAAAGCCTCCACGAATAAAACTTTTTCCCCCCTCACACAATTTAATACATTATATATACATTCTAGAGAATGTCCTACACTACACCACATACTCTAGAGGATGTGTAGAAACCAGGCAGCACTGCAGATGCATCAAGATCAACCTTAATGATTTTTAGGCTGTTTCTTGATTAATCCTGATAACGTGACAAATCAAGGTACAAAACAGAAGTTTTATAGCAAGCATTGTCTCAATAACAAGCCAAATTCAGCATTATATAAATCCAATTAAGCTCAGTCAGTGTTACCAGAAATGGGTTTTTTTGGCTCTACACCACTCCTAAGATGTGTTTATACAAAATTACCACTCATTCCTTGAGATGACAAGACAGGTATGTGTTTCAATAGTGTCCAGCTAGCTAAATGGGTAGTATACCTATTGTCAAATTAAGTTTCTTCAACATGAACTGGCATGATTTTTGAGAGCTTCTAAGGAAAAAATATTTAATTCATAGCCTGATCAGTTATAACACTGCAGTTTTTGAAAATCTTGCCATAGTAGTGTTAGATTCATTTGCCATAGTAGTGTTCTGCTGGGTAAGAAAAACACTACCATCAGTGACATGCCTATTCACGGTTGTTATTTCAAGTATTCTGTTAAGGCAATATGTTCTGCTCTATGCCTGACTTCTTAGATTTATATCAAATTACTACCTATTACAAATCCATCAACTGTTCATAACCATTGTTACTAACATTATAGCAATTCCCTAAAATGCTCATTTGAGTTTAAGAAGCCACTGTGACACACTCTGAAAACTCATGGGAAGACTTTCGCCTCCTTTATTGTACAATGAAAACCATGACTAAAAATGCTTCCTCTGATATTTTCAGGTTCTCCAATTCACCCCTGAATAGCTTAATGATGGATGCACACACCTTACATCCAGCAATTGTGCATGCAGACTACTTGGTCATAACAGATAAGTAGTGTTTAAAACACGTCAAAGTGGTTTAGGACTCCCAGACCAATTATTTTTTGACAGGCAGAAGCTCAATCCTCACTCAGTTGCATATTTCCAAGACTTCTACTTTCAGAAAGATAAACCGACTGACCTCCTGTTACATAAATTGAGTGCATAAAAATTGCAAGCAATCTTCCCCCCACAAAATGATGAACAGCCCCAGCCAAACAATGGAACTGATTCCCTATCATTTCAGAGGGATTACTCACAGGCTTAAGGCCGTAACCTTGCTTAAGTACCTTACTAAGAAGAAAACTCTCAGCATCTTTTAAAGCCAAGCTTTCAATTAGTAATTCAGTGTGAATAACTCATTCTTGATTAATATCCTGTTATTCACGCCTGCTTATTTAAATCAAAAGTTCAATCAACCTTACTATGAAGACCTTAAAAATACGTTAACTGAATTTTCATACTTCACAAAGACCAACAAAACCTATTTAATCTGAAAGGCAGTAGCCAAAACAAGTTAAATAACAAAGGAATGCTTATAACCACTGGGGTACACTGAAAACAAATGATGTTAGCAGCTGACTTACTGCTTTAGAGAACCTTCAGCTCTGATCTTCAAAAGGAAATCATTAATGTGTTCCAGGCAATACAAGTACACAGCTTTATATTCGCTGAAGGTAATTTACTTGAACTCATTGTATAGTCTGAATTAATTTTCTTCTTACAGAACTCTACTGCATTTCAATTAAATCAATATCAAAAAGATAAAGTAACCAGATAAAGCTCCATTAAGTAGTGTTATAAATGTCTTCAGGTGCTGTATATCTCTTCTTAATTTTCCATGCACTTGTGACTTCCCTAAAGCCTCTTCTTTCATTTAGATAAATTTCAGGTTTTCTTTTTCTGGTCTGCTTAACAGTGATCAGCATGAAATCCTTATGAAAATACAGGCTGTAAAGAGCTTTCGAACATGAACTAGTGCAGGGTCTAAAGCCAGAAAAAGTATGTTGTATGAGGCTCTCAGAAACACCTGGCAAAAACATATATATGAATATATGTATATATACATAATATACAGGTAGACTATTCTTGAGTCTAAACAGCCTTTCCAACAAGGAAATTTCCTTTCCAACAAGGAAATCACATTTGTTTATAGGGTTGGCATGATGGTTTTTCCTTGATTCTGTTATTTCACTCTTGACTGAATGAAATTTACGGCAGGAAGTCTTAGCTGCTACTAATGACATGAATTATCCAACACCAGAATTTAAAAAGAAACAAAAAAGCCTATGATTGTAACAAAAAGGAAGATAAGAATTAAAATCTAAGTAACTAAAAATCTACTGTTAAATTTATTCCACCAGTATCTTCCTATTTCAAATATGCTGACTCTATTTTCCATCTAGTATTTCCACTGTTTCAGTGAAACAGCAGATTCTGAAGGTAAGACGAGTTTCTTAAGTTCTACAAGTACAGAAGTTCAACTAAATATATGCACAGAAATTTTTAGATATCTATTTATTTCCACACAAAAAGGCACAAATTAAAGCAAATTTGACAAAACCTAGAATTCCGTGTTTATTTCACAAATAATAAATACAAATAACTAAGGAAATTTTTTTTCTGAAGAAAATCTGTTTTTTCTAAGCTACACAGAAAATACATTATAACATTGTACATGGCAATGTATTTTTCACATTTCTAAATGTGATTATTTCAAAATAATCAGAATTATTTACTTTAAATATTAAATAATCTTAATTTAAAATTTCCTAAATGCTGTTAACAGTCAAGAATTGTTACAGTTCTCAGAAGATGGAGAAAAGCAGGTTGAATAGTCTCATAATCTCTGAATAAAATACAAACACGGAGTTCAGAGGAGGCGAACAGTGCTATGAAGTTACAGGACGGATGCTGAAATACCAAATTCTGGATACAACAAATGGGTAAAGAGTGCAGGGATAGAGCTGTGTGACTGTTAGGTGTATGATCTCACAATCAAAATCAAGGTATTGTGGATATTGTGCAACAACTGAGCCACAAACCCCACAAATTTAATGGCTCCACTATCAGGTAGTACAGTGCATGAGGGGCAGATCTATGAAGGGAAACACTTCTGAAGCCAACTGGGAAACAACACTTGGCCCAGAGATTTTACTTCAGATTGGACACTGTTCCTATGGACTAAAAGTCTGAATGCTTGGAGCAACTTGGGTGCATTCCAGGGGTGCATCTTCTAAAATAAATCTAGTTCATGTGCTCTGACACTGCCCTGAGATGTGAACAAAACTGCAGTAAACATGTACTATCAAAAGAATTGCTCTTAAAACATATCTCAATCCAAAGTAAAAGGCTGAAATCAATTTACTTGCATGGGCCTGTAACCCATTTTAACGGTGAAGTAAAATGCACTAATAACAAACCTCTATCAACCTTGACTGTAGTAATGTTGACTTGGTAAGAGCCCTGAGTTCTGTTTCAGGCGTCTGGGAAGTACATCAGTAAACATGCAAGGACACACACTTGCAAAACTCCCAGGGAAATAAATGGGGCTGCCAATCCTGTTACTGTCACGATACTAATACTTACTCCTAATAATGAAAATATGAAAAGCAAAGGAAAAAGTATGCTAAGATGGTCATAGTTAATGTTTCCTGGATCAGCTGATCTATTTCTAGATCAGTAACAGAAATACTTAAGTGAACATGTGAGAGAGGACTTTCCTGCTCTTATCACTGGTAATAAATATTGTACATGAACTGTAGTTCCTACAATTTTTAGTAGGACATAGACTTAAGAAAACACTTTGAAGAATTTGCATCCAGGAAAGGAAATGGAAAACTAGAAACAAGATAATCTGGTACACAAGGAACTACCTATACAATGAAGAAGAGATGCCTAGGAATGGAAGAATATGAAAAAATATCTTAAAAACAAGGAAATAAACCTTTCCTGACACAGAGTCAGATAGAAGCAGTGTCTATCACTTCCTAAGGCATTAGAGAATTCCTACAGACATCATAGTAAATATAAACCAATCATAGTAAACATAAACCAAACTAATTCCTCTAAAAAAATCCACTTCATGGATTGGGTGTTTCCTCTTAATGGATTACACTAAAGAATAAAATACTCCTATCAAACCCCAAGAATCAACTCCAGTTTTTAAGAGAAAATTAAGTACTACAGTAGTGCAGACCCAAGTAGTGGTAACGAAGGGGTTTATGGTGAAGTAAGAACTTTTTTCAAAACACAAGAAAATAAACTTTAAAATGAAAGAGATGGAATAAATTACAGAGAAAATTATTATTTCATAATGGGTCAGATACTGTGCTTCTTAAAAAAAAAAAGTCCTTAAGAATAAGGAAAACACTTGGGGAATCAAACTAATGATGAGCTCATAAAAATAACCAGCAATAAAATGCAACATGGAAATACTTCGGAAATAACCAGATCTACAGATTATGAGCTCCAAGTGACCATGCTTTTCATGTGGATAAGGGTATTAAGAAGTTGGCTAATGAATTTACCAGACTAATTTCTAATTATCTTAGGAAAGAAATTAAAAAACTAGGAACGCACCAGGAAAATAATTGTATGTGCTTTCAGCCTTCATGTAAGTAAATATAGTTCCAGCTTTTAGTAAAACAAGGTAGATAATGCAAAGAAAACATAAGAAAAATCTCTTCTATAAAGATCTAGAAAAAACCCCGAATCACAGCATGGGTCTATCAAGCACTGATTATAACAACGACTCTGACTTTCTGAGATTGTAACAAACTGGGTCACTACCATGAGTAGGGCAGGCCCTGTATGAAATATTCCAAGTCTCAAAGGTAAAATTACCACAAAAGCTGTTAAATACAAAAAGTGCCCCACAAATGGTATCCTGAATAAGAGAAAATGTATTGCACTGAAAAGTAGCGTTTATCAACTTTACACTTAGCCTGATATTTTGAACTTAATTGCAAAAACGAGGCTATGCTGAAAGACATATTAAAATAAATGAAAACAAAATATTATACTAAGCAACCCACAGAGATTTAATGAGGGACAAGAGACTCGCTGGGTGAGGCACGAGATTTCTAGTTAGAAAGCCACAAATCAATGAGTCCTATAAGGAGCTGCTGATGGAGCTGGAGTTGTTTAGCCTGAGGAAGAGGCTCCGAGGAGACCTCATCGCTCTCTACAACTGCCTGAAAGGAGGTTGTAGCCAAGTGAGGGTTGGTCTCCTCTCCCAGGCAACCAGCAATAGGACAAGAGGACATTTTCTCAAGCTGTGCCAGGGGAGGTTTAGGATGGACATTTGGAAGAATTTCTTCACAGAAGGGGTGATTGGGCATTGGAATGGGCTGCCCAGGGAGGTGGTGGAGTCACTGTGCCTGGAGGTGTTTAAGGAAAGACCAGATGTGGCACTTAGTGCCACGGTCTAGTTGACAAGGTGGTGTTAGGTCATAGCCTGGACTCAGTCTCAGAGGTCTTTTCCAACCTAGCTGATTCTGGAGAAGATTTGAGGGAAGAAAAGGATTTAAAGAGGGAAGGAATAAGAGAAGACAAGTGTGAGAGAATATGCTCATTAAAATCTTTATTTTATATCAATGGCGAGGAGAGACATTTTAGCACACTACGTGGATTATGCAGGAAACATCTAGACATGAAGTGTTGATGTAATGCATTCTGGAATAAAATCAAGAGAGATGCACCACAAAGGGGTGCTGAAATATACTTCAGACTTCCAGTAATTTATTACTTGTAATCAAAAGCATTAAGCTTGCTAAAATAGCATAAATATCTCTGATGATGTATAAACGGCCAAACTTCTACCATTTGTAAAGTACTACAGTCTATGGCTAGGATCTACACATGCTCCTTGAAGTCAAGGAATTTCACTTCATCCTTATCTGAAATCATAACAATACTGGCTGCAGTACCAGATACATCCCCTTCAACAGGGAACGGAAAACAGTATTAGAGAGACTGATAAACTAAGCAGGTCTTTAACAGTTTGCAACAAAACTCAAGGGAGAAATTTTAATGTTGATAGCCAGCAGCCATTAAAAACCAATTGGTCTTGGATACAGACCAAGAGAAAAGAGGCCCTGAGAAATACGGCATTACAGTCTTAAAAGATATTCCTTCAAACCAAACAAGACATACTACATTTTTCAAGCTTTTTCTAAGAGGTCATTTTCAGAAGTGAAATCTGCAAACTGTCTAGTGACTCTGATAACTCTTAAAGAACCCAGGTGCTTCCCAGCTCATGTGGTATGGTGTTCTACGATGTAAAATGAAATCTTTGAAGAATTTGTGTAATTAGAGGTATTACACTCTGAAATCGTAACAGCTACCTGTTTGACTTAAAGTCATACATACCAGATTTCTCCATTTCTGAAGACATTCTTAGTCAATTTTCTACCACACTAGCAAAGACTTTCTCATTAATATCTAGGAATAATGATAGTGTCTAAATTCTTACAATGATAAGGCAATTTAATGCCATGGACACATCGTGGGTTTATGATCCCCATAAGCAAGAAGCCTTGACAGAATCAGAAAGTTTGGGTAACCCCTTAAAGACCTCAGCCCATTTCTAATGCTTGCTTTCTCTTTTTTTTTCCCCAAACTCTCTTTTCTCTCTTCAGAGTTATAGTATTTTGCGTAAAACTTACATAGAGCATTACCTTGTTCGGCTCAACTGCACCTCAGAAGATTCAAATTTAATACCATGTCTCTAATGCATTTTCTTATTAAGGAGACTAATAAATCTATTTAATCCTCAAAACATTAAGTAAAACCAGCTTAGGAACGACAGCAAATTTTTTATATGAATTTATCAGTGACACTAGAACTAATCTGTCTGGGAAGAGTGAGTCTTTTCTTCTTTTGTTCAAAAGAAAGGCTGAATTATGTCAGAAGGCCTTGTGGCTTCCTCTTTTTTGGCAGAAGGAAGGTATCTGTAACTCATGACTTCTTTGACAGTCTTAGAGAACCCACATACTATGAAGATATGTGGACAACAATTCAGAAATAGGCACATATGCAAGATGGTTGCCTTCAGAAAAAGATCTCTTTCCAGTTATTTTCTTCTTCCTGGCACTGGAAGTCCTATCTTCTGTTATGATAGCCAATGCAACCAGCAAAAAACCAAAGTAAATACTATTGGCACAGTTTCAAAGATGTTTAAAAAGCTTTTGTTGTAACAATCCAGTTGCCATTTTTTGTTCATTTAAAGTCCAGTGTCCTCCTGCTCTTTCTTCAAAATACTTTTCCCCTAGAAACTCCTCTTTGTTCATCTTTGCTTATTTTAAAATACATTAGTCTATGCAAAACCGCAGTGTACAAGCAGAGAAGGAAATAGAGTATGAAGAAAGTGCCACACAAAATAACAATTAGCTGGAAAATGATGAACCAGAGCAAGTCCACGGTACTTGAATATTCCAGTTCAAAACACAGTAGGTGTCAACAGTAAAAGTCAAAATGCCAGTATATTCAATAAATCAACAGCGTAGAAAAGCCTCCTTTTTTTTTTTTTTAGAATCCATGAGCAATAACTACTACACTGTGTGAAACGTACATTAAAAAGAGCCTTGGATTTTGCTTTTTTTTCTTTACTGTTATTAAACAACTCATTCCACCCAGTGTGTCTGATGTATCCAGTTAGTTATTACTTGATTAGTTCACATGAAAGTGGAGAAGAAAAACATTCACAGGAATCTTGATGAACAACACTATGGGATGATTCCTACCATGTTGCTCTGAGATTGTGTGGCCCCGTACATGGTAATGCCATTTGATGGTCCTGCTAATTGCGGTGTATCTGGCTGTATAAATCCTCTTCTGTCAATTAAGCTACAGAATAATCACAATAAAAGAAAAGTATTAAGAGACATTGCTGATCAGTAACCATCTCCTCTCAATAAAAAGAAAGAAAAACTTTGTATCATACAACAAACCTTAATACTTCAAGAATACCTTCTAATGTCCCCTTTTAGCCAACTGAAGTACTAGACTTCATTTTCTACTCACCAGTAAGGTACTTGTTCCTTGTGATACCGCCTGTCATACAATCACAAGTACTGCTACTTTTTTCTTATCACAGACAATAGACTTAGAAGTTTACCAGCAGATACCACAAAACCAAAGAATTTTAAACCACAGGTGAAAAAAACAAATGACAAAACTCACTAGGGCACTTTGATTCAGTACCTCTTTTAAAGGTTCTTTTTTTTTTGCCAGCTTCCACATCTAAATTGAAACTACTCAACCACAAAATTTAGCAAGAATGAAGAAAAGTCCATCTTTCTTTATGACAGACAACTGAACTCGTGAGGCATTTCATGACAGTTACTTAACACTGCTTATACTGTTCCACTGTGCTTACTGAAGTGATGCAATCATAAAATTTCTTATTTCTAAGAAAATGCTTTGTGGAGAAATTACTGAAAGTTAGTAAAAATCTACATAAGATTATAAACAAATTAAATGGAACCAACTTGAAGATTAAAGATGCTTAAAGAAGTTAAACGATTTGTTGTATCAGAATACTGGTTAGTATGAACACTATGGATTAAATTCAGATTTGAAAGTAACTGTTGAGGACATGTAAAATACATTCTGAATTTGCTAGCACACATTAAAAATGATAAATGATCTTTAACAGATGTGAGAAAAGTTTTGATTGTTTACAGATTGTCTCTTCATCTGCATTCCATGCTCAAAGGCACTTGAACATTTTGAATTCTAAGCTGCAATTGCTGGTAAGCCATTTTTCCAGAATTTAAGGGAAAAAATTAATATTTAGTGACTTAGGACACAGCTGAGATTAGAAGTAAAAGAAGTGAACTTCTAATTTACATGTTACAGTCAGTAAATTTATTCCATTGGTCACAAAATACCTCCCTGCAGAACCTCTACACGTATGTCAATGTCTAAATAAGTAATTTTGCTATGTGAAACTTAGGAAAAAATGCACAAACTCTGGTAAAACACAGGAGCCAATGCCAGTCCGGTCCAATGGTGTGCTGCCAATTGTATCAGGCTAATATACTATTCCATATACTGAGAAACATGATGTAGTTTTAATAAAGATTTCCATTTGGAGCCAAAAGAATTTGAAGTGTGGTATTGAGCTTTTATGTCATATACTTTAATGAAAAGCAAAATGGCAGAATTAAAAGGTTGGCTTCAGGCAACATCCATAGAGGCAGGAAGCAGAGACAGGGCTATTCCCTCTCACCAGGGGTAATTCTGTATGTGGAAATCTCTGTTCTGTCGTTTCCTCTTTAGGAAATGATGTCAGTGTCTTCTGTTGAACTTTGACTGCTCACAGAAGAACCACCTCTGACATTCCTGACAGCAAAGCCTGAAATCTCACTCCAGTTAAACACCTGAGCCACTGGACCGTGAAGTAATTTACTTTCTTTCTTCTTGACAGTTCAGAATCATAACTATGCAATTCTAGGCAAAGCAAAACATACCAGCCAATGAGAAGGCCACAAAACTATCTACAAGTTGTCTGCCCCTCTCTACAGTGAAACCAGGCCTCTACTGTGTATTTAGTACATGAACTGTCTAGTCACTAAGCACAGGAATAAGAAAAGAATTAAGTTTCTCCAGCTGCCAGTTTTATTTCTCTAGTCTCAGCTCTGTATTACATTTTCTTCAAACTGAAGAAACATCTCCAACCTTAAATATACAAATATTTCAGATTTCCAAAGGTAAAAATGTATTCAGCAAAACTTAATCCATTATGCATTCTTTGGAACTGTGTTTTGGTGTCAGACCATAAAAATTCATTTAATGTATATATACTAACAGTATTAAATTAAAAAACCCAACTGTCTATTTAAGTAAAACATTTCAGAGTGTAAAGACAAAAATCAACAATTATCAAGCTAGTTGCAGATTTAAGGTTCAACTCTTGTCACATTTGTTATATATGTAAAAGTTTCATAAACTTTCAGGTTGGCCTTCATGTAACAGCTAACTACTAGAAATCTTCTATTGCTATAAGCTATTAATTTCAGTGGTGAAAGTTGAAACAACAAATAAGCTTGTTTTCATTTCAGATGTAATTTTACAGGATTTGATCACTAACTTAGTTTAACTGCAATTTACCAGTTTATCTCTTTACCAATGAAGAAAACTTAAAGCTTCTAACGAACACAAATCCAAAACTTTCATTCTGTTGAGTAAACTCAAAGAATCAAAAAGAATAATTTTTTCATCAATAATCACATGGTTTCATTTATGCTAACAATACTTTTGATACTCTTACCTTGGAGAGAGGGGCCCACAGAGTGCAGCACAGCAATTAGTAAAGATGTTGCCATAACTGTAGGGATTATAGTTTTCTTTACCTCTTTTATTTGACCATGATCCTTTAATCTGAAGAGAGATGAACAATATGCATCACATACAATACAATATAGAAAATGGCTGTGAGAAATTAAGGTTGCAAAATGCTGCTTGCAGAAGAGACCACGGAAAACCCATAACAACACTTTCCAAACAATTTAAGAGTTTTGGGCTATCATGAAGGCTGGACCCTACGAGCACAAGCTTTACCTCCACAGATGTAGACAACCCACAATCTCAAGGGATCAATATATTCTAAGCAGGAGTTTCAGCATCTAAACATAATGGTCTAAGTTCAATTTTACAAATATTATAGCATGTTTTACAGAAGAGGCTCAATTGCAACATACTATTAAAGCCAGCAGTAGAGCACTTATTTTCCATACTCCTGGGTAAGTTTTCAAGCTGTGCAGTATCATACAACATTATCTTCCCTAAAGTTCACAAATGGCTCTAAAATATTGTAAAGCAAATGCAGCCATTGCTATCTTTTACCGCATATTACATTTTCACTTAGCCAGCTTGCTTTTCTGTTTGTGAGATACTTGAGAGCCTGAGTAAAATATCTTGCTGTATTCAATTGGGAATTTATGTTTTAAATTAAATTACTGAACAGTTTACTTGATATTCAGACATGTTTCACTGTTGCAGCTCCCTGCTATTTATCTTACAACAATCCAAAAGAGACATTTATTTGAGGGAAGTGGGTGGAAGCACACTAAGTCCATTTAGAGAGACAATCTTGGCATAAACCTAATAACTGTGGAATAATGGAGGATCTCATGTGTCTTATCAACAAGGCAGATTTCTTCCAAGTCAGGCTACTTGCCCTGATACTTGATGCTGAGGCACAATTCATTTTGACCCTGCTTGGGAAGTGTTTTTCTGGTTGATTGATATTTATTGTAAAATTTATAATTTTAACTGTGACCTTAAACAATAACAAAACATATTTGACAATACTAAAGATGCTACTTTTGTATCTTCCAGATACCTATGAAAAAGGTACAATAGGAAATTACAATAAAATTACTTAAAGTGCTTTGTTAGATCACTTATTAAATTTCCAAAAGCTTTCTATACCATTAGTTCCCTAGCTAATTTTATTTTCTCCATTTCATTTTTCCTTTTGGTTAGGAAACAACACATGAAGACTGCATATACAGTTAAGCATAATTCCACACCAAAACAAAGGAATCCTATATGCAAAATAGACAACTGTAGAAATGAGAAAGTTGACCTTTAAATTAATTATATACTTCCTGCCAGAGGTTTTTGACTTCAGAATGGCAAAAAAGTTTCAGAGGTAAGATCAAATAAAGGATGAAATTTTTGTTTAGAGAACTCAACATACTTTTCAAGTTTTACAGTAAGCAATTTTTGATTCAAAGAATATTTACCTTTCCCAATAAAAAGGAGATACTGAAAAATATTTATTAATTTCCTACTGTATAAAATACACTTGTTTGTTTGTCTCCTCTCTCCTATATTTTCCTATTTCAAGACAGAGATCCTATATGTGTAAACCATAATGGACATACTACTAGGTATGTGGTGAGCATACCTTCAAGCCAAAACAAATACAGTCAAAAAGATTTCATCTGATCTTTTGAATCAAGCATGACCACATTAACTTTCCTTCTTTCCTACTGATGTATTCATAAAATGATGCAGACAGGTCTGACTTGAGAAAAAACTCCTAATTACTATCTAAAAATACACATGGAGAAATATACTACGAACTTACGTCTTCATTTGTTGTTTGATTGGAGCTGATCAAATACGTATGAAAACCTGAGAGGCCAACAATGGACCATACTGAGAAAAAACACACCACAGCTTCCAGCACAGTAATTGAAAGTCAAGGAAATATATGCAAATAGGAAAAAAAAAAATCCAGTAACTAGTTAAAATCATAAAATTCAGGGTCGTCCACATGTCCTTTGAGATCTTTGGGGTACTTCAAAGGTGTCAGCAAAAAATAAAGTCAAAAGTAGACCTATTGTCAGTAGGCTTTATTGTATGGACCATTGAACAGCATCTACACCAGCAAATATTTAGGGTTTTGTAGATTGAAAAAAGCTAAAAACTATTGATGAGTTCCAGCCTTACTTGCTGAAATTCAAATTTTCATATTTATTTTGTAAAAGTCAGCATGCTTCCATTCAGACAGGTCAATTGATAAGTAACAGTAAATAACAGTTCTGATGGGGTGAGGGGAACACCAAACACAAGAGAGGTAACCCAAGCCTAGTTAAATACCAAAAACTGAACAGAGATGTTTTTACAAATATTTACTCCACAATGTAAGTCAGACCTCAGTCTTATGTTCTAAATGCCAGACTCTCTTAGTAACTGAAGTTAAGATGCTGATACGCACCCTAACACTAGCATAAAGTGCACTAGTGCAAATAAAATCCATGTGTTCTCTCAAGTCCCTCTAATAACTGGATATATTCTACTTTACCACTGTGGAGTACCTGAATAGTTCAGCCTTGGCAAATTACGTGGAAAAAAACTGCTGTTAAGCCTGTAAGTGTAATAGTTGGGGTAGGGTTGAATATTCAAAATTCAGCAGCGTTTGCACAAAACTTATCTTAAAGAGGAAGAATATCAACTTCCAACTCACTGTATGGCTATTAGAATACTTCCTGATTACAAATAGATTTTTAATGCAGGCATCAGCCTGAATTAAGCAAATCATTAAAAAAAGGCAGAAAACTTCCATTCCCACACAAGCGAGAGCAGGAGCAGAATAAACTTCATTCGGTGCAGCCACAAGCAACTCTGCTGGCATCTGCCTAGCCCAGACACAGCATCACCCCTGCCAAACACTGTCTGCAGTGTGTGTCCAGCCAGCAGACTATTGGCACGAGGTGCAATGCATAGGGCTGTGCACCCGAGATACACAGATGGGAGCTTGCGGGGTGCTCTCACGTGTGACTCACAGGGAGCCGCACGGGGACACGTCCAGCACCAGCACCCTCACCTGCACGGGAGCAGCAAAGGTGTGCACGTGCACGGGGTGGTATACTAGGAAAATAGTCAGCACTCAACACTGCATACTTACTATAGTTTATGTAATTCCTTTAGCTCTAAAGGAGTCATCGTCTCAGAAATAAGACAATAAAGTTGCTTCTAAACTTTTACATAATTAAGCATAAAGAGGAACTTTCCAAACTTTCTACAGAAGGCTTCCTTCTATAGCTTTTATTTATTTATATCAAATAACCATGAACTTAGAATACATCTGCTTTGAGAATGCTATTTTCTACAACACTTTAGTAATTTGGGGTTTGGTTTGGTTTTTTTTTTTTTTTTGGAACACAAATCAACAGAAGAAAAGGCTTTGGTTCCTAGAAAAATACATAAAATTCATCACTAGGAACAAAATGAAGAGAAAAGGATAAAAATAATCTGTATATTAACCATATGAACCTTTAGTGAAGTCAGTTTCCAAGACAACGTCAACTCAAAATTTTCCAGAACAAGGACACAGCCTTAAAACACAGAAAAAACACCCTTATCACTGAACCTATCAATAATAGAAGATAAATAGGACAGCTCTTTACTATTACAGACACACAGCCTGGAAATGGCATGGATGGGCATAATAATTGCAATAAAAAATCCTAACATTAGTTAAGAGTTTTGTATTCCAGGGCTACTCACCTCTAATGAACTCGGAGATACCTGAAGTGTATAATTTTTCCCTAGAATCCGTTTCAATCACAGTGTTTTAAAGCCAGAAAAGAGCCTTTGCATTCTGAGCAAATCTGCTCCAAAAGCAGCAGGATGACCAAAGTGCACTGCTGAGCAGCATGTTCACTACTCTCTGCCTCTCATTTCCTTCTCAGGCTGTGAGAAGTCAAACCAACACAAGACAGGAACTCTGACTGACTCTGCCACAGCCACAACTAAAGCAAGGAGTACAAGGGATAATAGATAAGGAAGTTGACTGTTGGCAGAGGGTTTCAAAACGTGTCAAAGAAGGCAACAGCACAAAACATCATGCACCATACAAACTGGGCTTTGAGAGAGAAGTACTAAGGAAGGCTGCAGATGAGCACTGTCGGGTAGAATCTACACACCAGGAGGAAGGTTCATCAGGCCAAAAAAGAACATTAGAGGGAAAAGGGTTCCCTGCAACCTGAACATATCACTAACAGGATGTTCCTCACCACAATTACACTAAAAAGGGTACTGAAAACTGAGTTTCTCCCTCCACATGATAATTCCTACTGGGGAAAAAAAAAAAAAAAAAGAAAAAGGGGAATTCCTTTCGGTTCAAGACCTCTTTCAGTTCCCCATAGGAAGAGACAGTTTTCAGCTCCCCATACCATGATCTAAAAAGAACTCGAAGACGGCAGGAGTAGTTTATGTCAAATTAACAAGAATCCACTAATTCAACCCGAGTCCATTAATTAAAAAACAAACACAAAAAAAGCAGTATCTTCTCAACAAAACAAAACCTTCTAGCATATTATGGTATAGTATCTTACTAGCATAATATAATTTTCCCTTAGTATCTCACACAGGGCTGTTAGCAAGATTGAAATGGCAATGTTCTCTGTGCCTGAATTGACTGGTTCCAAAGCAGCATTGCCAGCACTATTTGAACAATTTAATTTTTTACTGTTATTAACTGTAACCAAGCTTTTAAATTGTCCAACATATCACCATCAAGCCAGGTATTTCTGCAAGATGTGCTACTGAGCCTTTTAAAACAGCACATCTCTGACGCAGAAAATGAATTACCAGACCATGGTTCCTGAACAAAAATCCTCATATGCGTAAGCAATTATCTTTTGATTTAAGGACAAATAAAAGCTATTCTCAGTTTGAAAATAGTTTGAAAGAATTATCTTTTGTAGGAATTCACTGTAATTGTTTTAATTGGATGCTATTGTGCTATTTAGAACCATTTGCTTGTGTTTTCTAAAATTATTTGTGAAAAAAAAAATCTGAACATAGTTTTGTTTAAAAAGGAAGTTTACAGCTCAGTGACTCTACCTGATGAAAACATGCACACAAAAAAATGTATCTGCAGAATCTGACACTTGGGAAAATTACCTGGAAAGAGGTCTCTATGCACAACTATGAATGACAGGTTTTTCTTCCTACCTTTGTGTGGAAAAGCAAACTGTGTCAGGCATAATGGACAAATGGGAAAGAATTATTTTATAGTGTCTTTGTGAGAGGTGAAAACTGTTTATTAAGACAGGAACCATTCAAAACAGACATATGGAATGGGAAGCTTACTGTCTTTACAGAAACTAACTGGTAGTTTCATCAGCTTCCCATTTTTTCATTATGCTAGCTGCTTTCTGACTCCATTCTCACTCATTAGAAAATATACAGAATGAAGTGATAAAAACTCCACGGAGTATTTACAGAACAGAAACACAGAAAGGCTTGGGTTGGAAGGGACCTTAAAGGCAATATAGTTCCAACCCCTCTGACATGGGCAGGAACACCTTCCACTAGACCAGGTTGCTCAGAGCTCCATCCAGCCTTCATTTCCAGAGATGAAAATCTCTGAGTAACCTGTTCATGTGTCTCACCACCCTCATTGCAGAAACTTTATTATGGCCAATCTATACCTGCTCTTTTTCAGCTTAAAATGTTGTTCTGTCACTACAGGCCCTGTTAAAAAGTCTCTCTGTTTTTCTTATGAGTTCTCTTTATATATAGACAAACCACAATGAGATCTCCCCAGAGCCTTGCCTTTTCCAGGTTGAACAACAATAGTAGTCCCTGTGTATGCAAGTTACGTACTATGTAACCTAACACAAGTTGGTATTTGAAAATGCCTTCTCTAAAAACATAAGAATAGTTTCAGAAATTGAATTCTTCATGGAAAGCATGTTGTTTCTGTTGTTCCAAAATCTACTTTTTCTATCCTGAAAAGAATCAGCCATTTTGGATACCTTTAGTTGTAAAGGCAGAACAATGCTTGAACACTTTTAGTGAAACCACAGCATGAGCATAGTGCAAAATGTATTTATGAACTCCATCACAAAATGTGAAGCATTTTTCACGGATGTGGAAACTACAGATCTTTGTCAAGAGTACTGCTCTGCAAAGCATGAAGAATAAAAACCACTCCAGGTTATAGTCTCTTTCCTACCTCCAACATGTGGCAAGAAATCCTATTGTGCAGGAACTGATGAAATCATTGACTAATAAAGTCTAAAAGCACACATTCAACAATAGCAAGAAAACAAGCAAAACCACAACTCAGATGTTATTTTGCAACAAAATCTTCAATATATTTCAGTGAAAGGATATCTTGCAGGACTGTCCTTCAGAGCATTGAGGAACCCTGTTTGTTGAGAACCTGCAGAAATAGAACCCAAAATTACCAGCCAAATAAGAAACTGGACTACAGGCTGTTTTCACTAAAGTTAAAACAATTAATATTTGAAGATAACCAGATAGTTATAGAATAGATTTACTAACATGAATCAGATAATATGTTGCTCAGCAACAACAGCATCAAAAAAGCCCTCAGATAAGTTATCAGGTTTAGCATTCACAGAGTATTTTCAGTCACACCAAACTGATGCACACATACTTTCCCATGAACAAGATTTCTGATTACCCCTGTTCTTTTCAGACCTAATATGGAAACAAAAAATTATAACCTCCTGTTTCATTTTGAAATACTATTTTTCAAAAACAGTAACTTTTTGACTTGGAAAATTTATTCTATAAACTCAGATTCTCAACTTTCCATCTTTCGTTTTGGAAGTAAAGGTCTCTTGATTATAATTCTGCTCCTACTGCAGCTACATAGAAGATTTTTCTAATATGTTACTGTTGCCTCTGGGCAAATAAAAGACAATTGAGGAGCTGAAAAGAGCTCGAAAGATGCATGAACCCATCTACTAGAAGTGCGGAAGCATGCAGAGTACAAATGCACTTGGGTTCCACAACCATGAGATATTAATCAAAAATGGTAATTTGACAATTTGCTGATTGCAGCAAGTGAATTTGTTGTAGAAACTGACTTTATGTGACATAGCTATAGGCACACAGTTTGAACTTTACTGTATAACATAAATGATTTAAATGCATCTGGTTGAAAGTTTTCCCCACAGCAAAAATTTTCCACTTAGCTAAATTCATCTGAAGATCTGTATGGAGAGAAGAATCTTGTCTTGATCAGAATAAAGAAATATATATTATTCTCTAGACCTATCTGGTCAATTTTACTGTTTATCATTACAAGCAAAAAGTTACTTACCTTGTATTTCTGAGCCTTTTCAGACTCTCGTACTTGGTTCTTAGTCTCAAGGCACGAGACTAATGCAACTTCCCCTGCCTTCTTACTATTTTTAGGATCCTTAATGGCAATGGCAGCAGATAGGTGTGATTTCTATACCCTACTACTGGTCACACCCTTCCAAGCAGTTTCCTAAACATCAGAAGGGGAAGGCTGTTCACGGCAACTAACAGTTGAAATACTGATGCCTCAAACAGAGATGAGTAACAGTGGAGACAGATACTACAACTGGAAATGTGTTCAACTTGGTGAGATGGAAGAAAATCTTGCAAGACAATACCTTTAGTAACTGATTTACAAATTAGTTTTATTATCTTCAAAATATTATGTACAAATATTCTTAAACCTAGAAAGAACTAATTTCCAATGTATGCCTCAGAAGGTCACAGAAAACAAAAAGATGTATCTTCTATCTCATCACCACCTAGGCCCACCAAAATTTAGAAAATGCCAGCTTGCAAGATGTATTATAAAAATAAACAAATTTTAAAAAGTTGTCTAAATCAAGAGGCATTATAATAAAATAATTTTGCCAGGACTTATGTATGACTTTGAAATACTGTAAGAAGGTCATAGTGTGAGGTCTAAGAACCAAGACTTTCTTCAGCAATGCTAACAAAAAGCAGTCTAATACCAACTTCAAAGGTTCAGATTTAGTAACTGAGAATCCTGCTTAGCAGTTAGCATCAGCTAAAGAACTGCAGAGCTGCAAAAGAGAACGCAAATTGTTCAGTAGTAACTGTTAGAAAGGTAGATAGGAGCACATCTAGAGGTATGGTAGGCACAGAGAGAGTGGAGTGATAAGAAAACCTTATCTGTAAAAAACTCTTTTTTGGACACTGTCAAGACTAGCAGACAAATTTGAAAGCTGGACTTGAAGCTCCAGTGTATCAATCAAACATCAAGGAACTAATCACATTTCATACCTGCTCCCATTGCCTTTGAGGACTGATCAATCTTTAGAGCTTAAGAATGTTTTTCCCTATCTCATTCTAGGTAGATGAATCTCCATGACAAGAATATTTTGCAGCTGACTGGCAATTCAGCATTTAACATTTACTATATGTAATCTGTAACACCTACACAACACTTAAGTGCTTCTCAACCATGCAGAGGCACAATTCATTACTCTGTTCTTTGTCTATATCACACTTAAGAGTTAGGTATAGACACTGTAAATTTAAAATCCACTAGATAAACCTACTTGAGATACAGAACATGAAATACTGACATTATATTGATAATTCATATACTGAAAACTAAAGAGAAAAACACTGAAGCCCTTGTGAAATGCAGGCAGGTTAGTGTCAAAACCAGCTTTAAAATAGTTGTCAGACTGGGAATGTTTTCAACCACTGAACTCTAGCAAAGATTGCAGAAAAAACCCATGTGTCTTTCTTCTTAAATGTAAAAGGTGTGTATGTGTATACACACTCATGTATGCCCAGATAAATAACAAGCACTTAAGTATTAATGGGAAGTGTTCTTTTTCCAATAATTTTCCTTTTTTAAACAGTATGTACATTTTATCTCTGCTTTTTTCAACCGGTATGAGAAATGCTGTATCTGGTACTGAGAACAAGTTGTTGATTCAGACTCCCTCAAAATAAGGGATGGTAGGTCTAGCCTATGAGCTACACTTCTGAGCTACAGGAGAGCCTCTCAGGGCTTGCATAATAGTTTTGTAAAGAATAAATAAGAACAGGAATTCTGCTCTTTAAAATACTTTCCCCTGCATGTTGTAAACAATTTAGAAAATTGAGCACAATATGACATACTTTTTTCCAGTAAACATTCTCTGAATATTACCATCAAGTTAGCTTTATAAATGTTTTATATTGAAATTATTATTTCTATCAGATTTCTGTTGTAACACAGAATACAAAGAAATAAACAGATCACATTTCCAAAATGGTTAAAGAAACACTCTTTAAGGTGATATCCTATATAATTAGTGAAAAAAACCCCATTCTTCTAGTGATAGTGGGTTAAAAAAACCCAACATACAAAAGGCCTTTAAAGACAAGTCATGTCACCATGAATGTCACCATCATCATCATACAGGAGTCAGCAAAATTAGTTAGGGGTATGGAAAAAAAAGACAGTACCCAAAAGAGTTTTGACCTCAAACACAATCCAGAACACAAATAAAAATCAGTCTCAAGCACATGAGTATTTCTGATTCAAGCCATTATCAACTGGTTATTCTCAGAATGTCTATGCAAATGAAAATAACATGTTAAAAATAGGGTTGAGAATGGTGTAAAACTAAACAGCAAACTACAAAAAGTAGAGCTCCAATCTATTTTCTAGTCATTTACCTCTTTGTCTGGATGGCAAGTGACCCATGCTTTCAGTTAAAAAAGCACATGGAAGATCTTCAGGTAAATGATACTACCTGTATACTTAAACATACAGTGTATGTGATGCTTTTCCAATAAATCGTCCATAAAAGCACAAAAAAAAAATTTAATAAATGAAGATTGCATTAAGGTAAAGCCAATGCAAGGCCAATGACTACTATGACCAGGGCCTATTATAGACCAGAATGGGACTCACTGGGGATTGTGAAGCTTCAGAAAAAGGCAAATAAACAAATAAATAAATAAATAAACCCTGAATGATCAAAATATTAACTTAAAAAACTCAAGCAAATGGCTACATACGTTATCTGATTTCACCAGCATACTTACGAAGGATGACGTGGGTGATAACGAATGCAAATATAAAGACTGTCAGAAAGGACAGAGATAAAATAAACATATAAAAAAATCTGTAGTTTCTTTTCCCCACACAGTTGCCTACCCAGGGACAGTGGTGATCAAACCGTTCTGAAATGAGAGGCAGAAGAAAAAAAAATGGAAAACAATTAATAAAATGCTGATTATTCGAAAAAATGCTCTCTGAATATTATATTAAAATGCATGATTTAACTGGAATTTGCAAAATAGCCACAGAGAAGTTCTTATTTAGAAAGGAATAAAAAATAGAAAAGAAAAAAAGGAGTACTTTAATGAAATTTTACAGTTTTTAAAGAAATCAAAGCATGGCTGAGGAGAGTTCCTGTTAAACTTATTGTGACAAATTATGCAGTCAGACCAAGAAGCATGTATTTATCCATTGTCACATGGAGCATTAGCAACTCAGTTTGATTTTTTCAAAACAAGGTTGGTTTTTCTTCTTGAGTGCACCTTCTACTCAAAATTGGAATTTCTGAGGTTCTTTCCTTTACATCTGTCATGATTACACCTCTGACTTATGTCTACTATCATATCATCCATCCATCATGGAGAATGAAATATTTACACCTTCCCACTTCCTTTTATTGCTTTGCTCAAAATATTCCTCATTCTAGACCACCTATTTTTTTGACACTGTCATACAAGACCATTAAAAATAGCAAAATCATTCACATCAAACATTTTTCAAATGTTAAAATTTAAACACATGGTATAAAAACTGGTCGATGTGATCTGCATCCTCTGTTACCCTTTGCACTATAGGCAAAACTCCTTTTTACTAAGCGAAACCTTTTCCCTTTATCTCCCTGAGAGAACTTGAGAACTATTTGTGAGATAGTAAAAGGCCAGAGTGGATCAGAAACAAGTTTCCCCAACATGGGGGAAATGCCTCAGTGCTGGAAAGCAGCAGAGGGAATGGTTTACTCTGCTTCTCCTCAGGCAGCTTGGGTCCACCCTCCATGTCCCAGTATGCTGGGTAATGGAAACAGAGCTATTGCCAGGAAACAAACTTGCATTTCCTAACTTTACTTTAGAGGGATTACACTGACAGAATTTTAAGGGTTTTTTTATATTAAATCCAAGATCATAAGACAGATGCATTCATGCTGACTCTTCCTTTCATTCTCTGATCCTTGTCCAAATCCTGGTTTGTTTTCTGCGATTTTTATGCCTCCACTGATGTACTATTAAACTATTTGTAATTCCACAGTAAAGGCGAGCTATAAATCCAAAGTCCTTTAAGCCGTGTGTTAAAAAGGCACATCTGACCAAGTACACCAGCTTATTTTAGTTATGGATTTATGTTAAAGACCTACATTAGAGTTTTTTCTTGAAGGATGTATTTAGTATTATCTTCATTAAAAAAAGTCAAAACAACATGCGCAACAGATTTCTGAGTTCATCAGACTTTCAGGGGTTTTTTTAAATGGTTTTGCATGACAGCTCTTTGGACCACATGTTTCTGCCACAAATCTGTTTCAAATTCCAACAGGGCTATTCAAGGTGAATAGCTGAAGTTTCTGAATTTTCTTAGGATAAGGCTTCAGAATACCTTGATTGAGTGAGTACTGCCAAGAATACCAAGAACTAAACACTCTGGGTAGGTGATACTGCCTTTTCTCAGTGCACTACAGTTGTATTCCCAAAATAAATTGACATTGCATTTTAGAAGTGCTTGTCTTTAAATCTGTGCTTCTGAATGAGCACTCATGTTCTGATAAACATTCTACTTCATTTAAATTCACTCATATGTACAACACATAAGCAAACAACACCACAAAGAAACACAGCTACAAAGCCACTTTAATGAGCAGAATCCTAGGGTACTTTTGTACCCTACTGCTAAAAAAATACATTACATGTCTTGGAAGATGAATTCCGCATATACAGGTTCATTCACTTCTGTGCTGACACAGTAGAAAATATATTGACTTAAAGCTCAGTTTCTAGCCATGAAACAGCATCTAGATATATGCAGACATCTATTTGATGGATTTGGATAAATGCAGACAAAAACACACACATACACACAACTCTATCTGTAAACACACATTCCTATAAATACACACACTGCTTACTGAAGACTAACTTGGTATTTTTAACCTACTTGTTGGTCCTCTTAAATTTCGATCTTCAAAATTTCCTGGTGAACTGAAAGGCTCTGCTTTCTCAATAAATACCTTACTAATCATTATGAGGCTAAGTAACTACCTAAGATGTTTACAAAGGAGAAATGGACCAAAAAAGCCAGATAGGAAAAACCCTACTACAGTGTTAAATTGGAATAAATTCTAATGAAAAAAGAGACATATTAAAAGGTTTACATGAATCTTATGATGAATACATTTGGTCTCATTTTTCTTAGTCATAAAATAGAAAGGCATGTGACATGTGCCATGAAACAGTATATTAAAAAGCAAGACATTATTCTACTCAGCAGAACACAAATATGTAAATGCAATTTAAAGACAACAGCCTTACAGCTTGTGAGCTGCTCTGCTTAGTTATTAATGCAGGAGAGAACTGCCAACCTTGGCAAAATGAAGAGACAAATGCTAAGCAGAAGCTTCTAATGCTGTTAAGAAATATAAAACCTATTACATCTGGAACTGTTTCTTCTTCCTTAGAAAAAGACACGACTTAAATAGAAGTAACACAGTGTCTTAAGGTTCACCTCCAGCATTCCAGATGCCTGGCAACTGAACTAATGATTTTGTAAAGGAAGCTCTGACAACTCTACTTGACTTGGACAATGTTGACAGCAAAATTAACATTTAACTTCACAGTGAAATGAAAAACTACTGATGCTGAGAAAAACTGGAATTCCAGTCCTCATGAACTTAAAATATAGAGCAAATAGAAATGCGATTTCTTGTTATGAAGAACAGACTATTAGAGGTGATGACTGCAGTTCTGGGTAGTTAACATACTACTGTATTCAAACAAATGTTTGTGACAAGGTTAATGTAAAAGTATTTGAGGCAAATGCAGAGTATTAAAACACTGGTTATACAAATTCTTGTTAATAAAATTAGAACTCATAATGAGGGAAGAAAAAAGCTGAAGCACCCTATGGATACAAACATTGTGATTTATCATCTTCCTACACTCAAGTTTAAGCAAAAGCAGTAAGATACTTGCCTTCTTGATTTTACAGCTGTACCTTGTAAAGCTGTACAGCTGTACCTAGTCAAGAACTATGGTTAGAACAGATGGCCCAGTTTCTACACTTTCAGCAGTCCTGTGAATAGCCTTTTGCCTGTGTGCTCATGGCTCTCCATTCTTAGGCCAAGCCTGCTGTTCGTTTTACCCTGCAGGGAGCAGGTTGACAGAGGCAGATGAACTTACAACCATGGCTTTCTTTTGCCTGTTTCCTTAGATCACCTCATCAGGCAAACACCAAAGCTGGCCCAAGTGAAGCACTGAGAACACACTGCCAGAGAAGGGATGAAATAACATTTTCAGAAGCAGCTAAGTATTAATTCAGCCTAGCTGTGATGCCAACCTTACTACAGGTTAGCAGTTATCACAACTACAGGAGAAATCCAGTTTTGATTAATTTTTCAGGATGTGAGAACAAAACCTGAAGCAAATAAAAAAAGACTGAAAAAAATGTGTGGAGAGTTCATAACGTAAAGCATCAATGAAAAGAAGAGACGAGTAAATGGAGACAAAAAATGCTGCTGTAGAAGTCACAGAAAATCCAACAGGTAAGAAACTTCAAGAACTGTCAGTAAACCTGTAACAAAGACTATTTCATTACTCTTTCCCAAGTGATCAGCATGTTTGAATTTAGATAATAACTTCTGAGGATAGCCAGCACCCCCAAAGGATGAGGCTTCACAAGATAATTGAGCCAGTCTAAAAGCTTAGTAGCAGTGAAAGAGATGGTCACATGCTTTCCTGCCACTTCCTTCTTTCATTGTGTAAGGTGATGATGAATCAGATCAGTTCCCTGAACTGGCAGGAAAAAAACCCCAGGAATTATTTTGCTCATTGATCAGTGGGAAAAACTTACCAATGGCTGTGTGTTACCAAAGGCACAAAGAAGATAATCTTGGCAAATAGGGAAAAAAAATTAAGAGGATGACATTCAAATCCCTTTGAAAGCAGCAAGCTGTCAGCATGACTCAGTGGTTCCATTAACACTCACCTAATAATCTATGCTAACCGGATGACAGAAAAACATGTTACTTCATACTTTAGACATTCTTCATTTTTTACTTCCCTGAAACATTTACATTTAAAGCTTGCTTAAGAAACGTTAACTGTTGGATATCTCAGATTAAAACAAACCTGAAAACATTTCCCATTTTATTAAGCATTGGTCTTACAGACGGAGTGTTTCCTTCAGAAGCCCCACCAAAGCATGTTCCTTGCTTCTCAGAACCAAAGAGTCAAATCTCTACTTTTCCACAGCACAGCATGAAGACTCCTAAATCTTTAAATGTTCTGCTTCCATTTTTCAATCACTACACTCCAGGAAACCATGCACAAAATGACCCAAATGCTTTCCTTCCTTTTTCAAAACATTTAATGAAAGCCTTATAATTTACAAAGAACACAAAAGCATTTTTAAATGGAACATTTGTAGGCCAGCTTGGCCTTTCAATTTGCAGTATTTATGAACTGCTTTCTTTTTTCTTTGCTCAACTAGATCACTGCACACCAGCATACATTTTCTAAAGCTTAATGTGAAGGCAGGACTCAAAGACAAGAAGTCGACAGGTGCAAAAATATCTAGGTCACATTACTAGGAGATTCCAGTGAGCACAAGTTAGAATTCACTTGGTAATTTTTCCACCCTGTGCAAGTAAAGCATTGTAGGGCAAACGTACAAACCTACTGCCTTCAGTGAATGTTACCATCTTTATTTAACACATGCAAACATGCATCCCATGACTGGAAAGAGTCAAGAGCCCACTATTCACATCCTCCATCAGTCAAGAAGTCATAGCTCAACCAACTGGGCCAGGATCACTCAAAATTATTTCTGATAGTAGCAGTAGTACAACAGAGGGCTACAATGTCCATTGTCAAGGACTCACACTGATAATTATGCAGCGACTGACACATCTGCATGTATTTACAATGATGACAATTAAAGCTTTTTGAAGGACTATGATGTCATGATATGACCACATCTATTCAGGCTTCTTGACTTAACATTTTGTATGACAAATTGTACTTTCAGAATTTGATTGCTCTTGAAATGTTTAAGAAAACAAATTAGACTTTTATAAGTCCATATAAGAAATATGTTTTATTACAAAAAGTTTTTATTTTCTTCTAAGATACAGCAGTCCAATCCCAATTGCTGAAAGTGACGCACACATGCACGAAAGCAAATATAACCACTGCATTAAGTACCTTACCGACAGTTCAAATAATCTGATAATTTAGCATAACAAAAAAATTTATATCCAATATTCACATCATATTCATAAAAACTATCCTTAGCTCTGAGCAGTTTCACCAACTGAAACTGTCACTCCTAAGAAGATTATTTATTTAATCATATTAATAAAGCCATCCCCACTGATGGGATTTGCCATCAACTGGCAACAGCAATCAAATACTTGGATCAATTTAACTTACACACCATTCACCTGTCTGACAGTTGTTCCCCTGACAATGCCTTTGCTGTTACTTTTGTGGAATGAAATCTGAGTAGAAATTTATATGAAAAAAGCAGTGATTAACAAAAGACCAATTGCAAGTTACATTTATATGCATGCTGATGTTATTTTAGAACATCTGTTATGGACAATACACAATGGATCCTTTAAATCACATGTACTTTTGTACACTGATTCCAAATCAAAACACCCCATGAAAACCAAACAGAAAGAAAGAGTCTTCTGGCCTCATGTTTACATTTGGGAAATACTCACCATGGGTTTACTCCAAATTACATTCTGGAAACTAATCTCTACAATGTGATCCAAATTGAAACAGCAATGTAACACTGGGAAAGACGGGCCTCTATTAATGAAATAAGTTAATAACGTGCATGGGTATCTACAACAAAATGTCAATCAGAAAAACAAACACAAGGACTACTTAACATGTATTTCACTTTCATGACTCTAAACTGTCCCAGACAGCTAAGCTATTTGGGTGAGGCTTTAAGAAATTAAGTTGCAATGTCAACTTTTTGCATGCTAATCAATTTCAATAGTTGCAGACTACTGCTATTCACAAAAAGAAAATAAACATGCTTAATTTTCAAAATAAAAATAGCAATTGATTTATTAGGAAAACATCCAGCCATTGCCTTAGGACAGCTCATAGTAATTAAACTGTGTTGTCACATAGATCACTTCCCTGCACCCTCATATAATAAATGTTGACTAATTAACAAACTCCTTTGACTGCATGCACATTAACGGTGACATTTTCAAAGGCAGAAGTAGAAGAATGGCTGCTCTTTGAGAGGTACAAAGAAGGCACAGTGAAGGACCTCACTGCTTAACAATCTCTCTTTACATACCCACTTGAGTACATACACCCTGGCATACCCAGATGAGTGCCTGACACACACCCAAGTGTGGAGGAAGAGATTTTACAACCCCAAATTTGTCCCTAGAGGAAGCATAGTAGCCTTACCAAGTAACAGCATCCACAAAGTTTATGGATTAATTTCTCTCTTTTCTACAGGAAAGCACTTTTTTTTTACACACTTCTGTTGCCGTCTTTTACTGGAATTTGAGTTTTAACCATTTTGCAAATTGTTTGCACCAAATCTAAATATGTGTTTCTTTTCTTAGGTTCCTGATTTTTTTGACTGGTAATTTCTCTTTCTAATTTTTACTCTGATACCTTGAGGTTTACATCATTTACACAGTCAGATGTTCTGATCATCTCTGCATTTTTTCATATGCAGACCAATGCATAAGCCACAACCTCCCTTAAGTAACCTATAATACAATTTTCTTTTTAAAAGAGACTTTCTGACATATATCACAGTCCTTTGGCTTAAGATTTAGAAACTCTGACACACATGCCATGCTCCCTGAATTTCTAAAGTACATCCAATTATACAAATGGCACAATCTTAAATAATTTATCACTTCTGTAAGTACTGGTGTGTACTCCATTCGACAGCTTCTTGTTCTACCTTTTTGGGGCACCCAAACAAAAAGAGTCCAAGCCATTTCTCACCTGTAAAAACTCAGAAAAATACATAAGAAAAGAAAAAGGAATAAAAGGGTCATAGCAGCCAACTTTGTGCTTTTAACTATTCAGCAAAAGAGTCATTTCAAGACAACTGGAGCTAAGGTTTAACAGGTTCAAAATGAAGTGAAAATTGTACTCTATTCACAGCAGGAAATGTAAGGAAAGAAATAAGCAAAGGCCATGAAAAGGAATTGAAGGCAACAAAGGAAATAATAACATAATGAAGAAAGAGTGCTACAGAATAAAATTAAAACCAAGCAAACCAAAGTCCTGACATGAAGTAAATACACACTGATTATAAAGGACTACAAAGTCCTGAGAAAATTACCCTCAGCCACATTGTCTTCATTAAAAAAGCCAAACTGTTACAATGCCACCTCTCAGCCTGCTTTTGAAGTAATTTGTGTTCTCCAGGCTGGAAGATGGTGGTGTCTGAGTAACTACAGAGAAAACCTTTCTCCCAGAACACACTGGTAATTCTCACTCTGTCTTACATTGTCTGTGTTATATATTATGTGTGCTTTAGGAATTATTTCCCCATATTGTCCAGATACAGCCACCTGTTTCTTGTTCAACTTTCATGACAGAAATCAAATTAAACAAAACAAAAATTATTTATTAAAACCAAACAAAAAAAGGATATTACACAGTTGATGTTGCAATGACCAAAAATAAATTAAAAAGAAGCCATAGTGGTCATGTGGTCATTTCAGAAGCAAGTCCAACCACTGCCTTCTTTCTAGCATTACCCGGTGCAATCAAAACCTCTTGTCAAAACATAGCAATAACTAGCTTGAGCTCAGAATTTATGTCTGGTTTGGTTACTTTCTAAGGTCATTATCTCTTGTGTTTAGATGCATGTTACGTTTAATTCATTTGTAATTCTTAAGCAACATAATGGTACACAAAACCCTTGAAAGGCTAACTTCCAACTGACATTCATAGAAGCAGTAAAGAAAGCAAATCAAATTGGAATTCACCCAAGGTATGTGCTTCAGGGAACACTTATTCAATTAAATTTTTTAAAGTATTACATAAACAGAACAAACTACCTTCGTGCGAAAATACAGACTTCTTCTGGATACTACTAGGAAAATACTGTAGAGCTAAAGGAGTTTGAAGTATTACCATGGCTAGAACTCAAATTAACTCTTTTTTTTTTTTATTTTAAGCTATCTGTTATTTCTATCTAAAAATACCACACAGATGTTTATAAAAGAGAGTGATGAAACAAAAATCAAACAAGGTCAAGTAACAGATAGGCTTACTAAACAACTAGACAGAAAAAAACAGGGTAAGTTTTTGTATGTACTTACATATTTAAAATGCTGCAATAGATTCCTTACAGAATAAAAAACATTAATAGAAAACACAGAATGAAGGAACCTCTCTTTCACACTGCATTCATTGGCCAAGTATCACAAGACACTTTAAGGTAAAAGTAACATACTGGTTTTTCTGAGCAGTGAGTGCTGGTTTGAAGACAGACCCCAGACTTGTCATATACAGTCTCTGTAGCTGGTTTGTAACTGCAGCAAAATCTTTGGAAACTATGTGGTAAAAAGGAATGCTCACTGGTAGTGAGCTGCTTAAATATCATATTATGTTTAAATAGCATAAGTTACTTAAATATCCATACACGTGTGAAGTAGGACTACTTGTGCACAGGTGTAGTTACATCAAAAAGGAACTAATGAACAGTGGCACAAGAACACTCGTTGCTATTAAAAGATTTATTCAGAAACTAAATAAAAGCATCATCATATAGACAATCGTAACTTAAGAGTGGCGGCAAACTGCCTAACACACTCTGATTAAGTGTACACTCTCAGATCGCTAGATTTCCACAGGTACATGAGCCATCCAATTTTCTTGACACCTACTTTTAACAGAAAATTAATTGCAGGTACTTGTAGATCTCTCTTTTTGCATACAGTACACCTGAATACTTATGACAAACACCTGTGTCTCATCAGGAAACAAAGCTATTATACAGTGTACCCTGAAAAAGTCAGTTTATTCTAATTCCTGTTACGAACACTGAGGAGAAAAAACACAGCAAATTCATTTAATTACTTTCAAACAAATAACTCCAAATTTTAAAATGTGTAAGTGGAAAATACAACTATCTTATGAGCAGAAAGGACATCTCAGTTATATAAGTCATTCACTCAGACTTTTCTGATAAATATTCATAATAATTCACATCTGTTGTTTCATCACAGACATGATCAGAAGTGTGTAAGTTGTTTCCCTGCCATCACTAACTGTCTGTTTCACAGAATAGGTTTTCCAGATGTGGTATAAAAAGGACACAGATTACAGAATAACCTATAGAAAAATCCTTCATACCAGTGTATTAAAACCCCAAAACATTATTTTAAAATAAGCTTCAGGTTGTATGGGTGAAGTTGCTCTTATTTTTGCTCTCTTGGTAAAGATTACAGCCTTTCAACTTTTATTTATTGCACTGGTCAACAACTGTATTTACATATTATCAAGTTTGCTGAGCAATATCACAACACTGTAATGTTCAGGTTACACATTTGCTAAAATATTTTTTTTAAAAATGTGCCAACTGCAATCCATAAACATCTCTACCAGCTCAATAAAAGCAAGCTCAATAGCTTTTGCAACACTTACAAAATTGTAACACATCAGAAAAATTTATTTACTGAAGGAATCATCTACAGATACCAATCAATTCTATAGGGCCAAAAGGCTAATAAGCTTTTCACTCTGATGTAAGTGCACTCCACAAATGAGTATCATCTAAACATAAAACTCCAATTCTTCCAATGACTGCTTTGTATCTAAAAATATCACTGCTGAATGCTGCAATTACATTTCTCAGCTGGAGACATCTTTCTACATTATTTTCTTGAATGCATAACATCCAGGCTCAACAGTGTGCTAATCAACTGCACTAAACTGCAAATGTGATCTAATTAACTGGAAACCACTCAGATTTGATTGGTAGGGGTTTTTTGGTTTGCTTTTAAATCCAATCATATCTTAATCACCTTGTCTGACCTCCACGGAAAACAGTAATGAAAAAGGACAAGATGTTCAGAGAGAAAAAAACCTACCCTATCATTATAAAATATGCTTAGGTTCTGACAACATCTACTTACTCTCAAAATAGCGTATTTGCCCAGTATTTTCTTATGGATTCTGACTTAAGTACTTCTAGTCATAAAACTGCTCAAATGTAAGAATCACCTACAGTGTGTATTTTGGTCACACTGCCCTAACCATTTGAACTATGCCTTACAGTTAGTTACTAATGAACTGGAGAAGCAGCTCCTCACCCTCAATTTAGTTTGGTGAAGAAAACAATTCTGAGACTCCTATAAAGCTTGAAAAGGCCATTGCACATTGTATGTGGCCCTATTCAAGCAGAGTGTGTTCTTTGTCATTAGGGCAGGCTAGGAAAGATGTATGCATGAGAAAATAATTTCCCTTCTTAGACTAGCAGCATCTGCTAGGCCAAGTCTCCTTTTCTGCCTCCTCTGAAATTCTTAACATTTACCAGCTCTTGTAGGAAAGAAAGACGAACAGAGCAAGTTACCTCATGAGTAATCTTGTCACTAACTCTGGGTTTTTTCTGTCTCCTACGAAAAGTATTCATAACAATATATAAGCTACTAAATTGAACATATGCCATATCTTTTTTTACTCACCTACGCAGTTATCGCAAAGGCTGCAATGTGAGGCACGAGGTGGGCGGAAAATCTTGCAAGTAAAACAGTATTTTAGTTTCACTGTCTGTCCATTGATGATCACTTCTTTTGTTCTGGGAGGGGGGCGATATCCTCCTGAACTGGAGCCATTTGCTATATCTAAATACGAAAATACAAGACATGAAATGTTTCATATGAGCTATGATGTATGAACAGAACTGTCCTTGATGGCAATCTAGAGCAAATTTCAAATTTATATTAACATATTTATAATAAACAATTTTTCCCCTTCTAATTCTCCTTGAGTAATAAGTTAGAGATATTTCATTACAAATAGCATCCAAAGCCAATCAATTTGAATCAATGAAACCAGCCAAATTCAATTCTCAAATGCTGACAATGACCTTGATCTCAAAATTCTTAGTTTCATACCTCCTAATAGTTCTAGGTAATATATTAAAGACAACTATAGCTACTTGTGTAGGATAGCAAAACTTGGAAGTTACCTTTAGAATCTCCCTAAATTTTTTCAGAAATTCTGTAGTAACAAAAAGACTCCCTGGAAGTGCTGCAGAAATTCTACAACCTAATATAGAAACTGCACATTTACTTAAGACCCTGGCTCTGCCATCTGAGCCTGGTGTATCTTGAGATCTCTTGCATGCTGTGAAACAATGGAGCACGTTCACGAAAGCATTTTACAGCTTTTGCTATTTACAAGTTTGAACACCCAACTCCCAGTGTTACTTCTACACACCTATAAGCTTGTTGCATAAAACCAGTTTCTACCAGTTTCAACTATCTCATTTGATACACTTGGTAGAGTTTTGAGTTCTGTTTCTAAGCTTCTTTTTATTTTATTTTAGGATATTACCAATAATTTTTCCAGCAACTAAAGGACTGATTAGGCTAAATCATTAAAGCTCGGTTTTACCCATGCTGAGCTTTATCTGAAAGTTCAACATGTAAAAGTGGTGCCTTTTCCTAGGTTTATCTGTTCTTGTGTAATCACAATCAAATTAAACCGCAGAAGTGAAAAAAACCCCTCAATTTATTACACTTGGATAACAGAACAGCTAAGACAATAGGGAAATAAAGTATTTTTCAATATATGAATGAAAATATATTTCAAACTCACTTGAACAACTGAGTCTTAAGTTGTCCCCTCTTCATGTGAGGTTTGTTGCTAAAAGATCTATGACTTGTATTTGAGCTCAAATTGCTAGAAATATCACCTGACACAGTTGTATTTTTGAAACAGGGTGAGGTTTTTTTTAATTAAAGTTTTATATTAGATAAAAAGAAGTTGGATTTGCAGTTTTTAGTTTTTCCCGTTGTTTATTCAAGTCCTTATCTCAAATTTAGAGAGTTGTCTGACACTTGGACTTAGGGCTCTAAATTTCCCGCTGCAAGACTACGAGACTGAGAACACAGCGCTGTTATAAGAACTTTTCACTCAATTAATTGTTAAAACACACTACATTTATAATTTTGTACTAATAACTATTACTTATTTTTAACGCGTTTCTCTTACTTTAAATCTATTCTACCAACATCTTTGTGCTACTGTCACAGTAGAAAATGGAGTAAAAGAAGAATAACTCTGAACACAGCCCAAAAAATTTCCGTTTTGCTTCTCTTTTACTTCTATACTACAAAACTCAAAACTCCGAATTTCCACCTTGTGATAAACTAAACTATAATTTATCTTATATTTTTAATGTTCTTAATTAATCCCTAAGTGTTGGAAGCTTTTCCCATGGGCACAAATCAAAGACTGTATCCTCTTGGGGTCCCAGCAAGGGTCCCTGATCCCCCAGGGCAATTTGAGGGATTTTCCAAATATGTTGGACTCCAACAATCCCCCATAATTATGATTCTGCCAATTATACAGCCTACAAACGATGTATTTTCCAAAAAGGCAACAAGATACCCACCCAGCAAGGTATTCAAACTGGCAACAGCACAGCTGTGCAAGCAAAGGTGCAATTATAGAACGTGCTGATTTGGCAGCAAATCCAGCTTAAGGAGTTCTCATCTGCAGTGTGCTCACCCATAAATATGACCTATAAATATACATCAATAACAGCCTTTGCATGACACCATTGTAAACTCGACCATTGAAACAACCAGACTTGAGAAAACTCTCATGGAGAAGAGGATGAAATGAGGGGAGCAACAGCTGAGATGGATGGAATCCATGTATAAAGCTCCTAAACATCGATTATGAGAATGAAGTGGTGAATACTGAAGATAGAGTAGCTTAGAAGTAGCCTCCTACAGCCTGATGAGGTATAGACATTCACTTGTGCTGGATCTAAACCAACTCCTGCAATGTGCTTCTGAGGCTTGGCAAGGTCCTATAATCTGCAGGGGGAAGCATAGATTACTGGGTGGTTCCCAGAACTACTAGTTATACTGATTTTGACCTCACGGCCAATACTACTTTGACAAATACTTTGGATTAAATAAGTATTGCTTTACAAGCTGTCAGTGTATTTTAGCATATAAGATGAAAAGATGTTCTTCGGAAGGCAGAGCACAACTGTGCTTATACTATTTAAAGCTTTATAGAGACATGGATGTTTCCTAAATCCAGAAGACAGAAAAGAATTTCTTATAATTCACATTACATTAAAAAAGCTTCCAATGGCATTATAACCAATAGGCTTGTAATAGTCATAGTCCTTCTAGAAATCCTTGGGCATTAAAAAACACACTGTTACACCCATTTCTGAACATATTTTGGTCAAGATAAGACTTCAACTGTGAACATAAATATAGATCATTAGCCCTAATTATTTTTTTTTTATTGAATAAAGCATTTAACGCATGCTGGCATGGTGTATTCATTAATAAACCAAAGATTTTCATTTGGTACTCAGATTTAGGTGCATAATTATAAAAAATACTAATAAAGCCTGAATTTCATCTAGGTGTAGCTTTCTATTCTGCTAGAAACACCAATGCATTGAATTTCCTAAAGTAATGGTAATATTTCAGATTTTTTTCTTTTACAAAATCTTATTATTACTGCGTATGTACATCATCATTGAAAGAAAATTACTTAAACCAGTCTAGGGGAATTGTTTAGAAGCAAAATGTTCTTTTTCCCAGATAAACATTTATTTTATAAAATGCACATTGACTAAACCCAGTATTTCCCCTCCCTTTCAAGAAGTTCAGAAAGTGCACTGCAATTATTTTAAATGGGCTCTGGCAGAATCTCAAAGGTAACTTCTGTCTTCTCTGGTGGAGAAGTGAGATTACTGTCCAGCCCATTCTATTTACAACACCAGTCTTCTAAGACGATTTCCTCTCAAACATTTGCAGGGAAGTTCACAGAGACAGCAAATCCTAGCTCTCCAAGGTGAATTAATCTTGAAATCCAAGGGTGAAAGCTGATGCAAATAAAATCAATGTAAACAGACTGACTTTCCACGGACTGAGAATTCTATTCAAAATCCTAAATTGCATAATCAAACCTGAATGTTCCAGTCTTTCTGTTTACTAACATCTTTTTTCCTGGAAACAAGCTGCAGAGCAAGGTCAAATGTGCTTGGATTTAATACGATTTATCTAACCTAAATGTGCTAAACATGTCCTGGTCTCACTGTGAATTTTCAGGCTGTAATTTGCCTTCAATTCAACTGCTCATACACAGTTAAATCTTCCAATATAAGAGGTCTCTTTGAGGCACAGCAAGATTAACCTTTACAGAATCACCTTTCTCAAATAAACTGTATTTGACCACTACTACATTTTTCTCATCCAATCTATTACTTACGTAGTAATGCAAGTTCTTTGACAAAAAGGGTAAAATTTACCCATTAATGGGATTGCCATCCATCCTCTCTGTTCTGACACATTTTGTAACTTCTCTAGCAGGGTTAACTGTTCATGCACTAGATGTGGCTCCAGCACTTTTATTACCGTACTACAAAACCCCTGTACATGCAATCCATGTCCGTGCAGGACCAAGAGACCTGAACTGCTCCAAGAAAGATACTCCAAGTGATACAGCACAGCCTAGCAACCTTCTAATGTGACAACAAACTCCACTTAAATGTCTCAATTTACTACGCTGCAAGTAAGTAGGTGGTGCTGATGAAAGACAGAAGCTGCAAGTTTGTATATGTATCACTAGGATTCTCCTGCTCTATCAAGAGTTGGGTTTTTTGGTCAATATTCCTAAGAAGACAAACAGACTCTAGAAACATCCCTACATTGTCTATACAAGCTTCACAACCGTATCATGCAAGGTTTGCTGACAACTTTAGAAGGACACAATTTCAATCTTCAAACAATATTATTTGAGAAGTCAGTAAATTGAAACAATTGTAATGTTTCCTGAGGACTAAATGAAAATGTAATGAAAAAAGTATTTATGTATAACCTACAACATCTAAAAAACAATAGAAAAAAAAAACAACCAAAGCAAAACAAAGCCCTTCAACAATGCAAACCTCTAAGAAACTTCTTCCTCTGTTTTTAATCACTTAAATTTAAGCTACCTGCTTAACAAAACTGGGCTACAAGACAAAAGAGTAATTTATTTCTTGAAGTGAAGAGAACTTTAATAAAACGCTCTTGTTTCCAGACAGTAATCTCAGGGACAAACAATACTGGGAATCTGGCTTAGATTGAAGACAGCAGCTGCTAACTGCATTCTTCACATAGTTCTTCATCTGATAGCAAACGAGAGATATTGACCACATATTGCTCCTCACTTTAAAGACTTGCTGCCTTAGATTTTTCTGAAATCATGTATTATTTTCTTAAAGGTAGAGTTGCATGATCTTCTTGAAGCCCAAAACTTCATGTGAAAGGTATGCTTGTTCCCAGAAAGAAATGTAATCTTTAGTGATTTGCTGTGGGAAAGCATAGACAGGAACAGCTTTCTCAGACTTACCTGACACACAAAGTAATTTCATTGTATTTATTTTAAGAATGGTGTTTAAAGACTGCAGTATCAGTTACAACTATAAACCTAGGAAGCTGGTATCCCACCTTTAGAAAGAAAGCAAAACATGTGATAACCACAAATGCTATTTGTTCAGGCCATTTCCAGTTCTACGAAATGCCTGTGCTGTGGCACAGATTTAATTTTATAAGGCTATAATATAATGAAATCAAATTGTGCATTTCAAAACAAATGAAAGGAACTGTGAATGAGTGTTAAATGTGGTCTTGAGCAACTGCATAAATTAGACAGCTAAGACATAAGTGATTTGCAGAGATGGTGTGCTGGTGCAGCTCATACATTGAGCTCAGGGCTTTGAAAACGCAAAAGTGAGCAGGCAGAAACTGTGCTGTGAACTGGTCTGAGCTGGTTGTACTGATTAAATGAGGAATAACTTAAGACAGCCTGAAGAAAAATCCAAAGCATTTTAAGACTGGAAGGATAAATTCCCATGACCATCTTGCCATTTATGTGCATCACATATCTGATGCAAACAAGATTGATATTGCGGAAGAATTGTTAAACTTGATATATATCAACTGGACAAATGCTTTCCCATCTATAAAACCCACTCTGTTGGTTTGGGTTATCCTTCTAAGCCTTCATATTCAAAAGTTTATATTTTCCCACTTGAAGCGACTTAACACTAACCTAACTAGAAGAAACACATATCATAACTGCAAAGGGGCTACAAAATAAGGCTGTTCCTAGTATTTATGTTTCCATAGAAAAAACAGCCCCTCTCAATATAGTATTTTGTGTGATTGCAGAGGCCAAACTTACATGCACCATCAAAAGAATGCAATTACAGCTGGGGTACCCCTGGAAATAATGACTTTTCAATTCTAATGAAAGTTATAATTGAAGCAAAAATACTACATCAATAAGTTTAATGCTGTATTTAAACAAAGAAAAAAATCCTGCTGCATTTCAGTGAAACTATAGCACTTTTATAGCAAATAAAGTTACCTTCAGTGATTTTACATTATAAAGCCTCATGCATCTAGTTGCTTTTGTTCTATTACATTATATGAAAACCCCAACAAACAAAAAGTATTTTAAGACTTTTATTCCTCCTCTCTCTTAGGCCAAATGCATGTATGTACGAAATATTCTTACATGTCCTGTTTTCTAGACTTCTCTTTTCAGCTGCCTTCCTCTTGAGCTTCTATATAGGTTGTGGAAAACCAGACAGTGAACTGAGCCTTGATGACCACTGGGTATTACAGAATGTCACTTCTGGTTCATGCAACAACTCTTCTTCTAATATGTCCCAAAACCTATTTCCCCTTTTTGTCATATCACAATGCTAATTTAATCTGTTAATTATATAATAATCAAGTCTCCTCTTTCTGCACCATTCACCAGCTAGATCCCTCTCCATTAGTATTTGATTTCCACTTGTATTCATATACTTTGTGATTTTTCCCTAAAGCTGCTCAGACAGACAATATATTTAAAATATATTACAAAAACCCAAACCATCAAATCCAGTGATTGCAAATTTCTCCATCTCAGCATCAACTTCAGAGTTAAGCATATTCCTCATGAGCCCGCAATCAGTCTCTGAAAGGTCCTACTTGAACACTTACCATTTGCCACTAGAGTGTCTTTTTGAAAAGGTGCTTATTGGCTTTGTGGCAATTTCATCTAGAACTTATTTTCAAAACTTATATAGAAAGAATCCTATGCAGGACACTATCGAGAGCTTAATTAGAGTGAAAAATTAAGCACATCTTCTTCTTTCCCACCAGGACAGTTACTCATTTAACGAAGGACGTCAGTTTGGTTACACTCGATTTGCTCTTGAAATTCTTTATTGCTTGTTTTGAAACTTAAATAGCCATAAACTACAACCCCTGACAGCATCAGTTCTTATAATTTGATCATTTAGCAACGTACTCCATGTCTTTCCAGACAGGGAAGAGTTTGTAGTGATAGAATTGACAGATTTCTATTAAAGTAAAACACTAGATAAACCAACAATGTTATAGTAGATTAACAGACTTTTAAACTACCACTACTTTCTTTCTTCTGACCTGCTCTATCAGCTGTCAGGAAGTGTACAGGTTATCTTCTGAGATCAAAGAAGCGTTGAATCCTTCAGATTGTCCTCTGCTATTTCTCATTTCCCAATTACACAGCATGCCTTCAGCTTTTCTTTCTTCCTCTGACCTGTAACAGAACCTGTCCTGTTGTCTTCTGCTGCTCCTTGCTGATTGTAACTGACTTTATTCTCCTTTTGCCTTGCCCATGCTTTCCAAATATGCTTGTGCCATCTTTTTATAGTGACCTTTAGAAACTATCACCACTTCTGACACCAGTATTTTTTTGACTACAATCAAAGTCAGAATGGCCTCTTACTACACTTCCCAACCTTCCTCTGTATGAGGATAGCTTGACGATCCACATTTAATGCAGTATTTTTGAATAAAAGTAGTTCCTTTTGTGGTTTGGACAATTTCCTTTTTTTTCAGTTCTTTTCACTTTTTGTTTTTCTATGAACACAGCAAATTCTCAAGAAATAACTGATTTTCATTCCTGCACCCAGGGGGTGGAAATAGCAGCATCACAGCTCTGTTAGTTCCCATCTTCACCTGAAAAAAGCTGATAGTCTAGGTGGAAACATTTTTTCACTCTCAGTATGACTACCCTGTTTCCAGAAAGTCACCTGAAAGGATGAAGTACTGTCAGCTTCTTTAGAAAACCGTTCTCCCTAATCAGCCCATCCTATTCTATGCTTTCTAATGTAAAACAAACAAACAAACAAACAAAAAAGGTGATTAAAATAGCATTCTTAAATCATAATTCCTTGTCTTGGGACACAACTTTCTCAGTGCATCTGTAATAATTTCTGGGAGTCTGCTTCCCAAAGAGACAAGTAGGGCAGGGTAAGACTCTAAGTCTATGAGTCTGAAGTATCTAAGAATTATTTGAATAAAGTAAAAGCCACAAATAGGACAGGTTACATATACACATTTTAGAAAAGAAACTATTTGGTAAAGGCATTATTTTTAGATTAATTATCTGAAGAACTTCTTGTCTAGAAATAAATTACTGTTAACCTTGCACCCTATCTTTAGAAGGCACCTCAAGCTGAAAGACATAGCAAGTTACAAGGCAATCCAGCCTGAATGATATTTTTGGAGCATCTAGGTTTTTTTTCAACTTCAGGAGCCACTCAGCTTTTCCTGCTGCACAGATACCACTCCACTAAGATACACCTTTTAAGGGCACATAAAAAAATATATTGTAACAGCACAAAAATGTTTCTTTCCATTTTCATTGCTGAATCCAGAATCACAATTTTAGGCCAGAATGATTTCTTACAGCTACCTAGCTTGTTCCTCTATTAGACTTGCCATAAGCCCTCATGCTTGGGAACTCCACATTTGCTGGCAATGCAATTCCTCACTTCAATATTCCACTGGCCCTTCTTGGAAGAGTACTGCCTTTGCTACTGCTGAAGGAAAGACAATGGCTTTGATCAGCTCGGCAGCCTCAACCTGTGAACAAGTATGCAATATCATTTTAAAAGAATTATAATTTGTAAACACAAGTTCTGAAATAGTTGCACATGGGAACATTTTCCTTCCAGTAACCAAAGTGCATTTTCAGTTTTGTATTTTGCCAAAACTCTGACAGATGACAACATAAAATTATTGTCATGAGTTTATTTGAAATAATTTATTTCCTGACATTGATCAATGTTTCTGTGAAGACAGGGTAAATAAGCAATTCCTTGAAGAGGAACTTGTGTCTGTGTTTTGGACTAAAGCTGGTACCTTGTTCTAGGTAAACAATTCCTTGAAAGAGATCAATACAAGTAAACCATAACACCAGTTAGGAAAAGGTGCTAAATGAATGCGTCATTATATTTTCCCATATTTTTATGCACTTTTGAAGTTCAGATGAATAGAAAATGTTTTAATACTTCTACCATAAAAAGCCTAAGACTGTACTACAGTATTAAACATCAAGATTGCTGCAGGTATTTCTCCTGTGCTTGCTGTCAACCTGATACCTGTCTTTTCAATTACATGAGTGAACATTTCTCTGAAACTGCTTCAGAAAAATGGGATTTCCATTGACTACCATATCAAAGCAGATATAGTAGCATTTAATAAGGTTGAGTAGCTTACTAAACACACAGACTCACTAATTATGAAGTAGATTTGCAAACTCATCCAGTGTTTTCTTATCCAGGTGGCACATTTTAACTATTCAGCACATTTCCAGCCGGAGAAGTCCCACTTAAAGGATTTAGTTAACAGCGCTCTTGCTAAGTGAGAATGATTAAAATCTAACTCTCTACTTTAATTATGCTTTAATTATTTATTTATTTACACAAATAAAAAAATAGTAACATTTTTACTGTATATTAACATTGAGGCTTATCTGACTCTTTTGCAATATAAATAATATAATTAAATTCAGTTAAACTCTGAGGATACTCTGTTTTAAAAATGGACAGTTGCAGATCTTTTGCAATATCAGCTTTCTTGCCAAAAACACTTTAGAAAGTATTCTCTTGTATACTACAGAGAGGTTTCTACCAGACTTGCTGAAAAGTATTTACAGTAATAACTATCACTCTAAAAGACCAGGATTTTGTTTACTTTCTTGATGAAGAACTGATCAATCATCTTTCCACAGGAATCACTGCAATGTCATCAGACATTACAGTTCCAGAACAATCACTGTGGCAAGACAGGAGTAACTCCTCCTGCGAGCAGAGCAGCACATTGCCTTCACACAGCACATGCACCCTCGGGAGGAAAGCGAAGAGACAACAGACCTTCAGTGTTACCTATTTGTCTCTCTAGATCTGCTGCCTCATCTGGTGTTGCGCGGGGGAGGACACCAGGATCACTGAAACTAGTACGCAGCAGGGTCCCCATCACGAAAAAGAAAAGAATCCCACCAATTGCAGGTATAGCAGGCGTAATCTTCTCTGACAAATATGGACAACTGGAAAAAGAAGAAGATTAAACAATCAACAACACATAATGCAACTTGCTCTCAAAAGCTATTTACCTCTATAAATGCAGAGAAAGAATTAACTTTCTTCTCTTGATACATTACGTGCCTTGGAATGTTTATTGAAGCTGAAATTTCTGTTTATGTGTTCATGACACTTCTGGAATTTCTCATAATATGTTCAATATAATAAAGGCACCAGTACCATAATAATGACCTCACTAATATGCAATATTCATTTACTAAAGAACATAAAATATTTTTATCACAGGATATTAAGTTTATCTATTTCTTTACTTGCTGCCCAACTGCATATAAGTAAATTGGGCAGAGAGAGGAAAGGGGAGATAACCTGAAGAAGCCCATACCATGATGAAATAAGCCACACTGAAATACATAATTAAGTCTATAAAGCAAATTTATTGTCCACCAGAAAGATGCTGCTCAAGAACTTATAACGCATTCCTTTAACAGCCTTGGTGTATATCAATATAATAAGACCTCTACTGATTTTCTCTCTTAACCCGTTTCTTGTAACTCAGTAAACTCATTTACTCATTTACAAGGTAAGAAGAAGGCAAATGGCAGTGCAACACATCTGGAAGCAAATAACCCAGGGGCATGTCTATGGCAACATCAATAGCCCTTGACCAGGGCAAAAATGGCTCTGTGTTTACCAGATTTATAATATATATGCAGGGCTTAAGATTGGATTACAGTTTTAGCAAATTTTCCTCTGTGCTTCACATATGATTAAATCAAAATGGACAGGAACACTGGAATCCAACCGATACACAAATATAAGTATCTCCTTACAGCTGGGCAAAAAGAAGGATATGAACACTTAGACATTACAGAAGCACTGCAGCACCACTTAAAAAACACACAGGCTGAAGACTCTTCATAGCTCTTATATTAAGTAGGTGTGGGTAGAATACCAAGTTGGCTTCATGTACTTCTGATATTTGTGCAAGAAGTCATAAGATAGGCCAAAAAACATGAGTCAAAAATCAACAAGTACTATGCCTTAGGGCTTTATCTAAAGTTTCTAGGTATCATTCAAGTTTAATTAACATTGTCTTCCCTATTTCTTCTGACTGCCTTAAATGATGATTCAGACGTGTAAGGTTTTGCACTGCAAGTCAGTTAACCTCAGTGGAATGTTAACTCTAAGCAAGTGATGACAATGTCAGCTCCACTGTCCATCACTTCTGCCGACAGGATGGGCAGAGAATGGAAACACTTTTCATACCAGCTACCATGTACAAAGCATTTATCTCCCTGCATAATCCTGTTAAAAATACTTGGCTGTTTCACCAAATGCAGAGGGTTTCATGGATGCAGTGAGTCCATACACATTACGTGGTGTATAATATAACAAGTGGATATCATGTCTCCCTACATGAATGCAATACTACAGGCGCAACAAGATACAAAACATTAAAAAGACAACTGGGTATAAAAAAAAGGCTAGGACCAAGAGATACTGTGGTTTCACATAACAAACAGACTGTTGAAATACTAGGAAACGTCCTTCAAATGTTCACTTTTAGGAAAATCTGCTTCAAAGACTCTGATTTATCAAATCAGTGCTAACTAAAAGAAGCAGCAGCCAAGACAGACATAAGCCTTGGTAGCTATAAGCCTTGCTCCTTTCATGTCAGAGAAGCCAGTCAGAACAAACAGCCGAAGAGAAGCTTTCATACCACACAAATGTCCTACTGCTCAATTTATTTCTTGCCACAAAGGATTACTGAAATCAAAACTACTGTAATATGCTCAGACAAGAGCACAAATAGGCTTGAAGAACGTATTTTTAAAAGGATTAGAGGGAACGTGTACATTAATGAACACTAAATATAGCACAGTGCTCTTACTCTTCTATTGCATTATTCATTACATGTACCCAAGAAATTGCAACTGTGCTGAAGTCTGTTGACCAAACAAGAGCTGTATGTGTGCAAAAGGTAACATGAGATAATCTCAGGGTAGCACAGTAGGCGCTGTGCAATTTTGACACTTGCCAACACAAAATTAGCAACGGCATTACATACACAACTTAAATTCTCACTGATACAGAATAGGAAACTAAGGGCCATCATGACTCTAACATGTTTCCTTTTAACAGCAATTTCATACAAAACTGGTAGAAAGAACAAATTCCTGGGCTGAAATACTGAGAAAGCCTAACATTGCTGAAAACTGATGTTTTCAGTATAGCAAAAAAGCATGAAAAAAATCTCTCTGCCTTGCTGAACCAAGACCACCTGCAGTGAAAAAATCCCCACTCTCAAAGCCCTGTACACTGTTCACAAGCAAGTGTAAGGTAATCTGCTTTGCCTAAAGGTGTTTTCAAGGTTTAACAACATATATTTTACCAACTTTGACACGGAATTAATTCAGCAATAATGCAGAAAAGACTGAAGGTGACATATTTGGGAATAATAATCAAGTAATGTTCCACCAATTAAAAAATTATTTCAAGCTGAGAAACCAGTCCTTGCAGCTCCTTACAGAGAGTCAGACAATAAGTCTGGGCAGGCCATTTAAAACAGTCTGATTTATGTACAGACCATATAACATTACATGGGCTTGCAGAGAGCTAAACGATATCTCTCCTTTAAAAAGGTCGAATTCATTTTTCAAATCCCTGTGAGCTAAATTAAAAAAAAAACCAAACCAACCAAAAACCAGCAGATACTGTTAGACCTGTATCTGTGGGGAAAAAAAATCCTACTTTTTCTGGGTTATTAAAAAATAAACTAAATGTGACTTCAAATTAAGAATGTGGATCTCAAAATTGTGAATAAATCTGTAGAAATATACTTGCATATTTATGTGTTTTATATTTGCATGCTTATATAACAAATGTATTTGTACTGCTACATTAAGTCAATATTATTATGAACACTTCTACTGTTACTACTTCTAGAATTCTCAAATACTGAACACAGAAAAAGATTATCCCTCATATTTGCTCAAATTTCTTAATTAATTTGCTTTAATTGAAGATGTATCCCTTCAGGCATCAGCTTTCTGCAGATATTACCAGAAATATCTTTTTTGGAGGGTATTTTCAGTGAGTTTTTAAAGCAAACATTAGTGGGTATTTCCTGACAGTGAGCCTGCCCACTGCCAGTAACACTGTGATAAACAGCAGAGAGCTCCAGGACAAACCTCTATCCTATTGCAGAGCAAGCAGTGACAAACCTTTTCCAACTGGCACCTGGTAAGTGCTAGATGTGAACTGACATCCTCCGTTTACATCTTAGACAGGGTAAAACAATTGTTCCTATCAGCATAAGTACTGACTTACTTGACAGCAAGTACTGACTAGGTCTCTTCCAGAAAATACATTTTTATAAAGTATTACTTGACCACAGATCCCATTAGAAACTGTTACTGTGAAAATAGCTTCTTCAGAGAAAAATGTTAGGATATGCATATTGCAAACCGTAACATAACTTGAAGTTTTGAATTAATTGAGAACTTTTAGCCCTGCTTTTTGCTTGGCTTCTCAGCTGCTTTTTTGCAGCATCATGTGAAAGTATGCATGAGTGTAGGAGGAAAATAAAGTCTGGTGGAAGACTAGTCTGTCACAGCTCGATAAAAATAAAAACACCCTGATACAGAAGAGATAATTATCAAGCATCACCCCTGTGAACAAAGGATGCAGGAGAAGTACAAAAGCAACTCTTAACACCCAGCAGCCCTCTTAACTGTATAACCATGCTCCCCGTGGCTACCGAGATCAGCAGAAAAACACACACAGCACACTGTGCTGAGGAGCACGCACAGTTAGAGTCCTACAACTTTCAAGCACGGTCATTAGAAAAGGGGAGGAAAGAGAAGTCTCCTGAAGGCCTTTCCTGGAAAGATGAAGGCTTTTCCTGAAAGGTTCACTGACAGTTATTCAATGATGGGGAGGCTCAGTAAATGACAAATCTATCCAGTAGGGATATCTGGAGACAGGCTAAGCCTGTATTTAAAGAAGAAGAAAAGAAAAGAAAAAAAAAAAGCAGGGCTTTATACAGGGAAGATTTTAATTAATATTTTCTCAGTTGGCAGGCAGAAAACAATAAAAGTACAAATTTCATGCAAAGGCGAAATAGTCATCACACTTAATTACACTAATTAAAAAAAGACCCCAGAAGCTTGGCTAACGAGATTGTTAAGAGGATACTCTGTCAAGCTGTTCACCAATATAAAACTCCTTGTGACAGGTAAAAAAATATATGTACTCTAGGAAAGATATAAGCATAACTGAACAAAGTAACATACAGAAATAAAATTATTGTTCCGTCTCCTACATTATTAACTTCATTTCTGTTTCTGCAGGTACTCTCTGTTTAATATACCAGTGGCTATTGACATGCAGGTGATATCCAACAGAAGAGAGAAAGCTGGCACTGTGAACCCTTGGTTCAGTTCCACATCTTGCAAGTTAACATCTGAGGCCGAATGAGATTGTGCTGCTTTCTTTAAACTAGCCCAAAGGGTTTGTTGTTTCTCCTTCTGCTCTCATTTATGGCTCCTCTCAGCTTACCCTTCCTTTCAACTCCACTGCATCATTGCTCCAAGCCACTGTCCCAAACTTCTGCCCGTATGCCAACACTAATCTTCGTCAGGTTCTTTTGTGAGCGAAGCTAGTTTACTAAAATGTATGAAAATGACACCATTTTGTTGACTTCTCTTTCTGTCTCTCTAACAAACCAAACATGCACTTGAAAAGGATATTGGCACAACGCAAGGGAGAAAGCAGCACACATGAAACTACAGGGAGAGGGAAATTCAGACAGTGGGAGGAGACCTCCGTTTCAGCAGCTGTCAGTAAGGCTTTCATTCAGACCACAGCCTCTTGTGAAACCATGTTCTAACCCTGACCTCTTCCAATTTAGAGATGGCAACAGAATACCCATATATAGACAGATTAAAGGCAAAGCAAGACTCTGGGCTAGAAGAACAAAAATAACTCATAACTTACTTTTCTAATAAGTTGCCAGTTCAAAGAAAGCAGCCAAGGACATGCATGAAGAGCCACACAGACGGGAATATGTGAAGATGGGCAAAACGTGAGGGCACAGCAAGAACCTTGGAGGCTGCTGCCTGATACAGAATACACAAACAGGACAAATACAATGATCACAGCGAAATAATTTCACTGTGGGGTTTGGAGGGTTCCTTCTTTTTACTTGTTTTTTTTCAGAAGTATGCTGCTGGCACACAAATAACGTGGCACAATTTGAGTATAGATTAGTCCAAGTAACTTTACATGAAATTCCTAAGAATTAGAAGATTAGCTAAGGAAGTTCTGCATTAGTTTCCTACATCGGTCTCATTCTTTTGTACAGCTTTTAAAAACCCTAATAAATTGTTTTAAGTGATATTAAGGAACACACAGACTAATGTCAACAGGACTTGAAATTTACTTTTAAAAATTGATTTATTTCATTACTTTTTGTTTTGAACATTCTTTCTGAATCATACCCTCCCTGATTTTAGAATGGTAAAGCAGTTTCAAAAACTTGGTTGGTAAAATACAAGACAAAAATCCCTCTTCTGATAATTTGCTTAATTTCAAATCCAGGAAATTTGGAATGTTACAAGCAATGGAAAACAGAACAGTTGTCAAACAAAAGGCAGAATGACAACAGGAACAGAAGCAGTAGCCAGAACACTACCTCCTCATGATCTTAATAATCTAAAATATTATACCCTGATCAGAAAGGCATATTTATTGAATGGATTGAGACAAGAGGCATTTAAAGATACCATTTAACCTTGCTTAAATGCTTTACCAGTTTATTCTCTATTTTACAATCCTAGATACATCTTATTTTTTCTATACTTGCTCTATTTCTTGATCCTAACTCCACTTAAAATTAATTCTAACTGAAAATCATTTTAGGGTGGAAACACATATAAATGAATAGTAAATCTAGTGAGTAACTAAGTATCCTAGCCTCTACCAGCACACAGAAACGATTACTTAAAACAAAGAAGATTAATATGATAAAATTACACAGTTTACTGAACCATCATGATCCTTAAACCTAATAAGGTAAGTACTTTATAGGTTCTGTCCAACCTATTACAAAATAAAATTAGCTTAACATTACCCTGAACAGCAAAAGCTTAACAACTGGTCTTCAAAGTTTCATGTGGAAACTGGATGCAGTTTGGTCTTTAAAGCTGTTCAAACCCATGAGCAATTACTAAGAACGAGAGACTGCAGGGACCTCTCTCCTCTGGCTCAAACCTGCAAGCATTCAATGGAACTCCTTGAAGCACTGACTTCATTAAATTGTAATGCATTACCATTGAAATAAGAGTTAGATTTGGATGCAGGGGTTTAAATGAAGCAAAGCAAGCACTGTTGATTATGACATTGTAGAAGATAACCACAAACTCTCTCCTCAACATAAAGATCTTAAGGGTTTAATCCAGCAGATATACAACAATCAAAGTAACAGCCTGGCGTGACCTCCTAATTTTTATTGTTACATGAATTAACTCTAATGATCTGCTGTCAAACTTCAAAGCTGGAATAGATAAAATGCATAATGCAAAACAAATCTGTCTGCAAAACAGATGTGCTTACTGAAGCTCCTGCAGGGGTAGGTAAATTTTACTTTGCTCTAGAAATAAGGAACATCTTTGTTTTACAAAACACCAATTGTAAAACTTTGATTGCACCAACTGTTGGCCAGAAATTTCCAGCAGGGTAGTAAGAAAAGAGGAATATCTACCAAACTGGTACATACATCAAGTGCCTGACTCTTATGAAAGGCCAGTGTAAGTATGACATATCCTCAAAAGACAAACTCAGAAAAGGCATGGCTTCCAACCATGCAGCAAATTGAAGTCTTGCTTTATTGCTAGTTCCGTTCCCTGACAACTTACTCAAAAACCTAAAAACATATTTGTACTTACATTTTCCAGTTTTATATACAGTGCAAGGTCTGGTTTTCATAGTATAAAACTTAATGAATTCCAATAAATACATAAACTTATAATTTCTTTTAAACAGTCCATATAGAACACTTTCTTTCCTGTTGTGCTTCATATTGCTTCCTTATTATTTCTCATTATTTCCTGCTAAGTGATTTTATAACTAAACCATCAGGTTAATCCCAAGTACTAATGAACTGAAATGAAAACTGGGACAAAACAAGCGGAAATGCCTTACGCCACAATTAAGTCCCTAAAGGAGTGTGAGCTTCTAGATGATTTTTCACAGGATCCTCTGGAAACTGAAGCACACACAAACAAGCTGCTGGCAGTTATTGGACTCTGAGCTTTCAATGAGCCATAGTTTGTTTTCACCCTGCCCAATCTAAAAGGTCTAAAGGCTAGATGTAAAGCCTAGCTCTTGCTAAAGGGCAAAGGCCTGTCAATGCAATCACTACCTATGATCACACTCCACTGTCACCCTGTACAGCACAAATGAGCAGGCTAACACTGAGTTAAAACAGAGGAATTGTTCTTCATCCATTCCCTTTTCTGAAAAAAAACCAACCCAAAACCACCAAACAAAAAAAGCTCTAAAAGACATTCATTTTCTGTTTGATCAATTTCCTAAACAATTTCATTCTGCACAGTTAATGAGTGCCAGAGAACATGTAGGCATACAGAAAGCAGCATGAAGTTAAACTGTGATTTCTAGATCCACTCAGCTGCTATGTGGAAATCCCACCCATATAATCTTAGGAATAGTGGATCCAGTGTCTCACTGTCATGACTTAACCTGGTGGATATCTAAACACCTCACAGCTGCTCCTTTATGCTGGATTTTTACTCCTCTTTCCTCTGCAGCTCTCCATTTCACAAGTCTTTGGTATAGAACACACAAATGAATGTTCATCTAAAATACAGGGAAAAAAATATTTACATCTTAACTTCTCAGTGAAGGCCACTATAATAAAAGCCTTTGAATATTCATTGAAAAGCAGATACAGCACTTTCTAGGGCTCCTTTACTTATAAAAATAGAGCACTGATAATCCTACCCACCCCACATATCAAAAGTATATATCACATTGTTATAAATAAAGCAACTGGAAACAAAGTGAAAAGGAAGATAAAACCAAGACAGCTTAACCTCCTCTTCCCCAAAAGAAGCAGAGCTGAGCAATTCAGCAACTTGATCATAGAAAGACTCAAGAGGCTTGTTTGTAGTAACTGTACAGCCATGGGTCTCCAAAAGTGCTGGGGGAGTTTTACCTGAAATGGCATCCTTTCCTTTCTCCTACTGCCTCCTCACAGTATCTTGTGAATTCTCTGATCCCACACTATGCACTCACTGGAGAAGCAGATTGGCATACTGTAGGCTAGTACAGATTAAAAAAAAACCCCAACAACTAATTTGCACTCATGATTCCAAAGCAGTGCCAGATCTCCACATCTAAAAATGGGTCAGTTTAAATATATCAACTTGCAAAGATCAGCTTGAGGCAAATAATTTATTTCATAGAAAAAATAAAGCACACAGTGCTTCATCTACACAGAAAGCATCACCACTACAAATATTTAGATTAGCAATATAATTGAAACAGCTAGGAATAGCCTTTTACTGTTCTGCATTAGAACTGAGATTTGGGTGCAAGTCACAGAAGTCCAGACATGAAAAGCTTAATAAATACCCTACAATGAAAGATTGCTTGTGAATCACCAGAGTTTAGCAATGTCACAGCATTTAATAACCTTCCGGGATGTGTGCAGAAAAGACTGCACTGTTTGAGTAATGCAACACTTTTGTCTGAGTATTTCCTTTTTTTTGGAAAACACTTAAATGTGTATAAATGCACCAGTATTTATAAGCTTCTATGTTAAATACTCTTTAAACCTAGATAACCATGTTCAAATTGAAAACCAGTGGCTTTATCATATTATACTTTTCTCTGTACTTGCACAAAAACATCACCAAGAGGCACTTTCCTCTTAGGAAAGGCCACTGACTGAAATTACTAATTTCATATTCTCTCCTGCACACTTTAATTCACCAGAAGTTATTTCTACCACACATCAATTCTGTGACTTAAATCACCTGCTTAAATAAGAAAAAACATATCTCCAGCATATTTTCCCTTAAGTCAGTGACATCAAGGACATATTACAGAAAAATACAATGAAAGTTATCACAAAAATGTTACTTCAAAAATTAAAAACTAAGGATGAAAACCATCCCAGTTATTAGCTGGAAGTTGATGGTATCACAGAAGGCTCTGTAGCAAGCTCAACAACAAAAAAAATTCCACATTTAAAATAATTATGTTCTTCATACAAATCCCAGCCACTGAAGACCTACAGTTCTGCTGTACAGTAACCAAATATTTTGACTGATAATGCATAAACCAGACCTGAATGTAAGATAAACAAAGAAATGCCCAGTTTTAACAGTTTCTTAAAAATATTTTATTCAACATTCCCACTCAGTTTTAATTTTTTATCATATACAAATTTCCCTTTCTACTGTTTCATTGAGATTTTCAAGGCTTTTCCCAACTAATACGCAATTTTAAGCACAACCCCTAATTTTAGTGTCAACTGAAACAGGGTTTCAGGTAGGGGAGACTAACAAACACAGAGTGTTACTGCTATCCTTCCTTGAAAGTGTAAATTTTTTTTTCAATTTAACATCTATTTTTGTCAGTCTGCCAAAACTCCTAAAAACTGTCACAAGAAGGTGAAGTAAAGAAAAGGTCTTTGTTACATCCACTGTGACTATAAATTTCAAATTATTTTCTTCTTCTAACATTTCAATTATGCAACTTGTTAGCACCTGTATACAATATGATCCCCAGCCGCACTGAAAGAATACTATTTTTGCTAGTATTTATACAGACACCAGTAGACAGCTTTGCAAGGGGAATGATGTGAACCCTCTCCCTAAGGCAAGCCAGCCATGAAAATCGGAGAAAAGCTCAGTTACTTCACTGTTCCCAGAATATACTCTCTGGAATTGGAACACAAGAGTTATTCTCCATCTTTCCATTGTCAAACGTGTTCTGCTGTCCACCTTCCAGTTTCAGATGCTGACATAAAAACAATTCTCAGACACTCTCAACCATGCAAATACCACACCAACTCTTGGTCTTTACTTTGGCACTTTTATATAAACAGGAAACCAGCAGGGCACGAAGCCAAATAGAAATGGAAATCTTTTGAATACCTAAAACAATTGCACAGAAGCTAAAACAAAACAAAGATTGCAATTGACTGCACAAATGACATCACATTACAGCCTGTATCTCTGTAGTGCACCATCTCTAAATATGCATCAGTGATGCTTCACTGAGTCCTTCAAGCATGGATATCATGAGCTCCACCTTTTGCCCTGGTGTTTTCTGTCTTTATCCAGTTTTGCTACTGTCTTTGGCCAGTCCCTCACTCTCCTGGCTGAACTCTGATCACCAGAGGACAGAGGCTGCGCGGGTCCTTTTGCCAGCTCCAAATGCACATGACCCTCGTCCTACAGTACCAGAGGGGAGCTGCAGATTTTACAACACCCCACCACTGTCCCAATTTATCTGAGGATATTTGGAACTGAATTTAAGGAGAAGCTGCTACCCTGGATTAATCAGTGGCCTTGTACTCAGCAACACAAACAGACCATAATCAGGAGAAAGACCCAGAGTCTGGTAATCTTCTGCAGCCTTCTTCTAACCTGTGTTCTGATTACATCTCTTCTCCAGGGAAAAGCTTGCCTTTCAGGTCGGCAGAACATACTACAGCCAAAGGGATGAGCTACATGTAACTAAGAACCATGCTGATTATGTCACTTCAAATAGCTGCACTAAATGAAAGGATAAATGCCTAATGTGTTGCTCCTCCTTCCTTTCTGTGTCCCTTACATGACAACAAAGTTCAGGAGTTGTCACGTTTATGCCTAATTTCTGAATAGCTTTTCTACAGAAAGGTGCAACATAATGGGGATTTATAGCATTTTCTGTCTGCAAGTGTTCAGAAAGGAGTGACCTGGGTGCATCTCGCTCCTAGTTCTAAAAATTACACTAAAGTTCACAGTGAATAAGTGACAAAGCAAAGTGTACATCCAACACTGCAGTAGAGCAAGCAATTTCTATATACAAATAAAAAGACCAGGAGCACAAGCTTCTGTTTCTTCATAGGTATACAAAACCCCTTTTTACTAGACCATTTCCATTCCTTTCTCATATTTGACACTTTGTCAGATACATTTCTATTCTGTATATGAAGTCAAAGCTTACAAGGATAGAGAAGATTCTAATGAGATTTTGCTGAACAGATGAAAAAAGGACTGAAGACTACATGTCTTATAAAAACCAGACATTATCCTAAACCACACTCTAATCTAGAGAGAAACTTCTATTTCAAATTTATGTTAATTAAAATGCTAAACATTACATTTTTGTACTGAATTGCAATACAACGTTAATATCCTCTATGTCCCAAATACATACTAACGACCTTGCTTAAAACATAGAGAAGATACTAGAGGGCTGGAGGGAAATACAAGTAAACAAGCTAAGAGTGCAATTATTCTATTCAGAAAAGCTACAAACCTTAAAATAGAAAGCAGCGTGGCAAATACCAAGTCGCCAGTACAGCTGTATTCATTCTCCCAAAAGATTTTTAACGCAACTACTCTTGAATTAAAATTCATAGCCATGAATGCATATAAGCCCTATTACTGGTGTCTGATTCCTCACCCACACTGCGAAATACTTATAAGACAAGAGCTCTCTGCAATTTTTCAGTCTGTTAGAACAGTGAAGTGCCATTAAAATGTAACAGTCCACATCTGCCAACCCAGAACGATTGCCAGGCTTGTGTTTCAGGCTCATGCACTACGCAGAGGGTATCATCAATTCACTGTGAGCATCCTCAGGACAGCACAAATCTCCCTCTTTGAACATGAACACACTCTGCTGCTTCTCAACAGCAGTGATAATTATTCATAGCATCTGCAGCTGCATTTTGTTAACTTAAAAAAAAAGTAAACACTTGTTCTGAAAGTTCTACCCTAGGGTAAGGTCCCAGGAAAAAGACAGCATTTAGGAATATGATTAACACTGATTGTAATAGAACCTAGTGCCAGTATGAATCCAATCTTCGAGAGAGTTTTATTAATTCATACTTTATTAACCCCTTCTCTCTTGTTTCTGGAAACATACATACAACTGACAGAAATAATTAAAGTATCTGGACGCACACTGTTCTTGACAAAAACCTCTCAAAGTACTTCTCATATGGTACCAAAGAGATAAATTAAACATTAAATATCTACGTCAAGAAAATCAGCAAAAGTAAGCAAAGTGCAAATCAAGGCCCTGGTAGCATTACTGGCCAGAGGTGGTCTGTTAAAGACGAACTGGTATAGGACTACAAAATATGCACTGAAAATATTTTGGAAACATATGGCATAAACCCCTCAGTTGTTAATGTGCTACACTACAATCCTACAGTGCAATCATCTCTATTTTGTATATGACATTATAATATTCATACTATAATTAGCTAAAACTATATATGCTTTCAAAACAACAAAGAAACATTCCTTATTTTTTGAACTACTCTGCACTCAGATGCTTGTAGCTTAGCCAACCCTCTGCAGCTGCTTCGACACCATGCCAATGCCTTCACTTCCTCAGCCTTTCTACCCATAGGAAAGAATCGCTGGAGACCTAACAAGTATTGCACAAACAGTACTGCATCCTCCAACTATTGCTAAATGCAAAATCCATCTTTGCTTCTTTTGTTTCTTTTGAAGGACACTGAATGTGTGCATTGGACTTCATTTTTGGTTGATGAAATAATATTTTATTTTCTTTCCTTTCAAAAAGGAGACAGATCAACCTAAGAGAGGCCCATTACAATAGAGGTCAGAAATAGTTCAATGGATGGGGCAGGAGACCAGGAATCAGTAAAGCTGGCTGCCTGGATCAGCCAGCATTCTGCTGCATGACCTTGTGCAAAGGCAATTCACCACACTATTATCCCTCTTCTTTTTTGCAGCATACACCTATCCGGGATACATTCAAGACAAAATTACATGCTAAATCCTGTATGACTATAAAAATTCCCTGAGTTATTTATTTTTACTGGGAGATTTTTTTGCTGCCAGTGAACACTGGTGATAGTCTTGGACACTACTGTACAAAAACATTGCCTAAGCAGCAAGCAAATCAACTGGAATCCCTAGGTAATACTGAAATACATATAACTACTAACAGGAAACACCGCTTGGCTTACACAATACAATAGGGGAAGAAAAAGGAGGAGGACTTAAAATAGTAACTCCATATGTTATTAAGCTGATCATTAGTTGTCTCATTAAAAAAAATACTACGGTTACAAAAAATTAAGAAAATTTATCAAACCAGAAATGTTCCAGCTTCTCCTAAAGAGACCAAGGTGTTGTCCTTTACACATTTTAATCTTGCTTTATAAAATTATACAATTCAGCTTCAAACAATGGTTTTCAAACATATTTAATAGGAACCTGATGCTGACAGACACATTAGCAATAGTTTCTTTCCAGGTATAGTCAGCACATGTTTGACAATGTTTTAGACAATAACGCTAAGGAAATTACTTCAAAGTTCCGGGGGGTAAAAAGTTTCTAGAGATATCTGAATTCTTCTTTTTTCTGTAAAGTGAATGATATTGAGAAACATGCATGTTCCAAGAAAGTAATTTCATTCAAAAAAAGCCCTAGACTTTCTGAATTTCAGTACCTGAGCCTTGAAGCAATCAGATATTATCTATTTGCTACTGTGAGGAGTAACAGTAGTCCATACAGACCAAAGTAATTTCCCCCATCACCAACATGCTGCGAGTAACTTTTTGTGGAGAGCCCAAATGAAGCTCCTCTTCCTCTCAGCCAGCTTAGTCATTTCCACTCCTGCCTTGTGCTGACACAAATGTTCCAGGGAGTAAGTGCTACAGTGAGAAGTGAGATGGTTGGTTGTTTGTTTTTAAAATTGCTGGTTTTCATTGTTTAGATTTGTCTGTCTCTTATTGTTGATTGTTAATACATAGTTGATCACCAGCTTTCAAAGGTCTGAGATAATATTCAGTTAAACTGTAAGCACCACTACTGAAGAGAAAAATCTTTGAAACATTTTCAAGGAAAAACCAGACACCTCCATTTAATCTGAGGCACAGCACAGGAATGACTCCAGCACAGTAAATACTATGTAATAATACTCAGCTTTAAAGGAAAGCAACAGACGTTCATAGATAATATGAATAAGGTGTTATCAAGCAATTCTTGTAGCCCATTATAATCTAAATGACTGGTAAAGAAACAAGTAAAAGCACATAAAAATCCCTGGCCCTTTCAACATTTTAGTCTTGAACTCCACAGAATTTTACAAACAAAACTTTTTCAAACAGAAATCCCAATTTCACTCAGCCTCTTCAAAACAGTTATCGAAGTTAAAATAGATCATCATCTCCAAAGATATGAACTACATTTACAAAGCAAATTCTACCATTACCATCATAACAACAAGGGAAATTTGTCTTCTGTTACTGATTTTGTTATATGGCAGTTCTCTGAATCCTAGATAATGAAAAAAGTGTTGGTGTTCCATAGGAGGTATTCCTACTTGACATAAGATTTGCTTAATTGACAATTTCTTCTTGTGTCAAGCAAAAATATCTGCTGGATGATTTTACTTAGTAGAACTGGAATCTTCTTAGCATAGAACAGCAGTTAAATTGTAAGCGTTGATATATATTCTCCATATTACAACATATCATTATTGATAATACTTCAATAACTATACAATTTCTAGGCTTAAGTAAACTATAAAATAATCCTATGATTCCACGGGTAAAAAAATTCCTACATTGTCAAACTTCCCTTATTTTTCACTTTTTTTCTTTAAATCCTGAATACGGACATCAAGCATATTGCACCTTCTACTTGCAAAAAAAAGCACATCTCCACATGAGTCTCTCCAGTATTTACTGTTAGAAATCTCTTAAGAAACTGGGCAAATCTGTATTTGTTCCCAATGCCTGTATGAGTTGATTAAATCAACTCCAGCAAACACAGAATGAATCACATGAGCCTAATCCAAAAGCCAAATGCTCAGTGCCATCTTTAAGATGACACAAACACCTCCAAATTGGGAAAGGATTAACACTGGAGCGGGACTACAAATGGAGTAAAGTAGTGAGGCTTACAGACCATTTGAGCTGAGAAGCACCACAACACCTTCCTTCAAAACTAACAGCTTTCCTTAGTTCACAGCCCTTTCCTGTGAGCAGATCAATCCCCATGGTCAGTACTGAAGAGTGTTGCACCCACCACGCACATTAGCCATGAGACATGGATAGCAGCCATAGAAAGAACTTGTGTTCACAGTGAAATTAAACTTTCAGAAGACAGCAGTCCAGGGAAGCATCCTGATAAACAGCTCTTGTAAATGAAAATGCAAACAATTTTTTTAGTCCTAGTTAGGTAAAAAGACTATCTCAGCACCTGACAAATACTTCAGTGCTCCAACACTGCAAATTCCAGACAGAGGACAATTCCCTCTGCTCAGCAGTGAAACAACAGAGACTACACCTGAGAGCCTCTTTATACAAAAGGATGTTGTAACTCAGTGGTTTCAATTATCTCAAATTGGCAGGAAAAAACTATGTTCCAGTGTTATAAACCTATAATAAAAGAGAAAAGAATCATTTTGGGGGGAAAGGCATTTTCAATGCAGTACTGACTGAATGCTTCATTTTTGTTCCTTTCAGCACTGCTTCCTTTCCAATAAAAGCAAATTCTGAGTGACAGAAAAGTACATTTCCCTCTCTGCCCTGCAGCTCACTCTGTGACTGTGCAATCAATGGCAAAGTCTGAAATGGGAAAAAAGGAACCCACCAAAACCCAACAGTGCAGTGAATGATAAATGCCATACAAAAATATATGTCCTTGTATGGCCTCAAGCTTCAGAAGAGAAAAACAAGATCCCTAAAGAAATGCAAACATCCAAGAGACAGACAATCCTTAGTTAACAATGTTTTCCTTTGAAGTATTCATACTATCTGCACACCACCACTACTGTTTTGTTAAAGTACATGATATTGAGTAAATTGGGTCAAGACAATGACAATGACCAGCAAGTGTCATCTTGTTGACAAAGTGTACAAAAACACACTTCATAAAAATCCTCATATAGTCAGACTTTTATATATTATGCAGGTGACACTCAGACTAGAGTTGTATATTTTTTCAACCAGCAACACTCCTTCTAGCACTCCTTTTTTACTTGGATTAGCAAAGCAGAATAGAAAGCCACTATCAACTGCACTTTGGGTTTTAATCATGTCTCATTTGCACTCAGAGTTGCATCACCTTAATTAAAGGCAGGACTTTAGGCAAGTTGAAGCAGTTTTATACTTTACAGGTAAATCACTCAATCTACTTTAGGTTAATTTATGTGTAATTCTACTCACCAAAGCAAAAATGTCTAACAGAGGCATCAGGAAGGAAATACAGAAACTCCCTACGTGTACAAGCTTTAACTTAAACTTGTTTTTGCATGAAGTCAGTACCCAGATTTTGGATCTTGGAGTCCCAAAGAATAATAATGGAGTTTTGGTTTCCACATCCACGTGAAGCTGAATACACAGACACAGCATAGGGTTAAAAAATTCTCCAGCTACAAGGACAGCAGAGGAACCAGTACAGATGGGAACTGTAGTCACTGCAGGAAAATTCATGAAAGAACTGGACCTGAACTGTCAGGAGAGCTTAGAAGAGCAATAACAGACATTTGCATTTTAATATACAAAGCCTGGAAGATACAATGTGAAAAGTTAGAAATAATGGTAATGATAATCCAGAAAACTGTAAAAACCAGCATATTAAACCAGAAATTAAGTAGCAAGTCTTTGCAGCAAGTCTAAAAAAGTAGTTATATGTTACCATATGAATAGCAAGCAACAAATAACTGCATTTGTGAAACCAGTTCTGACAAATACAGAACTCAGATTTTGCCTTAAGGATCATAAAAAGTGCTTTAGAACCCACTTTGAAAAACCAAACTTAAGAAATACAAAGTAAACAAACTACAATGGAAGACTTATCTCCAACTGTCATTTCCATATTTACTCATCAACTGAAGTAAACTAATGATACTTACAAAGAAATTTCTTCTTCTTGTCCTATCCAGACACACAACTCACATTGCCTAAGGTCCCACACTCTTTGCAAAAACACCTGCACAGTGTCCCAAATCCTTATTCTACTCCAGATTGCCAAAAACCTCTACCTCATCTAAACCATAACAGGAGCTAACAAAAGCAGAATAACCCATTAATATAAAAGACAGAATAGAAAGTAATTTCTGAAGAACCTAATCCATGGCATTTGCCAATACAATCACATTTTTACCATAGTTGCTTCGGTAATTTAGATTTTCCACATGTAAGCCAAAAAGCGAACGTAAAGTGCTGACCCTCTATTTCACAGCCTGCTTCAGTGATTTTTTTCTCAAAAAAGTAAACTTTTAAAAAGGAGCTTACTGATCCTAGATTACTACTACACTAGACAACCCTAATTTATCAGAAAAGGGCTGTTATGAAGCAACTTTCTTTTAAGCAGACATATAAATTAGCTTCACTGGAAACAGCTGTTTAAATCTGATTTTATTCAGAAGAAAAACATAAATTAAGTTATACACCAAGTAAATCAAGGCACACATATAGTAAACCAATCTACAGACTACAGAAAGTGATGGATCCTGTAAATTACCCCAAAGCAAACAACTATAAAAGTCTGTATCTTTGATGCATAGCAAATAAAGTGACTTAGGGAAAGTCTAGGCTTGATTACAGTTATTTAATACTTTTTTGATAAGAGATAAAAATATATTCTTGATGAACTCCTGAAAACCTGGGAAAAAAACTCACTTATAATAAATAATAATCATCCTAATAATGATTAACTTGTATAAAAATAGTAAAATTCTGTCTGTAAGAAACTTTTAATAATAATGTTAAAGCTGCACATTTAAAGACTTCCAGCCAAAAGAATTATCCTAATCTAAATTGTTTAATTTATAGGAAACCAATACTAATCCCTAGATTAAGAAAGGCATATGATTAAAAAAAAGATCAACCAGGAGCTGAGGCAGAAAATTATGTTAACACTTTGTACTGAAAGCTTCACAAGAAAGGATTTGCGCAGCTTGTAAGACTCATTCGGAGTATTTTCAAGTTACAATAAGCATATTGATAAGATATTATGCAAAATATGAACACTAAGAAGTCCAACTTCAGTAAAAAGAATTTTATATCACTGAAGTGTGCAAGTGGAAAAAGATATGTTTAAGTGAGGTCTAAAATCTGCAAATCCTAAAAAAAAGTCCATGAAGCAGAGATCAAGGAAATCTGATCTACTGCAGAGCAGCTTTGGTAGGACAGACCAGCAACATGGTTTTGAAATGTGCAAAATCAGAACTTTAATGTAGGATGTATTTGGAAAATGACTGCTCTGTAATATGAAAAAGCAGAGAGACTACAGACAAAGGTAGGACTACGTGATAGAAGGAGTCAATCAGCCCTGCTCTGCCCTCACACCCTGCACTGCACAGCCCTACTGCCCACCCCGTGCCAGCCTCCCTGGGAGCCGGCCCAGCTCCCTCTCCCTGGGAAAGGCGCTTCCAGCTGCACCAGCAACTGCAGGAAATCACAGACTAGTCGGTGAAGCATCGGAACCGGAGCACGGGACAGAAAAGTGCCATACCCACAGCTGCGGGAGTGGATTACAAAGATCACCGCTCTCGTCTGGTAACAGTAACCTAACATCAGACTGTCTCAGCTGAAGAAACTGCTGCCTCTCTGAAACAAAGACTTGTATTTCTCCAAAACTTATGAAGTTTAGTACTCTTTTGATACCTATTTTCATATTCAACCTTTACCAAGGCTTTGTGAGGGTTCTTACAGCCACTCATTTTGATATTCTCTCACTAAGCACGAAATTCATCCCCAGTAGACAGCCCAAACAGCATTTAAGGTCTTTTTTTTCTAGTATTACATTTGCTGTCTCACTCCTATTTGAAAAAAATCCTGCTGTACTAGCAGCCACTATTGTAAAGCAGTAAGCCATTAAGTCATCATTTTGCCTCAATATTTCATTTTGCTTCCTCAAAACCACTTCAAAATGTTATTTTTACTTATGGTATTGCTAAATACAACTACTAAAAGCTTAGAAAAAACGTTCATTATAAATAACACTAATTTCAGTCTCAGCACAACATTACATCATGCTGCTACCAAAGCAATCAGAAAAGCCGGCAATCACATACCAGATACAGTAACAGGATACATCAAATACTCCACAACATATCGTCCAAACTTGAAGAGCTTTCTAGCTACAGAAACTTTAAGATTAGTCTTCTATTAAAGCTTCCAAAGGTGATGGCCAAGGTTACAGGACTACCAACTGAGATTAGATACCTGAATTGTGTATATAAAATTACAAGTATCTTGATTGCTCACCATAATGGGTGGCTTCCTTGGCAAAACAAGGAATTAAAGATGTTTTGCTCTAAAATCCATCCCGTCATGCAGAGTCATAGAATTCATACAATCTCTAAACTCTTCTGAAATAGCTGCATGTGTAAATCTCAAAAGCTCCTAGGAATTTGCTAGACTTCTTTGTCTTCACAGGTCCTGAACAAAATAAGAATCCAATATCATGTACAATTCTGTATAGATACATGTGAATACATCCTTATGGGTACATGAGTGCACACACACATACATACATGTGTATTCTGACCCTCATGGTCCCAAGAAACTTTAAAGTGCTTACAGTGTAACTATATCTAGCCATGCAGCAATCCAAAATCTAATTTGAAGTTTTATCTCTGAAGAACAAAGACAGGTGACACAGGCATTAGCTAGTGCAGGGGAATTTGAGAAATCTGAGGAAGGAAAACAAAAATGGTTCAAAGTAAAGGCTTGGCACTAGCAGTGTCAAAGTCATGCTTTCTTTAAACCAACTGTAAAAAGCTGACCTAAACGTCTACAAGGGGGAATTTGACAATACACTAAAAAATAATATATGAAAAGTCAATATAAAAAAACTTGCCACTTTTAACATTTGCTACCTGTAAGTCTTAACATCAGTGGGAGTCCATTCTAACAAGAGAGCTTTATAGCTGTATCTTCACACTATGGTACTACTAATCATAATCTATATGGTATTCTAAGGAATAAAAAAAGTATTTGGCCTGAGCAAAGCTGGAAATTCTCTTCTCTCCCAGGACGTCTGATAACTAACTATTCCAATTCAGCAATTGGTTTAAAACCATTAAGTCTGTTGCAGAGATGCACTGATACAGGTAAGAGGAGGTAAAACAGACAGTGTGACTCCGCAAGTCCTAACAGCCATATTATTCTTTGGCCTAAAAAATCCATCAAAAAGAAAATGTTTTACCATAAAGTAAGTCCACCTTCAAAAAAGAATAAAATTAAATTTAGAATTATTTAAAAAACCAAAGATATAAATTCTGATAAGTGCACTTAAACCCATTTTAACTTTGCAATAGTAGTGATGCAGACGAGAACAAACTTTTTGATTTCTTTCTTTTTCTTTTTCAAAACACCACCAGGTTGTGAAGTAATTTTTTTTTTCTTGGCTAAAAATAAATGTGCTATGAATCATCAAGAAAACCATTACACAGCACTTCCTGAGCTCTTCTAATTCCTTTCAGACAAAGAACTGCAGTTTTCATCTTTTCTGGAGCCACTTTCAGTAGCGTCAAGGCACTTCAAAACACCATTACAATTATACTCGTCCTCTGTATATACTTATACAGCAGTAGCATATGACTGTAAATTCACAACTCCTCTGTAAAGCAATTTTCAAGAAAAGACTTTGCTAAATTTGTGCCAATCTTTTACTATAAGGATCAGCACTATATGGGAAGAGAGAAATTGCAAGGCTGCACTCTAGATTATGAGAAACAGAAAGGGAATAATGGCACAGAATATCACACAGAAGATGAAACTAGATGCAGACAGATGAAATGGTTGACAAAACAAGCAAAATTTAAAACATTAATGCAACACTAGGCATTATTAAAAAAAAACCAAGTAGAAGCCACACTAATCTCTACAGAAAAATGAAATTTTTCTTCATTGTGATCTTTATCCTCAAAATGCTTGAAACTGAATTTTTTATTCTTAGAACCACATTCTTTTCTGAAAGCTTCACTTTTTTGTATGAACTGTATCCATGGCCTTAGATCATGGATCTGAGAGAACATTTTAAAAACCTTATTACATTCTGGTTCTACTCCAACAGTGAAAACAGTAAGGGAAGCAGCTAAGATGTTCCTGAATGGCCTCCACTCTATCTTGCTACATCACAAATAAACAAGGTCTTACCCAAAACGCTAATTAAAAAAAACTTGCAGGAAGAAACGTACACAAGTGCTAATATGGATTTTTTTAAGAGGCAATTTATTTTAGAGAACTTTTTAAATTTATGGCAACATTGCCTGTTGCAGTCAAATATTTCCCTGCAAGATTTATATTAGCCTACCAATCATGTATAGCAAGTGTTCCTTTATCTGACAATGCTTACTACTCCATGGTTGATGCTCCATCCCCAGAAGTGTTCCTGGCCAAGTTGCATGGAGCTTTGAGAAACCTGCTCTAGTGGAACGGGGCTGGGAATAGATGATCTTCAAGATCTCTTCTAGTCCAAACAATTCAATGATTTTGTGATCTTTCTGTGCATTAAAAAACCACATACATTGCTTTTAAAGAAAAAGTTATTTCTGTTTCTTTTCCTTTAGAAAGAATATATTCTCTGTTACTATTTGCATCAAAACGGATCAGAAATTAATTAAACTCTTGGGGGAGTGGAGAAGACTGAGCAAAAAGGGAATAATATTGATTTCTCATACTAGTCTCTTTGAAAATAAAATTTTCCGAGAGTACTTCACAAACATTTACAATATGCAACCAAATATTCTGTATCTTGACCTAATCCAGGAAGAAAAACCTCTGAAACCTGTTTCCTTTTCCAATCTGCAATCACAAAATGTTAACAGTTTAAAAGTTGGAACTTGAAAAAAAAATACTAGGAAAACCATTATGACATAGAATATGATTAAAAATAAGGACAATAAAGCAACAGAACTGAAGAGAGGTAGAAAACATTTGAACAGAAAAAAATACTAACAAACAGGCTGATAAATACATTGCATATTCTGACATTTTTGTTATGTATAGCCTTCACAAAGAGCATAGCATATTACAGCAGGAGGCCCTGTAAGACAGCTCCAGTTTAAATCCTCCCAATTCAAAAATCTCCTGCTGAGAGATTTTTATCTGAAGAACTTAATTAACAGCAAGTTTAATATAGGGTCTCTAAAGTATACTGTTAGTTTTCATACAGAATAGGAAAATCAAAACAAGACAGACATATGCAGTAAAGGGAATGAATTCTGTTTGTCTCATAAAATGTTATCTCCCCCTGACTTCCCACAGGGTGGAAGGGAGAGGTATGAGAAAACATACAGCCCTGCTGAACAGAACATTCATGACACAGAGCTAACCCACCCTGCTGCAGGATGGTATCAGATACACTAGGTTCTTTCCTAAATACTCAAGTTTCTTTTTGGATGCCAAAGGAGTTATTTCTGGAATTATGAAAATTTTACAAATCTCTTCCCATGACCTTTCTGACATTCAAACTTTGATGAATAGCTCCCACACTAGATTGCTCATTCTGAGAAGAAAATTTCATGTTCCTTTTCCTTAGTAGCAGATAAATTATGGATTGTCCACACGAATGATTAAACACAGTTTACAAATACATTGCATATCAGTCATTTGTTCTTAACCCTGAAACGCCTGACCTTTTTTCTGGTATGACATTTTTCTTTTCAACCTTACAATGGCCCTTGTCAAAATGAACTTTTAAAAGCTGTTCTGTACTGTATCTCACTCATGTCATAGGTTCCGCAGGCTATTCCTAGTCACACAGTTAGGAACAGACACCAGGCCTAGAGACAAATCAAGCTGCAAAATCAAGCACTCCAAAGTCAGCAAATGTCAAAGTCGTTGCCAGAAGCAATGGGCAAGATGCCTGGGAGCCTTGATCTGCCCTTGGCCTGTGTGCATGCATTATGGTCAGTTTTTATTTATAGAATTACATCCTACCACGGCCCACAAGGCTGCTCCCTGATTGAGTTAAAAAGAAGAATCAACATCCATTTACCGAGCAACTAACTACTCAGTAATTTGTTTTCTTCTCAGCATTTGAAATACAGCTTGAGACCTTCTCTACTGAGCACTACTCAAGTTTTTCTACAAAGGTGGACTCCTCAGTTTCCTGGTGTGGTATTCAATAAGGCTCATAATTATATCAACTAAGTATCTTACAAAACACTGTCCTGAAAATGCATCCCTAAAACCTATAAAGCATTAGCTCAAAATCTGAGATGGAAGAATTCAGGCACAGAAAGGCAAAAAACATTCAAGGTTTGGGTGTCAAACTGAAACACTCAGAAGCATATCTTCCAAACTAGGTGTACTTGCATAGCATTTTTATTATATATGAAAGTAGAATTTTGTATTTACTTAACACAAAATTACCATTAATTCAATTGCACATTAGAGATTAAAGCACTTTACTAAGTTAAATTCTAGATTCTTAAGTCAAAGCAAAAAAACCCCACTAAATAGTGACTACAGAAATTCTGATTTTATGTGGATCCCCAGAAGAAACTTGGGAAAGGTAGGAATACTGCCCAGATCTCAATACAAGACTGAGCTCTACTCTATAACTAAATTCTAAAATAAAGTCAACAATATGGCTAGTAGTCCCAAGCTTCTCAAATATATATAATTGACCGAAAAAATGTAGGTCACCATACTAAAAATAAGAGGATTACCTACAAAAGGCCAAAATTTTGTCACGGGGCAGGGAGAGGACATACAACATGACCAAAAGCAAACCACACAAGACAGAACACTACGCTGATGTCTACCCAAAACATATATACTGAAAGCAGTTTTGCCTTTTAATGCAATAGCATGCCAGACAGCAACATAATGAAGGGAATGGAAAATAACACCATATTTGAAGGTCTATTAATGCTATGTGGGTCAAATTCTAATAACCCAAAACCTGTCTGAAAAGAACACTCTCACAGGAGTCTGCAAAGCCATTAGGGATTTTGTCCACTGCCAAAATGCTTTTCCAGTTCCCTCACAGTGTGGGAATTGATGAATACAAGGGACATGAATACCTAAGACAAAAACATAAATATAAAAATACAACTTTTGTAGAAAACTGTGGAAAAAAGAAGCTAGAAGAATTACAGATCCAACTACCACATGCTCAAAAATAAACATCTGAAGTTATTAAAGCCTCATGGCAGATGTTTGTGCAATCCTGTTCTGATGATGCTGTTTAATGAAAGCTCTGTACCACAAATTCAGAGCAAAATTAATAAAAAGCTGAGATAATTGTGTTACTATTAATTAATTTAAAGAATTGTATAAAAATATTTGTACTAGATAAAACCACAATAAAAACATTTGTGTTCAAATCAATCTGTCGTTTTTGTCCTATATTCATATATCATATGTAAAAGACAAAGAACATAGCAGAATTTCCAAACCAAAAAGTTTATTAAGTGGAGTTAAGACAAAGCATATGGACTTATATATATACTATGTGCATATATGCATTTTTATTATACAGATACAGCTGTTAAACATGTTATCAACCTGAAAAGCCAACTTTAAATCACTGCCATAATGCAGAAGTATACTTTTTTTCTACAAATAAGGAAGTGAAGCAATCATGAGAATAAAACTAGCACAAAAAATTAGTGTCTTCTCAATGCCTCGACATCTTTAAATGAAGGATGAATATACTTCTGGCAAATGCACTTTAGCTAAACAAAAACTGAAACTGCAATTTGGTCAGTTAAGTCAAAATGTTCATTATCAGGAAAACTGAATGAAAGATAAAGACTTGTAGTATGTAAAGATGTCAGACTTGGCAATTTAATGGTCCCTTCTAGCCACACACTCCATGAAGAACTCTCCCAAAGGAAACCATGTAATAAATACATTATTACAACCAATTAAATCAAGCTCACACTCACTAACCTAAAAGTCCATCACTATCCCCTTTGCCAGAGGTAAAGATCTCCTTTGAAGGTGTTATCCACAAGGCAGAACAGCAAAATGAATATAAGGAAGGAGGATTTGTAGTGGGTTCAAATTCAATTTGCTATGTACTTGATCATATTTACCCCTCCATCTTAGTCTCCCTCACACACACTGATGTTCTTTTTTAAAGAAGGTTAAATAAATTAGGAGAGCAGCTTTAGGTTGTTGTTGTCTTGTTTTGTTTTTTTCTTTTTAATTACATTCTCTATTAAAATAATTTCTGTCAGCAGGCAGCTTAATATAATATTCAAACCATGGCTATTTACCAAAACAGTAACTGTCTCTCATGGCTCCTAAAGCAAAGTCAAGTTACCCTTCAAGGACAGAACTGTACAGCACTTTGGCAGCAGGCAAAAAAACCCTTTGCTTTTATATATATCTAAATAAATTTTTTGAAATATGGTTATTCTTGCTGGTAATTCTCTGTGATACATAATTATTGTATCAATATCTCTTGCAAGATTACAGTTCTAAACAATAAAGTGATCACTTTAAAGAAGAGTTCACCTAGTGATCACTTTAAATAGTTATCATTAGGCCTAAAAAGCATTAAAAGTACTTGGGGCCAAGTTCAAAAATGTATTTAAGGTATCTCTCTGAATTAGCCAGGTATCTGAACATCTTTGTGCACCTGAGTCCACTTGTACACTAATCCCATATAAATCAACTTCATTATGAGAAAGATATAACAATGTTTTTTGCTATTATATAAAAGCAAAATAAATAGTAGCATGATTTAAGAGACCATTTATTCCAAATAAAAAAACTTCATTAATACATCACAAGCAGGGGATTACATATTTGAAGTTACCAGAAAGACAGTCAATTATGCTAAAAACATATACAAGCATCCTGTTTAGGCCAAGTGATGACATGTATTTCCTGAAAACAAACTTGCCAATTCCTCTGTCATCTACAGAACTCAATACCATTAAACCTAAGCAGCAGTGAAAAACAAGCGGAGAAATCTATATGGTTTAGGTTACATTTAAATCAAGTTTTAACTACATGTTATGCATTCAAGTTCAGAAGGTTATCAAACTAAAAATGTGGCAATTGAGAGGCATGTGTCTCAGTCAGCCACACGTGAAAGCACACAACGCAGACAAAGCATTGCCTGTTTCTGAACTCCTGTACAAGAAAAAGAAAAAAGAGGTAACAGTATGAATTCCAAAGAAAACGTTCTGTGCCAATCAGCTGCAATAGTTACTCTGTCTAGTTGCAGATTCAGCCTTTGCAACTGCCACAGAATCCCTTGGCCAAGCAGGGCAAACAATTACAGACTTCTCTCTACACATTTTCTAATAATTTAGAGCATATACAAAAGAACATCCAAAAGCATACATAGATATTTTTAAGAAAGAGGCAGATATAAACTATTATATGGCTTAGTGCTGAGATTTTTAACCAATAGCCTCAAAGAATCTCAGTTTAAAAAAAGACATTATTTTTGGAACAAAGACGTGACAAAAACTCCAAACTATTGCATTTGGCATGTGGTTCTCATAAGAGAAAACTAGAGTATATCCAAGACAGTATCACTCTTTCACTTGTCTTACATTTTATTGAGCATGATCTGCACTTCAAGGACTTTATGCACATTCTCCTTCTATTCAGGCTGTGATTGCAGGCCTAAATTGAGGGACCATGCCATCTCAGTTCCCAGTTTTCAAAAAAATTTTAAAGTTTCAACTGTTTATCTGCCTCTGATTAAAAGAATTTGAGAGAAAGTAAGGGAAACATACAAAAGCACATAAGTTACATTTTACAGTAAGTATCACTTGAGTATTTTCACCTCACTTTACCCTCTACAGTGAGTACACAAATACAAAAAGCACTCAAAATTCTCTGGTGGCCATTCCACCACACAAGGAAGGTGAAAAATAACTGAAGTTCAGCCATTTTATTTTCATCTTAAACACAGAGAGCATACAATCATGCTGTCCATCTACTTTCTCTTTTCCAGTTTTTTTTCTGTAACTTCCAAAAGACCAGGACAAACCTTCCACACAATTTTGAGAAAGTACAAAGAACTGAAGAATATCTAACAACATGCTCGTTCTAATTAAAATCAAAATGTACAGGTGACAAAGAAATTAGTACTCCACTAAATATATTTTATATTGGAGAAAGTGCTGGGGGCAGGTACTATATCTGAGGGTTTTCCATGGTATTCTCATGGAGAGGAGATGTAGTTATTTTAAAAGAATTTCAGAGAAGATTAAAAATGCAGCTTCACTACTTTTCCCTTATAAAAACACACTTGTTAAACAAAAATGCCTTTTCCCAAGTACATATGTTAGAAGCAATGAAAACACAGGCTGCCAAGTTAAAAAAAGAAGAGCTTATAAAATATGTAAGGGGAAAATAATTGTGGTTATTGTGAAACTGGATAAATAAGATTGTATTTTCTGCTGCATTTCTGTTAACTATGATGTAACATAATTCCTTGCCTGCAAGGAGGGAGGAAACCAATTTTGATAACAAGGATAAATTTATGAAGTAAGAAACTGTGCCAAAACAGGCCACTCTTTACTTATTCCATAGAATGACTGACACACCCAAAATAATAATTTGGAGTAATTCTTACATTGATGGGAGTTGCTCACATCTCTGCTGATTGTAACAAAGAAAAACATTTGCTCTCCCCTGGAAGCAACTATCCAAGAGCAGATTTTTAGTAATTACAGTATTCAGAAGAATTCCTGGATTTGGACTCCCACTCTCTGAAAAGCAGCACTAAAACACGCTCAATTTATAAAAACTATAACTGGACCACAAAATTGCTCCAACCACTTCTTGCATCTTTAAGCAGACTTACTTTAACATCCTTCAGTCTCCTGACTATGCCTTACTGATTAATTCAGGACAGGACTCCACAACTAGATGTCAGGATCTACAGACAGCCATGAAATATAATAGCACCAAATTAGTTTTCCTTCATGTTCAAAGGTAGGTTTCACACCCTTTCAGTCAAATTCTGAAAACCACAGTTTCTTCTATAAACATTTCTACAAATATAAGGCATGTCGTCTATAACAGTATTTCCTGTATACCTTTCCATGAGTTTACAGCAGACATTTTACAAATCCTTCTTCCTCTACAAATGTCTAAATCCCAGCAGACATCTGGCAGGAGACCAAAAGTAAACCACTGTGCAAGCAGCAAGAGACCTGGGGGCTACACATACAAAATACTTGAGTAATAAAGTATTTCCCACTGCCTACACACAAGACAAACACCTCCTGCTGTTACTGCCATCACAGATGAGAAAAGGCAAGTTAGAGAAATCCATTTGCATCATCACGTGTTCAGCAGCCATCGCTCAATGCTAACAAACCAAAAATTTATAGGAAGGACATTTACTGCTACTACTGATCAAATAAGATGTGGAAAGAGGAGGATGTTTTGTTTTAGTCATGCTAAACCTGAGTTGCCAGATGCTTGCAATAAAATGTCACTGAAAGAGGATGAGAGATCAAGACTTGCACAGTCAGATGTATACAAATTGCCAACACAAAGATGGCAATGGGCTTTATGCTATTCTGTGTCTTCCATGATTATATTTGTTTCTAAGTCATCTCCAACTCATCACAGCACCTTGACTGTTATGTCAAGGTTTAGAAATGAACTGTCCTTGTAGTCCTGTCCATCCCTGTCCTTATCTTTGGATAATTTATCCATAAACAAAAACTGAAAACAGCCTGGCCTCTTTCCAGAAACTTTTTTAAGACAGGCATGGCAGAAATGAAACAATATTTCCATGTATACTGCTTATATTGTAAATAGTTTGCATCAAAAAATAAATCACTGTAAGAATTCAACCTATTTTTCCACTGAGAAGGAAGTCAGACACTGGCTCATTTGCAAAGGAGATTTTACAGCTGATTTAATATAAATCTTCATTATCTGCTAGGAAGGAAGACCCAGATCTATTTAAACAAAATCCATACAGCATAATCTTGGCTCAGCTAGCCAAAGTACAGGATCAACTCAAAACCCAACTACAGCACATAAAAGACACAAGAACAATCCATATTGCTAAAGATATCCAAAGCAAACTTCAATTTAGATTTCCAGAATATCCTGCAGATACCCATTCTGATTAATTTCAAAGTCTTTCAGATCACTCTTAAGTGTATGAAAGAAAAGAGAGTCATATAAAAGAAATTAATTGAACTGTCTGGCATGTAGCTGCATTAAATCAGCAACAAATTAGTAGACAACAAACTCCAAAGAAAAATCAGGAAGAAAGCTTAACTTCACACATGTGTTCCTTACCTTAGGAAAAGCAGAGAAAGAAATTCATGGACTCTGCAGCAGCATTTTATTAAGTTACAAAAATTATCAGAAGGTAATTTCAATTTGCACTTTTCAGATACTGAGAGAGGACTGTACTACAGACAAAAATCAGAAAAAAAATTTTGCATTGAAAGAAATCTTTTATAACATACAGAAGTATAGAATAAAGTAAAATATTTAAAGTTAGAAAAGATCCACATAGGATTTCAAAAAAAGGCAAGAACAGCCAGCATGAGATAAATAACAAACTTGCACATCAAAAAGTTTATGTTTCTGCCTTGACTATGCCAGCAATTACTGAGCGTAGACCTAATGAAAACCTTAAAAGTTGCAATGGTAAATTATAAAAACCCAACTCCCACATATCATTGATTTTGTGACTTTTTGTCTTATACCAAAGGAGTTTGCCACTGTCTCTTTGCAAAATTCTGGAAGTGAGAGTACTCATGGAAATACTTAATATCTTTCAGTGGTAATGAAACTGGCTATTATTCAAGTGATGTCCTAGTTTCTCTTTCCCAAGAACTATAATTATAAGAATTTTTTAAAATCAACTCTTTTGGAAACACAAAACAATCTAGCCTACTCACTTTCCAGAATCAAACTATGTCATGTTGGTAAAACTCACATACAAAATCCAGGCATGCTAAAGGCTGCCAGACCAGGAAGATAAGTACTCTGGTGGCTACATTTTTGATCTAAAATAAAAACACCATAATTCTATCATTATGAAATGACATAAAAGAAGCAGACTTTCCAATTAATTTTACAGATTACATGGTGTACACCTCAAAACAGGGCCTAAATCTAACATAATGTCAGAAAAAAAAAATCAACAAATTAAATAAAGCAGACTTGAAGTGCACCCTAGAGAAAGTGCTCTAAGTCACATGCCATTTCGAGCTATGATGGCTATTTACATAGTGCATTGCCAAAACCAAATCACAATATATGAAGAAACTGCCTACTGGCTTAAAGGCACTGAGCTACCTAGGTTTGTTTAACACAGAAAGTTTTCATCTAATCTGAAGTTATACACTAGAAAACACCCACTAGAATAAAGACTACTACAAAATTTGGGTTGATCAAAATGATGGATTATAAATAAGGGGCATTTTAATCTACTTAATAAGTAATGTTTTTCAAGTAATCCTAATATTTACAAGTAGATTAATTTTTTCAATCTATGACTAAATACTCCTAGATTCAAGAAAACTGAAGTGCTTTCTGTCAAAAATTCAACTCAATAAAATATATTCAAGTAGTTAATAGAAAAAATAGAACATTATGCTCTTGATAAACACACACAAACTTAATGCAAGCATAACAATGAATTTAGAAACAAACAAAATAAGTATTGTATCTTTATCTTGCATGTTACATTATTTTCTAGTCTTTGAGATACAAATCATTAATTATCAGCTAATATTAAAGGTTTAAAAATGCACATTTATCAGTCAATGGAAGCAGAAAAAGGTGGCCAGAGAACTATGGCCCTATCTCTTCCATTTGCGAATTCTCAAACATATTCAAGTGGTAATTGCAGTACCAATTTCAATTCCATTTCTCAGAAAATATTATTAACTTCTTGGAAGGACCCAGCTGAAATGGGTTAGGGCAACACCAAGCCCTAATTGATTTGTGTAGCATCACTCACAGCAGTATGTTCCTATTTCTACATATTACCTCAGTGAAGTCTACAATCAATTAAACTACCATATCTGAAAACAGAAAATAGGTAACACTGTTTACCTTAAATTTGTCTTTGCACAGTACATCAGACTTTAGGAAAAAAAAAAAGGAAAAAACCCCAACGAAACAGGACAAAGATTAAATTAGTTGCAAAATTCCACTGTCAGGAAACAAGGCAGGTCTACAAAGAAACTCATTTAGAGTTTTCATACAGCGAAGAGGATGCCTAAAAGCAGTATTTTTAACAGGCATGCAGTGGGGAATTGGAGGAATATATCTGAACTTTCAATCTACAGATAGCCTTTTTCCCTCCTCAGACAGATGCACAGTTAATACGATGCCAGGCAGTTATGATCCATTCCTATCCCACAAATTTTTAACATTCAACTGTGAAAGCTTTACCGTTCCCATATAGTTCCTTTAATGTTAAGTATTTTTATTATAACATAAAACATTACAGCCACAAAATAACAGATGCACACTAAGTAAAACAGTTCGGCATCCACTTGTAACAGAGACCTCTTCTCTCTCCTTTTTAACGCACCATCACAGCTGCGGTCACACATGGAGAATGGCAGTAGGGCAGGATTCTACATGTTAGGAAACAAGTTACAAGTTACCTCTAATCAACAGACCAGGCTGGTGTTCGCTTGCTGAGTGCTGCAGAGACTATCAGCAGCAGCAGGTGAGAGCACCTAGCTACAGCACACAAACCAGATGTCAAAGATCTGCAAAACAACTGCTCCAGAGGTGGTTGTTACCGATTCAAATCACTTATCTGAACATTCAAATTAAGCATAGTAATTACAGCCATGCTGCAAGCTCCAAGTGTTCTCTCACTGTCAAATTGCTCTCACATGTATTTAAGAGATTATTTCCATAAAAAGCCTGACTACTTGTCCCAGTTGTATTTCAACAGTACAAGAGAAGCAAAGTACCCTCCACTTACCATTGTGGGTCAGTCTGTTGTCCTGCCAGTCAATTCAGGATTGGTCCTGCAATTTGTTTGCCTATGCTTTCATCACCTGTCTTTGTCTGTCTCTAAGTTGCCTTGCTAAATTGAGGTTTTCATTACTCAATATGATTCCAAAGCTAACAATGGACAGGTAAAGTTGCTAAGACAAACCTAAGTACTAGTTCATTAAAATTCAGATGTTTAGTAATGCAAACAGTAAGAACAGATTCCATTATTTTATGTAGGCCAAACCAAACATATTTTCACACACTATTGATTTGTACTGCATCTCTTGTCAATGCTACTGAAACTCACTGGAAAGTCATAACACATACTGTAATTTAGAAACTCACATATTTAGAGCTCAATAAATCACTTGGTAGCCCTTTGGAAGTTTTGCAAGTTTCATCCTACCTTTGATCTTAGTTCAATAAATTTAGATACTGGACCACACACAGTCTCTAATGAGGTAACTGTTTAAGCTTCTCCAGTGGCAGAATATGGCTGCAGGCACTTGCCCTTTCCATGTTACATGTCAAGGCAGCTGAAAAGTGTACCCACTACAGCTCCAGGGCTTCCCAGAAACTATGCATACACTGTGCAAGAAATCAGGCAGGCAAGAGCTAAACACCACTCCTAATTACTTGGTTCAGCCTACCTCTAGCCATCAAAGAAGCTGTGGGCATCACCAAGCTGTTCTCACCTGCCATTATTCTTCCAGGTGGAATAAAGGGGCTCAACTCTTCCCTGTTACAACTTCTAGTGTTGACAATTCCACAGTCTTCTAGGAAATTTACTTCAGTCTTCATCTATACTTGTTCTTGGTAAAGGTACTTCTCTCCTAATGTCTACTAAGCTCTAACCTGAATTCTTCCTCCCACAACATAAAAGTCATAATATCCTGTCACATCCTCCAATGTGGAGAACCATTTTTTTATCATCCTTCTACACATCCAAAGGCAATAAATGCAACTCTCTCAGCATCATCCTCTCTGACTTAAATAAACCCCAACCTTCTTTAAGGTATCTGGGGGAGTGAGAGGGAAGGGGAAGAGAAATGCTTGTGATGAAGAAAACTGCCAGTTTTAGTGATGGGTTCTCTATTTTTGAGAGAAATAAAAGGGAAGATGTTCAGGAAATCGAAAAAAAATATTCAAAACATTTCTCAATTAACAGCCTACGGTTGTATCCATTGTTAGGAAATAATACCCAGTGGAATACAACATATTTCATTATATTGCCTGTATCACTCCATGCACCATCAGGACTATTAGGAAGGAGAGTAAGTTCTCCAGTAAAAGCAACATGCTCAAGTAATTAAACACATGCCACTTCTGATCTACAGTAACAGTTTACACTGACACTAACAGGATTTAACAATTTTTGTACACATTGTAAGTATTGCCTGTGATGTCTTCCAAATATGTGAAGATTTCACTTCACAGAAATCATTCAAATCTGAAAAGAATAATCAGACCTGGTCTGGTTTCTGAATGGATTCTTAAAACCCTATTTGTCATAGTTCAGTGACCATCATTTATAACAGGTTTCTTCTTACAGATTTTTGCATTGTTTTGCACAACACAATGCACACAATTTCTTGAATTGCTATCCTGCATCTAACCAACCAATGCTGCAAGGAGAAATGTACCACTCTGAAGAGTCTGATTTGACTATGTTAGTCCTACTGGCAGAATACAAACTGAAAACAGAGAGTCTGAAGAAAAATTTTAAGTATAAGCATGTGAACAAAAAGGAAGGCTGTAGAAAAAAAGCTGGGAAGATAGTATCTTAAAATACAGTGACTTCCAAAAGATATTTTGGGTTGTAATAAACAAGACCATAGAGCTGGCCTTCAATGTAGCATGAATTCTACTGAACAACACATTTCTAGAACACAACTACATGTCAGATACTTCTTAGGAAAGGATGTAGCTTGTCCTCTGAAAAAAAAAAAAAGTAAATATTGCATCTGCATCTGTCAGTGGCCATTTTTCGTTTTCAAAGATTCCACCATGTGTCAAACTCCATGCTATAGGTGTATCTTCATTAAATTGATGACACAGCTGTGTTCATAGACAAACATGAGATCAAGAGACAGATGTAGATAACTGGACTCAAGCTCTCCCAGTAGACAGCCTCATGTATCAGTCATAAACAGTACTAAAATTTAGTTGATGTCTTATCATAACAAAAAGACACACACTATAAAACTCTGCTGTCATCAAAGAGAAACGTTTGTTTGTGGATTAATTTTTGCTTAAAGAAAATTCCAGAATTCCAGTGGAATCTACCAATACAAGAATCCACTGCATGCTACCTTAACAGGACATGCACCTCATTCATTTCCACATGAATGATTTCCACTGAAATCCCTTCAGTGTCCTGTGGGTCCTTGCTTAAAATGAGGGCAGTCAGTGGCACAGTATTATGTATGAAGGGTCAGTAGTTCCAAAACGCATTCACTCCCATTGCATGGAAAGACAGCTGGACTTCTAGTGATCTTCAGAACAAGGTTCATCTTTTTTCCCAGGCTTTGCGCAAGAAAAATAAACCAAAATGGCAGAGAGCCTTGATAATTAACTGAGGAAACAGCCAGTGCCAATCTTACTGCAAAAAAGCCTACTCCAAGTCATAATGGAATAATAAATAATAACAAACAGCAAAGCAAATGTAGTCTTGCTTTTCCATCCTGACAGCTGTTTAGTATTAACTAGGTTTTGTGCCTGCTGATCAACAGCTGAGAAAGATCTCTACTGGAGCAAAAATTTTCATCCAGCATGTCTGTCACACACATGCACAGACCTCTGAGTTGCTTGTAGTCTGATCAACACCTGACCCTCTTATAACTACTACTTAAAGTTAAACACTACTTTGATGCGTTTATTCTTTTTTCATGCATACTAGACCAGTGCTGTCACTGGAGAGCCAAGCTGATCTCCTCAGTTTCCTCCACCAGTAAATGAACTTTAGTCCACTTCAGTCAACACAAGCTATCAAAGGTAGAGTCATCTTACAAACTCAAAATAAATTTAGAACTATGATATATGACCAAAGCTGAAGCAGTAAGTTTTCTGCACCTTCAAAACAAAAAATAGATTAATATTTAATGCTGATACATAAAAAGCACAAATGAAAGCTGATTGTCAGAATCAGAACACAAGAATTATGTTGGAAGTAATAACAAAAAATGATAGCAAACAAGAAGGTTCTGAGGCACTAAAATATGAAAATCAAAACCAATCAATACAGGGCTGGTGTGTCTAATTATCAAAGTATCTGCATTACATTATTTTGCAAAGAGTAGTGTCTTAAGCACATAAAAGGACACAAAATGAAAAGTGTATACACTAAAAACCATTACATCATGGACTTGCTAACATAAATTTGCTAGGAATTCCACATCATCAAGACCCAGGCAGTTTCACTGGTCACGTTTCACTACTGATGTGTACTTAAATCAAATAGCTGCACTTATGCAACTTGCTTAGAACTTTGACTGAAAAGCAGTACCAGTATTTAGGGTTACAAAGTGGGGTTATATTTTTATTCCTACACAAGCAGCATTTAGCCACATTTGATCAAGTATTCTGTACAATGCATTAGGTACCATGTTAGAAGCAGGTGATGCATCAAGCCACCTTGTTTCATAGGGCAGAGCAGTAGCCTCCTGTGCAGAACACTCAATTCTATTCATTCACAAATGTACTTTGTTGCCTGCAAAGAGCATCTCCGAACTTCCCTCAGTTTCTTCCAGTAATTACACTGTGAGAACTATGAAACAGTGCCAAGTAAGTGCCACCTGAACAGCCAAATGCTTCCAAACTACACAACACAGCAATTCTTCTTTTCTAGTATTCTCATTATCTATAGTGTTTCCCTCCTCACTTAGAGGAACACTGAAAAACAAAAGGAACTTTGACTTATTTGGAAAACTTGCAAAAATGTGGTAAAAATATGCAAGACTACAACATCACTACAAAATTAATGAAGCCCTTGCCTTTACCTTTCCCATCACTGAAAAAGGTTCAAAAGCTGTCTTAAACAGAAGAGGCAGTGCTGCCCCTTTTATGGCTTTCTGAAAAGACCTCTGAGAAGACGCATCAATTCACAGAACACAACAGTAAAGAGCAAGCACCTGCAAGGTATTAGTACTACAAGAGAAGAGAAGGGAAGATAATCATTTGGGAGGGAGTATGTGGAAAAGAACAGAAATACTGCCTGTTTGGAAACTTACTGGTCTAATAATTACACACAGAAAAGCTATGCTAAAACAAACTGCAAGGTTGTTATATTCAAGACTGCTAAAATCAAATAGAATGCCAGTATGCCTGTAGAAGTTAAATTTGATACTCTTCTGCCAGGCTCCCCTTCCTCTGTCATATGCCTTTTAGTTTTAAGACCTCCACCCCAAATCCCCCCAGAGAGTCCTGCTACCCTTAAAGCTTTAGGTGGGACAGTTCTGGAGAGGAAGTGGAGTTCAAGCAAAGATGACTTCTGCATAATAATACTACACGGAACTAGAGATTGCAGAAACTGGAAGACAAGTGGTGAATGAAGCAATTTTAAAGTTTCCTAATGTATGCTGCCTACTGCCACAGGTGAAAGCAGCCTCACAGAGCAGAGCTTAATTCCCAAAACCAGCTGTGCTACCAAACTCATGGTTAGGCTGGCGTTGCTCAAAACTGTAATTTCAGTGAAGGAGTTCTGCCTGGCTCTCAGAGGCATGTCCAGCACATGCATAGGCACAGGCATCAGATTTTACTTGTTAAAAATCAAGTTCTTGGCAAATGTCAGTACTTTTATGAAGACTACACAATACACATCTTTGAGAGACCGCCACACTTGCAGACTAGTGCCTATGTATAACCAAGAGTCAGAACAACCCACTATCTCTTTTATGTGTAACCTGCAAGCCAGTCTTCTAGGTCTTTCCCTTATTATCATACTGGAAGTCAAAAAAAGAAAAACACTGGTCAGAGCTACAGAGCTTCCCTATCATGAAAGATTAGCACAAGACAAACCAAGAACAGTAAAAAAAGGGAAAAGTATTTCTGGACTGAAAAAAGAAAACCACAAAAAGAATTTGAAACCTTAAAGCACGACTGGTATTACTGTCCTTAACAGTTCTCTTTTCTGACCCCCTCTTAAAACAAATATATAAATAACCAAACTCCAAAGGAGTCAAGTAACAAAGTTCTATGCCCCATGCTGTCATTCCCAGCATTCTTAACTCTGCACCAATGAATCAGGACTGTCAGTGTTTCGTCGCATGTCTTGTCAACATTTTGTATCTATGCACACCTATTTTTCATATGCTTATTTCTTACTTTCAGGCTCTGAAGTGAGAGGGATGTTGATAGGACACAACATGTATAAGCAACTTAAGAGTACAGTCCAACTCCATCTACAGTACTGGATGCAGTAACAATTGAAAAATCTAGCATGCATATCCAAAGTTATTACTGGCTTACCTTATAGGTACTAAGTAAATATGGAAACAAAACAATTTTCCCTTGAGTAAATGAAATTTATTTCCAGAAGCAAATACTTCAGTTCTTCTCCACTCCTTGTTCGCCCCCAACTCTTCTGCATGTATTGAACAACCTTCAAAAATTGTCATTTTGTCATTCAGAACATGAGGACAAGTATAACTGGCCTAGGGATGCACTCATTCTGAATAACATAACTATGCAACTCTTATCTGGAAGATCAACTTTAGTAACAAATTATATGCTCCCTAAAACTTTGACCTTTACTGTGCAGTCAGAAATAATACTTGCAATAAAGCTGAAATTAAAATATTATTATATGTGACAGTATTATTTCAATAAAATGTTTTTTCTTTTATATTGAACTAAGAAGCAACAAACTTTTGTTTCCTTTCGCAAATGCCATTTTTTTGTTGCAACAGCAAGAACTAGTGCCAACAACTGTTTATAAAAGTTTCAGAACAGGAAATAAACATACTTTCACTAAGAACAGTCAACCATTGGGTAACTGCACCTTCAGACTATCATTTAGCAACCTGAACTTTTGGTTAACGTTTTCTAGGATGCAATAATAGAAAGGTATGTGCTTTGGGAAGGGCGTGTTTACCTTTCAATCGAGCTGGGTATCAGCTCGTAACAGTTTCACTTACTGGGACTCAAGTATGTCAGTTGTTTTTCACATATCAGACTGTTTTGATTTTCACATTCATAGTCAATTGCCTGTTTCTGAAACTCTTCTAGAGTATGAGCTGAGTAAAAAAGCAAAATTATTTTACTCCACCCAGTCCTTATAGGCTTTCCTCTGCAATGTCCCTCTGCCCTCCAGCACACTACTTTTGATATACTCAAGTACTGGAAATGAGATTCCAGCTTTCAGAGGCTAGCATTAAAAAACAATACTCAGTGCAGCCTCATCCTAAAAGAGTCTGTGGAGGAAAAAAAAAAACCATCTTCTACCCTAAAGATGAACACTCATCTCATCAGTGATGAGAAGTCTCAAAGCCTCCTCTTCACCTCAATGTGAAGAGAGCTTTCTGAGGTTTGTGTCCTGTAAAAGAATGATTATCCTTTCAAGGTCTTATATTGAATGAGATAAATCTCTGTCAGATTTCAGTCCACAACTTCTTCCCCGTCTTCTGCTCTGTAGACAATTCCTTCTGCTCTAATTAGCTTTAGGTGTCTTATTTAACAGTATCATTTTAAAGGCCATTTTTTAATCGCACTGTGAATAGAGACATGCACTCCAACAGTCTCTAGCACGCACGCCATTCAAATTTCCATTAACTGCTTTACCATCCTTCCTTCATCCTCCTAAGCTGAAAGTTTCAACATTTACAATAGCAAACAAACCAACAAAACAAAAAAGAACCACCCAAGTAGGCAACTAAATGAGTGTGTGAAGAAACAAGCTATTTCCCTCTGTTGTTTGCTATCTCAGCTGAAGCTGGGAAAAATGGCAAGGATTGACAATACTCCCTTCCTGGTTCAGTTTAGCATATTTTGAGCTAACACAGCTGTTTTGTCTGTTTTTTACAGACCAAAGTCAAAAAGCATTCATTGAGCTTTCCATAGGCTCTGCTATCAAATGCAATACAATACATTGGCTCTGCAGTCTGGAAATAAGGAACACAGACTACTCAAGAAATGATGCAGGAAGAAATATTGCTTCAGTTACTACCCCTATGTTGTGTTACAAATTGGGTGTACTGCCTTTAAAAAAAAAATCAGAAAATCCCTAAGACATGAACAACTAAAGGGTGCTATTCTAAAGATGTTGCAGTTCAAGTTCTACAAAGTAGAACACAGTTACTTCAGAAATAAAGAATGGTTAAAAAGTCAGAACTCCATATATTTGCATTAAGGAACTAAGATGTTCTCTTTGCACCCTCACAGATGCCAAAGAGCCAAGACTACTTAACAAGTTTCCCCAAGTTGGGATACAGTTCCAAATAACAGCTAAGATGATCTGACAATCTCCTGCCTCTCACTAGTACTAAATTTTTTTCTTGATTTTTTAGGGATTCAGCTCAGTGATCTAAAGCAGCAGAAAGTTTTTCTTTGCGTGGGCAGAAGGGAAGGATAGGCTTTATGCAGGAAGGAAACTCCCTGAAGTGGCTCACCATTGGGTGGGGAAAACAACAGTGCAAGACAAAAGAAGTGACATCTGAGGCCTGAAGAAGGGAAGAGGTGGGTCCATCCTTTTCAGCAGTCTACAACCATCAGATTAATCTTGCTGCAAGAGAGACTTGTAAACAGAAAGGAAACTGGGATGCTCTTATAAAATACTCTCAAGTTTTGTTTGAATTCTTGAGCAGAATGTCAGCTCCTAGCCTCTCAAACAAAGAAGGCCAGTCTACAGACATGAAATTTACTCTAAAAAACAGTGCTTTGGATATGTGGTATTTGGCTTTCACCAGCCTTGGAGAAACTTAATTCTGATGGCTGCTATGGGTGTAGAGATTCATATATATTTTTTACTCCAGTAAAATACACTCTGTTTCATTTAAGCTTTCTTCTCTTATAATTTTATTTCCAGTTTTTAATCCAGAACGGGACACCTGCCTTATTGGAATTATTTACATATTTAATTTTTTTAAACAAATCACCCTTTAAAGGGAGCTTGGACTAATCTGTATTTAGGGTGTTCTCCGTTCCCCAAAGATAACTAATCCAGCTTTAGCAGCTTTTCAGACAAGCCATTTCATCCTTTATATCTAGGAGTTTAGAAGCTGGAACACACTATCATTTAAGGTACAGAAGCTGCTCTTGAAGCTGGTTTTGTCAAGTAGCTTCCTCAAGGAGGAAGCTGAACCTGCAGGATCTAAATGACTTTTTGACCTGGCTCAAGCACTAGGAGGCAGATCCCATGATTGCACATATCTGCATAACGATACTGGCAAACAATGCACGTTACAGGAAAAAAAATGGTATGCTCATTTTTTATGACTATAAAGGGAAAGATTAAGTCTTTCAACTTCACTTTACTGCCTTCACATCTCTTCTACAGCAACAGTGATCTTAGCCTATTAAAAGTGAACAAGCGTCTAGAATATTAGATGGAAGGAGAGAAAAGTTCATGAAAGCAAGACAAAGACAACCTGATGAACAAATAACACTGTTGGAACAACTGTATATAGAGACATTCTTCTGTATGAAATTTATTAAAACTTAATATTGTATTTTCTTATAAATAACAGCATTAAGTATAATTCAGCAAAAGCCAGATGAATAGTACAGGGCAAAGCTTGGTGAGGAACAGCAGAAAAAAACAGGAAAAGAATCTCAAAAAAGTGCTGGAAAACACACTTTGAACTGAGAAAGCCACATTCAAATGCGAGAAAAGAATGGACTGAAAGAACACCTATGACTTTCACTTGGAAATTTTAAGTTTTGTTAGACCGATACTTTACATTCAGATTTTATGAGTAGATAAAACTGAAGCTCTCATAAAGTATGCAGGTGATAAATGAGTCATCAAAACAAGATTAAAATTTTCTTGCTAAATTAAAAACATCTTGCTTTGCTGTGTTATGGTAACTTCTCTAATTTTCACAGATAACACAGAGTAGCTGAGGTAGGATAGGAGCTCTGAAAATTTGGTCTAACTACTCCAGATCAAAGCAGGGTCAGCTAGAGGAGACTGCTCAGGTCTGTATCTGGTTGGTTTTCAGTATGTCCATAGTCTCACTGGGCAACGTGTGCCCATGTCAAATCGTCCTCACAACCAAAAAAAATCCCACAAATCAAAACAAATAGGCAAGCAGAGTGAAAAACAAAACAAAACAAAAAACAACGAAAAACCAAAAAGAACAAAACCAAAAAAAACCCTACTCTTCTTTCTTCTGTTTTAATGGTAATTCATTTTGTGTCTTGTCATTGAACACAACTGAGAAAGGTCCAAAGCTCTTTTTTTTCCATTCCTCCTCCCCAGTCAGGTACTTATTAAATAGGATTCCTTCACAAGCTTTCTCTTCTCCAAACTAATGCACCAAAGCAAATCAGAAGTGAACATGCTCTTGCAACAGTGCACTCCAATCTTTGGTATCACACCATGCAGCACACTTCATGAACCCATCTACTCTGACTAATGATAGAGTTTACTTGCTGTTCCCACACCCAATGCCTCTCAGCCCTGGAAAGAGTTCAAATCATGTTAAATGACAAAATTATCTTAAAAACCATATTCTTTCCTCATATAGAAGCATTATGAGCTTCAGCTCTAAGGAAACACACTCAGAAGAAGCAAGTTCAATAATGTGTTGCAATGTTGACAAGAGACAAGTCACAGCTATTCTAGCTTTTACTTTCCTTCATAGTACTTTTAACTGTTCTACACAGTTCCCAATAAGGAACAATTAAAACTCTTCCATATACTAAGTGAACACTAGAAAACCCTTTTTACCAATGCAAGTGTTTACTAAGGAATATGCATAGATGTACCATGAAAACCCACACCATGTGCACAAACAAGCACGCCAGCAAAATTTAAGTACAGGCTGGTCTGACACTTGCTTCTCTGCCCTGAGTCATGGCATTCATAACCAGTGGGGTATCTCACAAGAGTAACAGACATGTAAGATCAGGACTGCAAGTTCCTGATATACAGACAGTGATATACAGTTCAAAAAAAGAAGGTATACAAAGTTAATGAAAATCAGAAATTTTGTATTGGTACTCCTTTTTTGAGGGGGGGGGAAGAGGAAGCTTCCAATTCCTTACCATGTTTTTAGCCTACATTCACAATCTGTAGTATTATGCTGAGTGTTTATGTTAAAATATTAAAAAATCACAATATATCTGTTCCTTACTCTTAAGAACTGATATATATTAATCATATGTAAAAGAAGCATATACTAAAGCCCTCAAACTAATTTCATAGATTCATTCAATGCAGACATTGTAAAAATGTTAACTTGCTATAACAAACTATAACATGAAATTCACAAACTTCAGATTTTATGTACATCAGCTTCCGAGTTCAGGTTCTCAGTTTTCAATTTGATTCAGTAGTCTATTTGATTTGTTTCATAATAATTTTTTAAAAATAAGAGTAATATTTATAGAAGCAGCTGAACTGACTGCGTATTTACCACAACAAATGCACGCTGCCAGTATTTACTGCAGTAAGCAACTTCAGGGGACAGCAGGGGTGGAAAAACATAAAACAAAACCAGCTGTGATCTCATTAACCAAGCTCATTATGTAAGACCTCATTAGCCACCATCCCACAATAATGTGATTAAACCCTATGGACAGTGATGAAATGGAAGTGATCATATACAGAATTGTATAACCATATAGCACTACAGCACACTGTCAGCTTAGCAGCTGAAGCTGTAGGATGCATTTGGGTAAGAACTCCACTAATGCACACTGCAGAAAGCCAACGGTCAGGCTTTGCAAATGCAAAGCCTGCTTTGCCTTATCACTGAAGTATGAGCAGGAACTCAAATACGAGCAGAAACAACAGAGTAAGGGACAGGGCATGTGTTGCCCAAAACTGAAACTTCAAAACAACTTCAGCATCCTTCCATAAGTATGTCTTATGTTAGTATCATTTAGTACTTCCACAACATGAGAAATATGAACAGAATTTTATTTGGGGCTATTACGCATAGGCTTCATCTTGATTTCTCCATTTGTCTCGTTCTTTAATTTGTAAAAAATTTATCTACTTTACAGTTTTGTATTAAAAACAAATGGGTTGTAATTATATGAAGTTTAATAAACTTTTGGTAGTTCCAGCAGACTTCAGGGGATTTCCCCCCCTTCTCCTTCAGCTTTGTCACATGAAAGATGAACTGCACTGCTATGTGCAAACCCTCACTGGCAGCCTGGACCTGAAGTGATCATCAGCTACTACAGCCTCACTTGGAAGAATCATCTATCAGGATAAGAAAAATTTCCTAGATAAAGCTGTTCAACTTTCTAAGCAATTTTTTCAAAATGTTACAGTATTTTAAGCCAGTGTTGTAGGGTTTTTTGACTGGGTCATTTTGAAACAAGCTTTTATCTTAGAAAGTTAAAAATTTTCTCATATTTCTCCTCTTCTGCAGCAATTTTCACTTTCTCATTAATTAGTTTGTGTTTGAGTGCTACAGTGCATCAACAGTTCAGTGCTGCACTAGATTTGAGAGACCATTTCCATTAGAAACTTTATTTCACTGGGGTTTTAAACTACTTAAAAAGTAGAATGTAGGTGTTAAAATCTACAAAAAAAATACAGATATTTTTTAATACAGTATTTTTCCAGCCCTCCCCATGTCCACCCCTGGAAGATAATTTCTTGGTCATCCAGATCCACTAAGATACTTTATGAAATGCCATTTAAAAATAATAATGCAACATGACAGCTGCGACAGAAAGTAAATCATGTAGCAACAAAAGTATTTTTTGCATAATTAGTCCAATTTTCAACAAGAATGAGAATACTTTACATGAACCTAAACATATAACATGATTCCTAAGAAACTAACTTGAAAAAGCACCTGAAAAAGACAATCTTTCCTTTAAAACACAAATGAAAATTTCTGCAGAGTTGATATGAGAGGACTTCCTGATAGCCACATGACAATACCAGTCTTCCAAGAAGAACACGCAGAGATTTCAATAGCGTACATTTATTTAATGTGATTCCCCCTACACTACTCTCCAAAAGATAAACTTCATACCTTTAGAACACATTCATTCAGACAAAGGGGCAACAGTACTTACTGGGGGAAAGACAAAATAAAATAGGCATACTATGCAGATATCAACAATAGAAGCCTCAGACTTCTGAGTGATAAGATAGATTTTATCAAACATTATCACAAGATTACAAAGCAAAACTCATATTCTGGAGACTCAAGATGTAAAGAAGTATTATTCATCAGCATTTCTAAACATTTGAAGATGCATACATATCTATGTATGTGTATATATAGGTAAGAATAACTAAACTATTAAAATTACCTTTTTTCCCCCTTCTCTGGAATGAATATAAAATATTCCAGGTAAGGATTTACACCTATCTACAACACTTATGGTGAGCCTAGAAACCACCCACCCTGGCAGTGATTGAATCTCCCATTTCTCAAGGGTTTGGGTGGCATCAGACAAGGAAGACTCGTTTCACTCTGCATGTGTATTGATCATCCAACGCTACACAATGATTTCCTCAAGGTGCCCAAATGATAAAGTATCTGAGAAGTCAACATCCCATTATATCACTATAGCCCCTATTTTCATTTCCCTGCACCTCCACAAAGAAAAGATGGAAATATAAGTAGAATAACAACAACAAAAAAAGTGTTCAAAGCTTCTCCATGAAACAGCATCAACCAAGCTGAATACAAAAAAAAAACCCCAACCAACAAAACCAAACCAAACCCACCAAAAAACAACAAACCAAACACTCTCATTAAAAAAGAAAAAAAGCAGTTTAGCAGCTGTTTTGGAAAGCGCTTTAGTGCTACAAAACCATTAAAAGTTTCTGCAGCTTCAGGAGAAGAAAAGAAGACATGACACCTAAGAACACAAGAGGTTATCCTTCCGTTATCCTCACAGAATTTTGCTCTGAAAAATGAAGCATTTAATCATTGCCCATTTCCACATAAAAAGACCTTGCCTTGAAAATGGAAGTGCATGACCTAATATCAAATGCCATTAGTGCATTTTGGGGTGAAAGGATTTCAATTTATATCATGCAATTAATTCAATGCAAGGTTTACAAGTTTATACTGACACACCTGCTCAGTGACATGCTATTTTTGAGATATGGTAGTACAAAACTACTCTTTTGGCCAGGGAGAAACTTCAGCAGACATACTTGCCCAGACCACTGAGAAACTTAGGAGATTAAGCAAACTCTTTTGTAATGAAGGAAAGAAAAGTCCCTCCTCAAGAAAAAAGCATTAGAGATACTTCCTACATGAGTGATATTTGATTCTGACAGCTAACATTTTCAGGGCAATTAAGTGCAAAGAATAAACAGCATCTGCTTTGGAATGCATATTGTCCCTTAGAAACTGACAGTGTCATTTGCTCAATACAAAATGTAAACCCTAAAGATTAGACTTACTGCATTCTATGTCTTTTTCACTACGTTATCAGAGATGCATAATATGAAAAATGAGAAACAGAAGTACTCCTCTTTCCTCTTCTTTAAATAATTAAATTAAATGTTTAATTTTAATGACAGGTTTAAAAAAAAACAACAAAGAAAACTGGGAGAAAATAACACATACTCAACACTGCACTTGCCTATGTCACTATGCACAATTAGGCAGCGACTGCCTTCCATGTACAAAATGCGTTCTTCCTTCCATGCAGATGCAGTTCTCTTGCTGAACAATAATTTTAGTTTATATACTATGATTTTTGCTTTAAAATCCATTTTGACATCTTTGACAGGAAATGCCCTGTAAGTTTAGAGCAGCCTTTAACAGCTGGATTGAAGTTGGATTGGTAGCACTTCCTTCTAAGGAACTCATAGTTTAAGGACACGTTCATCAAGAGACACGAGTAACTTACCTGTCTTAAGAGCAGAGGAACAAAGATAAAGTGGGTTATTAGATGAACATTCCACCGACTTGGAATACAACCTCATACTAAGAGACCATCTCTTGCAAGAGTAGAAAACACTTGCCGTAAGATGAGAAGGGTTGTTGATACCACAGTGAAAATACTCATCTTACTGACATGAGTGTTTACACACAGAGGTTTGTTGCAGTGAGCAGCAAGTTACACCACTTTGCCACAGAAGTTCAATATTGAACAATCCACACACAGTATCAGAAGGTGTGACTCATGAATGTCCTCCAGTCACACTGGTTTCCAAAGTGGGAGGCATGGGGCAAGTTGCCAGCAACTGCGAGAGCACAGAAATCAATGGTTTGTACACACGTATGCACATAAACAGCCTCAGCTTAAATAATTTTCCGGCATCCATCTTTTGCAAGGAAATGCAATTACACAAATGCTCACCAAAAAAAAAAAAAAAAATCAAGTATTAATTAGCTGAAAACAAATAAACTAAAAAACCTTCCAGCTTGTTGAATCAGTGCAAGCGTCAAATGGTATCAGAAGTGATAGGGCTCTGATTCACATTTACAGAGAAAAAAGCTGCACTGCTTCAGCCCTTCCAGCATCCTACCATCTGCTTCAACCTTCTTCCAGAGCCACTCACCCTGCAAATAAGTTAACAGAAGAAAACATGACTGTGCCTGAGTCAATTCAGTCGGCATCTTCACTTAAACCCACGTTCTATGGGAAGTTTAATTTGCCTGCCTGAGCTGAAGCAGCTCAGGTGCAGACATGTTCCTTCCTGCTACCTGCCCAGGGAGGCCCAAGAGGAAAGGGAGCGCTCAGAGGCAGCATGAACTCACAGTAGCAACACAGTCAAGGTCATCTGCCACCACTCTGGAACCCCTGATCTTGTATATCCACACAAGATTTGCCACTTAGCAACGTTTGTTTCACAAATCCTACTGTGCTAAATACATCATTCAGCCTCCATTTTGCTTTCCTGTAACCTACAGAAACAGTATCCCAAACAGCCATAACCATAAAGGGCTGTTATTTCTTTTGAATATGTATACCTAGCTAAATGTAGTAAATATGAATTATGTTAGTTCTGCCTCTGTTGCACAAATAAAGGACTTTACATACATGCAAATACAGTGGTTGAACTGGCTACATACAGCAACACATCTGCCCTTCAGTTACACATGCTACCTTTGCTCTGGGGAGAGCAATTTGTTTTCTAAGCTTTACATGCAGCTACCTTGATAGATGAGTGCTAAATAGTTGAGAAAAATATACGTCTGGTACTAGCGCAAGGCAAATGAAATAACCAAAATGCAAAATAAGGCCAAATTTACAAGAAAAAAAGAAAAAACAGCTAAATAACTCAAGGTCAGAGACTGGAAAAAGTTTCACGGGAAAATAACATACTCAAATTTTAAAGAGAAATTCGGTAATTTGTGGTGTCTCATCTTGAGCAATTTAAAATAGGCATAATTTTTAACAACAATTCAGCACAGCATCCCTCTCAGGACCCAAAAGTGCTTGCAATCATTCATTTTACATTTAATAAACATGTTACAGAAATAAAACTGCTTGTTATTTGTACTCTCTTCCTTTGGAAGGGGAGGGAAGCAGGACTTATAAATATTTTACCTGCTTGAAAGCTCATGGTTTGTTGTTTTTCTTTTAAGCAAATTCTGGCTTATCTCTTTGAAAATGAAAAAGAAGAGTGAAATGATAAAAGGAAGAAGTGGCGATGCACTTTGAGTATATGAGAGATAAAAGTCAACAGAAAGGAATAAAACCAGCTGAAAGCAGGAGCTAAGAAAGTAGGCAGGAAAAAGGCACAAAAGCATAAATATGAAGAAACAAAGCTTACAAAGGCATGACTCAATGTCAAAAGCTATACAGGTCAAGATGTATGACATATGTTTGCTTTTGGAGACATAGGATTTGTTGACTCAGAAATTTATTTCTTCCCCGCAGAGTATTCCAAAGCACATGAGATACAGTTCATGCATGGATGTCAAGAGTAAAAGAGAAGGAAGGGAGGGAAGTCACACTGAAGGAGCAAACTAAGCTGAAGTGTAAAGGACAACTGTTTATGTTAGCATGCTGCTTTCCAAGGAATTAGCTATCCAAGTAATCCCTTTCCTACTTTCCCCCTTCCCTGCCTGTAACCAGGGAATGACTTGAATTGTGAGTACCTATTCTCAAGTTTCCAAAACCAAAGGGAAAAAATAATTTATTTCCACTGTTGCAAAAAAGAACAAACTTTTCCAAGGACATACACGTTACCTTCCTCTTCAATGGCAGTTTGACCTTATGTTTCAAACACACACGGCGCATGTCATTTAAAAACCACTTTGCTCCACAGGTACATGAAGGACTGAAAGACATTTCTGTCTATATTCAATAAATGGCCGGCTAATGAGGAACACCATAACCAAATCAGCCAATAATGGTAGTGACACTTAACACTCAGGATGTTATCACTGATCAGTAAATAGTAACTTCACACTACTAGGAACAGACACAAGTAGAAATTGCTTCAAAGTAACACACTTCATTTAGAGACTACCCTCTTTTTCTAACACTGACAATCCTCTGCAGTTTAAACACCACAAATATACTCAACACCATTCTCATAGTCTTTAGATTAGGGTTTTAATTAGCCTTCAGAGGATGAATAATAATTTTTCAATGCAAGTGCTTTCTTAAGACCAAAATGTACCTTATCATTATAAAAATGAAATACCATTGCCACCCTCTACTTTGATTTTCCTTAGGAGAGTGCAAGTGATACAAAAGTGATACAAGAATGACTCAAGACCAGTATACACACAGAGAATTTATAGTTATATTATATAAAGCCCAAGATTCCTCCCTGCTTCAAGACTGCCAGTTAGAATAAGCACCAACTATATATGAAAATGCTTGACTAAAAATCTTGTCAATCACATATGGTTACAGTGCAAATATTCTCAAAGATACAATGGAAGTTTCAGAATTCAACTCTGGTAGAGCATGTAGCTAGCTCACAGTAGTGATGAAATCAAGTGATGAACAGCTAGCAGCTCATCCTGCTTTAGCAGTTATGATTCATGCAGCTGCAAAGAAAATTTATCTCTGAAAGATCAAAATGTTAAAACACATAAATAAATTGCAGACAGTGGTTTAATAAATCAGTTTTACAATCCTGAATATAAGACATTACACTTTCAATCCTACATTTACATTCTAGTATCTGCAGGAAGTCCAGCAGGCTTCAGAGGCTGTGCTGAAGGTGATGAGACTGCACACGTATAGAGGTGTCAGCCCACACGGAAAAGCTTTCCAAAAGCTTAATCATGGCAAACAGAATAGAGTAGCACCCAGTCCTGATGCAATACTATCAGGTTACACCTATAATATCCCTTTAAAACCAGGAAAGTAAATACACTTGCAGTGTGGTTACCATCATTGACTGTGTTATTGCAACTACTCAAATGATATTCAAGCAGCTTTGTAATGTCTGCAGAAGATTTACGTTTAATAAATCCCTCTAAAGGAGTCTGGAGCCCACTAATGAAAATTCATCTGCTGAGCTCACATATACATTTAGCCACTGGTTACCTGCTGAGCATTTTTACCTTCTTTACTGCTACCTCTATTCAGGTGACCTGCATTTAACACTACAATTTAGGGTTTGTTAATGTCCTTATCTTCTTGCTTGAAGACACCAAGTAATGAACGACCCTTGTTTTTCACCGGTACTGCCTAACAAAACAATTTCTGGAGGCAGCACTGAAGCTTAGTTATAAATAATAGTTCTTCTTGCAGAGAAAAAGTAATTTGAACATATTGTCCTGCCACGAGTACAAAAATTTAAAGCCGGTAAAGTAGCACTAACCCTGTCAGATCACTTCCTATAAGAATAATTGAGGTTTTTAGCAGTGCAAGCTTTTTTGTACTTGGTTCCTAAATAAAAATAAGTAAATTAAAGTCACAGTATATTGCTCATATCAAGTGCCTAATTCTTTACTGCCATGTGTAGTTACTTTAACTACTACAACATAAGACCAAAAATCAGTATATTTGATTTGCTGTCACTGTGTGTTCATTTTATATAGATGAAAGGGACTCCAGAGCAACAGAGGAAAAAAGCCCTCAAAGGACACCAGAAACTTGCTTAGAGAAAATAGAGTCCAAACCTCCAAAGCAAATGGAGCTTAAACTAAGACTAAACTCACAAGTTATCATTGCAAAAAGAAAGTAATGCTGTTACCTAGTGGTGGAAAGCTAGGTACATGTACAAAATTGTAGAGCTCTTTTTTTTCTTCTCACTTTGAATTCCCATCTACAAGCTATTAAACGATGTCAAGAGAAAAAAAAACCTCAACATGCTCGATTCGTAAACTAATGAAAAACCTTGGTTTTCTTGCATTCAGTTCTGCGACAGAGGGTCAGTATTTTTACATGTGCCAGTTTTGATTCTCAGAGTAATTGACAGACAAGGAGCTTCATCATTTCCTGATCATCCCAAACCTGCTGTTTTACACTCCTCTTGAAGCACCACCAGCAAGAGCTGGAAATCTGTGGTATAAAAGCACTTCAACCTTAATCCTCATTAGTTTTCCACAAAATATGATAACCTAAACTATATTGTGTACCCCTCAGCATCTTATCAGATCATATTTCCAATTATAAACTACTATTAGCAGAATTCAGTCATCATTTTCTCCTAAATAAAAACGTTAGCTTTGCTTTCAGCCAGAAAATAAGTAACTAGAGGAGGAGAAGGCATATACGAAGACTTTAAAGTCACTTACTCAAATGCAAAGAAGAGTCCACTGGTGACCAAGATGAGAACAAGAGTCAGGTAGAAGACTCCAGTCTGTCGAGCCATCATGATCCTCCCATTGCAGAAGAACTTGTTTCTTCCAGGAAAAACCTCCCATTTTCTCTTGGGAACTGATTTCTTTTTCTTATGGGGAGACTCCATGGGAGACGAAGAGCTGTGTGTGCTGATCTGACTGTATTCACAGTCTTTCATGGGCCCACTACCACCTCCAGGAGTCATCAAGAAAGAGTAAAATGTGGGGAGAACCCCACGAAAAATATATACAAATATATATGTGCAAATATTCTTCTGACCAAGAGAGCCCTCTCCACCAGCCCCAGTTAATAAAAAAAGCAAATAAAACGATGAAAAGTCTGCTACCAGACTAGCAATAGGTGTATCATGCAAACACCACTTAACTCTTCAGAAACCAAAGCTGTCATATCAGAAACGCTTGAGAGGGATCCTTCCTTCCTTCACCAGTTACAAAACAACCACGTAGGATAGTCCTTTTAAAAACAACTTATCACAAAACAGGACAAAATGAAAAAAAAGTAATTATAAATCAGTTAGGCTCTCAAAAAAAAAAAATCAGTCTTTTTTTTATCAAGTTTATTTTCAAATGGGAAGGTTTTTTCCTTCCCACGCACACCCTGAGAGTTTTCTCCGAGGGTCAGAAGGTTGGTCAAGGCAAGGTTTAGCAATCGAGTCTATCATTCATAGAGATTTGTTATAATCCTCCTTTGCGCAGCAGATTCCACTGCTAAAAATGACCATTCCTAAGACGTTCCCTCGAGAGACACGCGAAACAAATCATTAAGGGGGAGGGGAGAAGAAGAAAAAAAAAAAAAAAAAGGAAAAAAAGGAAAGAAAGGAACAAGGCTGCAACTCCAGCTTCCGAAGAACACTTCAAGCTCTCCTCTTCCTGAAGCCGCAGACCAGCGGGAAGCGGCCGCCGCTCCGCGCAGACTTAGGGGCGCAGGGCTCCCCTGTCACCACTCCACAGGAAGGGATTCTCCCGAGCCCGTGGCAGCCCGGCCGGTCGCCGACAGACACCAGCGCCTGGGGAGCAGGTCCTCCTCATCCTCCCTGCCCGCCGCGCCGCTCAGCCCGCGCCTCCCCCTACACAACAGGTCCCCGCCGCCGCCTCATGCTCCCCAGCGCCTCAGCCCCGCGGGAGGGAGGTTGGCAGGAAGGAGAGAGGGAGGCTTGGCCGCCGCTAGATCTCTGCCAGGACTTCTCCCTCCCCGCACCATCCTCGCCGCCCGGCTCAGCGCCGCCGCGGCCGCTCGCACCCCGCCCCGCCGCAGGCTCTCGCCCACGGCCCGCGGCGGTGCCGGNCACCGCAGCGCCGGCCGCCCGCCCGCCCGCGGGAGGAGCCGGCGGGAAACGGGACCACACAGGCGCGCACCCTCCGCCGCCCTCGGCCGCTCGGTCACTCAGCCGCTTCACGGCGACAGGGCAGCAGGTCCACGCACCGGCCGGCCCGGCCCGGCCCTCTCCCCGGCCACTGGAGCGCGGTGACTGCACTAACTCTTCTCCATCGCCACCTCCCCGCAGGCAGCCGCCCGCCCGCCGGCCGGGCAGAAGGCGCAGGGCGGCGAGCCGGGCAGCTGGTGTCCGCGCTGCAGCCCCGCTCCCACTGCCACCGTCTCCCGCTCAGCCCTCGCCGACCCCGACGCACGCACCGCCGAGCCGCGAGCGGTGTGTGCTGCCAGCCCCGGGCGGTGGCCGCGTCCTGCCCTACACCCACTGCCGGGCCGCGGGCGGGCGAGTCCCGCCAGCGAACGATGGGCACGGGGAAGCTCCGCCCGCGCGGCCCGACCTAGCGGGACCGGCCCCCGCCCCGTACAGACTCGGACGCGACGCTCGAGACACACCCCTCCACCCGCCGGGAGTTGTAGTTTCGGTCAGTTGTAGTTTCGCAGCCAGAGGCGGGACGGCGTCGGGCGGGACTACGAGCCCCAGCATGCCTTGCGAGCCGTCCTGGCGGGGCGGGGCGGGGCCGGGCTGTGCGGGTAGCTCTCGTGGGCGGGGACTCCTCCCGGCCCGGCCCGGCCTGGCCGTGCCCCGCATCCGTCGCCGCATGCACGGCCCCGCTTTTCCCCGAGCAGCCCCACCTGCCCTCCGCCGCGGCGGGGACCTGTGTCCCGGCTTGTCTTTCCGTCTGGCCGGAGGGCTGGCGCTGGAAGCCCTGATCCGTTCCGTCGGGAGCCGCGCGACACCTTCCCCCATCCCCCCCGTGGAACTAGAGGTGGTTCCTGTCCCACCTACCCACAGTGTTCAACTGCACCGCTGCTGGGCCGGCGCGCGGCTGTCCCTGCTTCTGCATGCCAGTGCTTCACAGTGCTCCACCGGCGGCATCCACATACTCCATTATGCTGCTGGAATCACAGAGTCAGTTAGGTTGGAAAAGACCTTTGAGAACATCGTGTCCAACCTGTGATGTAACACCATCTTGTCAACTTGACCGTGGCACCAAGTGCCACATCCAGTCTTTTCTTAAAAACGATTCTAGGGATGGTGACTCCACCACCTCCCTGGGCAGTCCATTCCAATGTTCAATAACCTTTTCTGTTACTTCTTCTAAATGTCTAACCCAAACATCCCCTGGGGCACCTCTCTATCCTGTGTCCTCTTATCCTATTGCTGGTTGCCTGAGAGAAGAGACCAACTCTCACTTGGCTAGAACCTCCTTTCAGGTTGTTGTAGAGGGTGATAGAGCCTCCTGTTTTCCAGGCAAAACAACTCAAACTCCTTCAAGCCACTTCTCATAGGACTTGAGTTCCAGACCCTTCACCAGCCTTGTTGTTCTTCTCCAGACATGCTCCAGAATCTCAGCATCCTTCCTGAACTGAAGGGCCCAGAACTGGACACAATACTCAAGGCGCAGCCTCACTAGTGCCAAGTACAAGAGAAGAATGACTCCCCTGGTCCTGCTGGCCACACTATTCCTGATACAGGCCAGGATGGCCACTGGCCTTTTCTTCGTGGGCACACTGCTGAAAGTACAAGGCTTGTCCACCAACCCTGACATGTTCGTACAGACCCTCACTGTGCCCTGGCTTCACATCCCAGAAAGTACTGCACATCCCAGAAAGGTACGAGCCATGAAGGAAAAGCTTTCCCATGAATGCAATCCTGTACCAAGCCCTTTTCACACTGGCGCTGGTGGCAGGGAAAGCCCAGGGAGGCTTCCCACACTTAAGGCAGAAACACTCTCAAAGCTGCTTGTTGTTGTTTCTGCCTAGTATGTTCTCCATATGCATCCAAAGAAGAGCTATGAAGCTGGTGATGGGTCTGGAGCAGCTTATGATGTGCAATTGAAGGAGCAGGGGTTGTTTAGCCTGGAAAAAAGAAGGCTTGGGGAGAGCTTACTGCTCTCTTAAACTACCTGAAAGGAGGTTGTAGCCAGGTGGGGGTTGGTCTCTTCTCCTAAATAACAAGCAACAGGACAAAAGGAAATGGCCTCAAGTTGTGTCAGGGAAGGTTTAGATTGGATATTAGGAAAAAATTCTACGCCAGAAGTATAGTCAAGCATTGGAACAGGCTGCCCAGGGAAGGGGTGGAATCACCATCCCTGCAGGTGTTTAAAAGACTGTAGATGTGGTGCTCAGGGACATGGTGGATTTGGCAGTGCCAGGTTTACAGTTGAACTCAATGATCTTAAAGGTTTTTCCAAACTAAATCATTCTATAATTTTACGAACTGCTAGGGATAAGCAGGCATAAACAATGCTAACAAAGATTCATTTTGATTCATCTTTTAAAGTTTTGCATTTACTAGCAGAGCTGTGTAAGCTGTAGAGAATGGACCAGTTTGGGACATGTGGTAGGAATCAACACAGTTCAGAAAAGCCAAAAGCACCCTGACAAAACTTTAGTAAAAAGTTGAGAAAATAAGTTGATTACAATCAGCCTTCATCTCTCATGGCTGAATGTTGTCGTAGGAGAGACAGCAAAAACACGTGAGGGTGCAGCTGAGTTCTCAGGCAATGTGTTTTCTGTTTTCATAATTTCATTTTGAATTTTGAAATGGAATATTTATCCCTTTAATACAATAAGCTAATTCTTTATCCATAAACAGTGCCTCATAACAAAGGGACTGTGGAACAGACTGACCAGGACTGGATAACTTCCCCTTCCTTGGAGGAAATGAATTACTTTGGTAACCAAATTACACAGAGTAGCCTGGTAGACACTGTCTTGGTGATTCTACAAGCCGCTTTATTGATACACAGAAATAATTTTTGCGATAATAATGACATATGGGAAAAATATGGAGGGGTGTCTCCCTCTGCAAGGTGCAAAGAAGTAGTCCTTTGGCAGTAGGATGTAAAAATAGTTTCTGATATCATCTCTCATGAAAATGCATTGACGTCCTTTTTCCACACATGTAATAGATGCTGCTACATTATTCCTTCCCATCTCCTCCTCCTCTTGTAGTGCCAGTTGTCAACAGTTTGCCTGCAATCTCATAACTTAGATATCACAGCATTTTTTATTCTTTGAAATAGTCTTTATAAACAGCTAATAGCTTTTCTTTCTTTCTTCCTTAATGAATACAGCATCTATGGATTCGGAAGGCTGCTGACAGATTTTTTTTGGTTCACTGACAAGCATTTTTAGTCTTCATCAGGTTTTTATTAGCATATTGCTGGAGCTCTATCTTCAGTGCTTTGACAATATTAATGACTGTATCATGTCAAATGGCACTTTTCTCTCCTGAGATTACGGAATATTTTAGACATTCACAAATAGAGCAAATAGTTTATGCAAAAATGTCATTGTTGGCTTATCTTCACAGGTAGCACTCAGGCTGATTTCAGAAACACTCTTCGAAAGCAAAACACTTGTAAACAATAGCAGCACCTCATTCAAGCTGCTGTCTCATGCCAGTCTTTCCCTTGGTTTTTAAGACAGAGTTGAGAAGTGAACCTCAGGCATATTAACTGAGAGAAATACATAAAGGAATTTGAGGAGTGCTGGGAAAAATAATTCTAAAAGTCAGACTCAGAGAACAAGCACACTTTTATTTTCAATAGTGAGTCTGCTTTGATTCTAACAGGATCATCCAGTCCTACACATTGTACTTTTCACATGATAGCCTGTTTTAGTCCCTAATCAGTATTAGTATTGCATTGGAATTAAAAGTATTAATCATATCTTTTATATCAATACCTCTTTGAAGATTTTTTTCAAAACAATTTGAAAACTCCCCTACAAAAAGCACTAAATATAGTAAAATTTCACACTATTCAATATTGTTCCTCAAAGCATTTATTATTGTTTATTCACATTAATGAAAATTGATTTGAGGCACTAAATAGTTGAAATCTTACCGTAGGTAGGTCAAATATTCTCCCTTCATAAAACTTTGTAGGATCATGTGTTGCAGTATGTATTTTTCTGATCTCTTAGTTGTGACTCAGGCTGATCTCATGCAAAAGATGAATATGATGCAGCAATGTTACCTAGCTTAAAGAAACCAAGACAGACTATCTTTCTGTTTGGCAAATGCTAATCAAAAAGCTATTTCTGCTGAAAATTATTGTCTTTTATCCAGTCTACACAGTGTGGAGGTGTCATAAAGTCAGGTCTTAAAACAACAGGGAAGCTGATTTGCTGTGATGACACTGTCACCTTACATATTTAGAATATCTGTTACCATGCTTCATGGCAGAATCTGCTTGAATGTGGTGGAAGCAGTATCAGGAAAAGTATTTAAGTGATTAAATAAACACAAACTAGCAAACTGTAGCATTTTGGACATAAGATCTCCATACACCATATATCCAACACTGCCAAAATGCTTTTTGCTTCCAATCAAAAAAGGGGATTATAGAAACAAGTATCTAAACTACTTGAAGTGTCAAATATTGTACTGAAAGTCCTGCTATTCTTACAGACAGAAAGTACATTAGGCACTGCTGTGGACATGGTTTTTAGGCACATTGTACACATCTATCACAATTAATTTTGAAAAATAAATGAAAAAAATTCAAACAAAGTAGCAATAATCCCATTGCCATGCAAGACACTGACAGTGTCCTTCCCATTCCATACTTGCTACAGTGCATCATACATGCCAGTTTACAATGTTAAAAGCACATAATCCTAAGAGTTTTCTACGATATACCAAATATTTTTCTCCTTTTTTCTGTGCTATTTTTCAGAAGTTACCTCTCCCTGCCATCATTTTAGAGTCGTACTCACTATTCATTTTGTGAAAATACTTAATTTCCTTGAAAAAGGTTTTGTGCAAACTAGAAATCTTACATTTCATAGGAGTTGGCAGGAAGAGTGAGAATGCACATCAGAATCACTCTCTAAAGAATAAAAAAAATAGGTTTTTTTACTACAGCACTGAGATCAAGTTAAGCATGTCCAAAAAGCTTTTAAGTGTCTCTTAAGTGTTGCTTTTGAAAGGCCAGAGTGACTAGTCATTTATTGTACAGCCTTCTAACAAAGTGTAACATATGTTACTTCTCTGCAGTGGGTGAGTTTAGAAGGCAAGATGAGGTAAGAGAGCTTTTTCATGGCAAGTTCTGGAGACCAGAATCAATTTTATATTAACATTTATCCACTGCATGTTGAAACCATATCTCTTGATTGGTCAAAGTCAGTGTTCTTTGATCAGGGTGGCTTTTTTTTTTCTGTTTTGAAGCATTAGAAACACAGTTGTTTGTAATTTAAAAATCTGAAATTGCCTAATCTTATAAAGTCTGAAATATTTTGGTAGTTTTTCAACTTCTAACTTTGGCCTCCTACCATATAACTTCATTGCTTTGGATAGAAATCAGAATCTATGGATATTTGCATTTATTCCAGCAGAATAAACAGAATTCTCCTTAAAATGCAATTGAAATCCAGAAGTTTTTGGAACTGGCCATGATTCCCTGATCAGTGACTGTTTCCAAAGATGAAGGGAGACTGCATCAAAATCTTACAATTTCAACTGAAAAAAAATAAAGATGAGCATTGTATGAAGTTATCAGTGTGGTATTTTAAGCCTATTGAACATTTTGTCTTGCTCTAAATTGACTGAAGGAAAGAAAAAAGTCTTTCATTCTGGGAAGCTGACACAGAACATGAGCCAGCCAAAAGAAATGGCCAAGAGAGTACAGTTACATGAGGAAAACCCCCAAATTTTCCAGTGTTACCAGTCACATTGGACGTTCCCTCACTGGGGCCAGGAAATAATTTTCCTTATTCTTCCATGGTGTATTAGTAGAGTACACTGCACAATGAGTGGTGTGAATTACAGTTTGTTTGATGCTTTGCTTCCCCATAAAGAGCCTTGTATTGATCATTGCTTAATGCAGAACAGCATCATTTCATCAGTCAGCACTATACAGAAATTTCTAACATCCAAATTCCACTTCACCAAGACAGTTGTTTTTCTTCAGTGGAACTTCCACTTGTATTTTTTTAATTTTTTTTTTTTTTAAGGACTATGTATTGGAAATGAACTTAGCACTAAAGAAATAAACAAATGGTGATGGGTCATACCCATCTGTATTCTTTACCACACACCTCCTTTTCAGTTTCTAGGTGTTTTTCTGGCAAAACTCCCTATTGTTGAGCCAGGTGTCATCCTTTGCGTTCTGCACAATAAATATAAAGACAAGTGTCAGTGTGAGCAGTGGATGGAGCGAGCTGGATTTCCTCTCCCCATCACCCCCCCCTCGCTGTGTCCCGTGATGTGCATGGTGCTCCCCACGTGAGGCCAGCACCATGTGCTGTGGCTAGTGGGAGCCTGCTCACAGGTTGACCAGGGGCCAGCTGGCTGCCACCACATGACCAAAAGTGAAGTGACATAAGATGGGTGAGTGCTGAGCAGAGCTCGCAGCTCACCAGCACCAGGGGAGGAAGGCCCCTCTCTCTCCACATTTCTTTGCACCTGAACCAGCAGTGAAGGGTGGCAGTTGCCCTGTCCTCTCCTCAGATCCTTCCATCCTCTCCCTTGCAGTTTCGCCACACCTTATTGGATGTTTTGCTAAGCTGTCTTGGTACAAGAATATCAGCAGGAATAAAAAACTATTCATTTTTTCCTTTTTCAGCAGCTTAATTTTCTGCTGCTTTATCATGCTGAAATGACTTGGCAGAGGGCATGACAAAGCATGACAAAAGACTGCAACAAGGGAGGGGCAGGAACACATTGCCCAGGGAAAGGGAAGTTAAAGAGGAAAGAGCTTTCCTCTTTAAAAAATATCTATTATATAAATTCGAATATATATAAAATAAAGGGACAGAGAGTAGAACTGTAGACAGCAGTTAGATTGGCCTAGCTGTCACTGAATTTCAGGCTCGACCAGATGTGCTCATGGAGGCATTCCATAGGATGCCAACAGCTGGCAAAACACGAGAGGACACAAGATGCAGCTCAAAGACAGAAAAGGAAGGGAGGGCAGGTCCTTCGCAACCCGTAGTTAGATAAGCCAGCTCATCATGACTTGCTCAGTACATCGTGCCCAAGTACTTTAAAAAGTGTTGGCATCAATTTCTCTTTCTTTCATTGATTTTCTAGAAACTTTAAAAAAACATATTAAACTTGAAGCTTTTACTCTCTTTCCCATTGAGCTGAGGAAGTTTCAAATTCTTCTCTGTGAAGAGAAGTTCGACTGACACTTTAAACAATTGCCAAAGTCTGTTCCCATAGGAAACAAAATGAACAATAAAATATACACCTACAGAGGGTCATGCAGTTAAAGGGATGCTATCAACTACAGTTATTTTAATTAACCAATTAACATAGTAAAATGTTTTGATACTATTCTCTAACTAGTATTTCCTGTGTAAAAGGATATCCCTTTTACAGGTTTTCTTTTTCCCTCCTGTTTCCTGCTTGAGGCTATAGAAGGAACTGTACTTCTGGTTGGCAAAACAACAATTGCAAATATGCTGTGGTTTATCTCATATACAACCTTTTTTGCCCCCCTCTGTGTACATTTTCTTGTGCCTCTTCCTTCTCTTCTCTGCTGCCTCAGTAAACACCCACTCACAGTACTGTGGGAAAGTAGGAACTTACGCTTTGCTGTGGAGCACAAGAAAGTGACTCCATCCAGCTTATGTGGGAGCATGACACTCATTTTGAGAAAAGCCTTCTTCATGATATAGTTGTGGGCTGTTTCACTGTTTTGGACTGTACATTTTGAGCATTTACAGGAGAACCATCCATTGCTGTCAGTGGAACACATCACATCCATGATGTGTGCTTATATGGATTTACACAAAATACATAATAGTTTTCCTGGAGGAATCAGGCAATTAGAGACTTCTGTAAACCCCAGAGTGGGGCTACCTGCATCATTAAACACTTAACTAGGCCACCTCAAAATGGAGCTAACTGCTTTTGAAAATCTCTTCATTGTCACATTCAGCATCCTTAACAGGAAAGATGGAGTATTATATCCTTGCTTTTCTCTTGATCCTTTCTTTTCTTTCCCTGCCTTCCACTTGGTTTTGTGTCAGTTCTAGACCTGCCCTCCCTCACTGCATATAGGTTATTTCAGCAAACAGCAGTGTTGGTCTTGGGTTTCATACCTACCCCTCTTTCCCACCTTCCTGACATAAAACAATGAATAAAAAGAATAAGGGAGAACAGGTCATTTTACACCTCTCAGAGCTATTGTTTTCAGGACAATAAGCCAGGAGTGCTGTTCAGGGGTGCAGCACTGCAATGACTGAATTAATTTGGAAAGCCTGGGTTCTTTCCCTTCCCCCTCAGCAAACAGGATAAAAAGAATTAGTTCATTAACTTGGTAATTTATACTCTGTGGAATCTGAATATTCAATGAGCTCTGTATACAAAGGACTAGATATGACTCATGAATCATATGGCTGACAACACTGCGGTAGAGAAAGGAAGTCTGACAATCAACAGAAATGTGATACTGATCATACACAAATGTGGTCGGAGGCATAAAACAAAAACATTTTTTCTGCTATTTTTGTTCATGTGTTTACTATAGTGATCACTCTGGTATTTCTGTGAACTCTTGGATGGACTTCGCTCTGCTCAGAAGCATGTGCCCAACTAGGTATGCTTATGGCAGCAGAGTTTTAGCAATTACTTCTGCTACCAGTACAACATCTTCTGATGGAAATCTGATTTTCACTTAATAAATGCATATTCCATATTAAAATCAACATTATGGCTCACTTTTAAGTGTTCTCAGAAGTTTGTCTTCATCAAATATGTCCACGTGGGTGTCTTTAGACCTATAGATATTTTTTCCTGTACGATTATTAACCTTAATTATTTTAACCCATAATTATTCTTTAAAAAAAATTCAAGAACTTCTTTTAAGAAAAGCGAAGGGATTATTTGTATGGTCAAGAGAAGGTTTTGGCCGAGATTCTGAGAATTACTTGTAAGTACTCTAGAACATGTGCTTTCTACACCATAAGAGGAGAATGAGTTTATAAATCTGATTTTTTGTAGAGTTAGTTTAATCTAACTGTAGTGCTAATCTACTAGCATTCATATAAATGAATTCTGATGAGCAAGTGGCAGTCTGGAGTATAGTCATGTCTTAAACCAATAAAACTTTAACCAGCAAATCCAGGAAAACTATTCAGAATTCTAAAGAAAATTATTCATGCAATAAATAATATGCAAAGATTAGTCTTGAAGGCATTCTGTATTGGTATGTTTTATTTGATTAAAAGGAGTGTAGGTACAGAATACCAGAGGGAATAAAACAGGAAAAAACAATTTAAACTCTGAGATACAAACTTAAACATTTACATGCAAAAATGTATAAAGTGGGGGTACATATATAAAAAAGAAGTCTCCAAACACCCATGAGGAGTGTGAGTCCTTCAGGCAAACAGCATCAGCCCTTGATGCCTCAGAGGTGGTGCATGCTTGGTCAAGGTGATGGCTGAAGCTTCAGGTGGCTACTCAGAGCTGAGGACTAGGGACAGAGAACATCAAGAGGGGAAAAGTCTAGCACTCACTTCCTGAGGGAGAAACTGCAGGTGGATTTTTAGGGACTTCATACTCAGAAGGAACATCTTGTAAGGGGAAATAATCTGTAAAAACTTGCATTTTCTTTCCATTTCTGAAGGTAAGTGTAATGAGGAAGATTTCTTCCACAGAGATATTCTAACAAAAAGCAAATTACTGGTGGCATGAAGGGGCAGCTCATGGGGATTTATGAGAACCCAATTTAACTTCCCTTTTTTTGTGATTCTCATCCAGGCCATCTGGCACAGGCTAGCTTTTGGCACACAGGTCAAAGCTAGGGCTTTCCTAGCGGACTGGTTTCATCCTTTCTTCACACTCACAGAGCATATTTTAGTGCGAAATCCATCCCACGCTGTTTTTATCTGCATACCACAGCCCTGCCTGTCATGCATTATGCACAACGCTCAGCAATTGTCTGCTTTAACCACAGTCCCTAACCACAGCGTGTTGCTCAGAATAAGCCAGCACACATCCGTAACCTTTGTGCAGCCTACACTACAAACACACCCTACCTCCTGTTATTTTGCTTTGCTTTCTGGCTGCCACTCTACCTGCTCCTTGTGCAACAGCTCAAGAAATCATGACAGCCTCTCAGGCCTCTCCCGAGCCTGCCTGAGCCAGATAAGCCAACTCCAGATATCACATCTGAGTACCTTGCAAGAACATCTAGACTGATAAAATTTTTCTTTTTTTTGCAAAAACTTAACTTCATTACTTAGGAGGTTTTGCATATTGAAGACTAACATTCCCTGTGGCACTGTGTAATGGTCTGTATTTGGAACAAGCAGCAGATAATCAAAAACTCTCTGCATGCCAGATGCCTGTCTCAGAGTTAGCACCTGCCATTCAGCACGAACTGGCATTCTGGGTGGCCATGCATATTCAGGAGGCATCTAGTACAGATGAGCTTCAGCAAATCCAAGGTGTGTCTGTTTTCAGTCAAGATCTTCAAAGCCTTTCTCTACTTGTATCCCCACCTAATCTTCAGCAACACTGAAAATATTGATAGGTCTTTGCCCAGCGCGGACTCCCCCATTACAGGAAACAAAAGACAGGAATCACATTCCCACAGGATGTATGTATGCAGTTCTTACAACTACACTGAAGAGAAAAAATATCAGTCATTGTCAACTCTCTACTCTTTCAGAGTGGGTAGCTGGCACTCTCTCCTCCACTGCAGAACCTTGGCTTCTGCAAAGCTGTAGAACTTGTGTTTATTTCAGGCATTGCTGGCTTTTTTAAATCTTGGATTAAGTGTCCACACCCAGCCAAGTAGCACACATGCTGTGTTGTGAGGGACTGTGCACTCAGTTTGTTGACCACATGGACTGCCAGGATTCATGGAATGTCAATTTTCAATGTTCTGTGAGAATTCCTATGACCGGATACATCCCACACCATCTCTGTATGCAGGGTTTGGTGAACCCTTCAACGTGGAATAGCCCAGTAAAATTATGTCTTTCAATCTGTCTTTATCTGTCTCAATACTGCTGATGCCTCTGAGCAACTCTGAGCCCTGGGATGGCAGGGAAATATGTGTTAGCAACAACGCAGCATCACAAGCACCTGGGGCTGTAGGGCAAGAAAGGCATTACTTTAATGAATGTTCATTCCAACTAGTGCTCACAGGGCATAATTGTTCTCTTCATACATATCCAAAAAAAAGAGCACTAATTTCCTTCCTTCCTCTGCATCTCCTCAGGAAGACAAATGCAAGTTTCCTCTCTATACAAAAAAGACCAAAAAAACTCAATCCTCCCACTTCCTTTCCCACCTCCTTCCAAATTCATGAAAAGCACCAGTTTATCTCTTCTCTCCACCAGCCTACCCGAAGGATACAGCTTTCCATCTTCTTACACTTTTTAAGAGTAGCTCCTCCCCTGCCTCTGAGAAGTAGCAATGCTCTTTTTGAAGGTCAGTGGTCAGGCCTGTGTTGTGAAAGGTTCACACAAGAACAAAACTCCAGCTCTTTTGGGCAGATAAACTGTATCTCATTGCTTTGTTCCTGCTCCATATCCCCACCAGGTGGAGGCAGCCCACATTCCCTACTATCCCTCTCCGGGAGGCCAGCCACGGAGCTGAGGGAAGAAAATACCTGCCTTTGAATACCTCAAAATGGATGGCAAGTAGAAAACTTTAAATAAAAACACGTTGTACAATACATGTAGATCTAAATATTTCTCACAAGTAGAAGAGTTCACCATGATTAACCCCCTTCAATTAAATGAACCCAAGTACTTAGGTGTTAAGTAAGTATTAAGTTAAGTATGATGCTATGCAGAGACCACTTCAGAAAAGAAACACTGGATTTGGCCACCATTGATAAGGGATGCTCAGGCTGGAAGCTGCTTGGGCCGGTTCTGTTGCTTGATGGGCTGACAGAACCCATATGGCTCCTCCTTGGATTGGGTTTTAACAGGGTGAAAGCTCCTGTTAGAAGGGGAAGGTGCCGAAACAGTTTTTGAAGAAACACTCCATCGTATATGACTAGCAGCCAAAGCCACCAGCAATGCAGAAGCATGCCCTCTATATAGACTCTCAAATTTCTACACTGGCAGTGAGAGGACATAAATTCAATGCAGCTGGTGGGGAAATAACTCTCCCATACTAGGTGAGGATTCAAACCAAGTTTCTATTACATGGCATGTTTTGAAGAAAAGAAATTTTTCACAAGATTGAGTTTTCAAGAGAGGAAGGAATTCACTGAAGTGACAAAAAGATGTTGTCCAGATCTTGCAAAATGCAATTAAAATTTAAAAAAATCGAAGAGAAATGTTGTGATTTCTGAAAATCATGAAAATAAGCATACTTTCTTTGATGGAAAATACTCTTTTTCCAGTAATAATTAGAATGGGAATACTAATTTCTAATAGGTAAGGCTTTTGAATTTTGAATATTAACAAAATCTTTCGAGCTTTAATTAAAAAGTTGCTACAGTTTATAATTTTGTAAGTAAAGAAGCAATTCCATCCTTAGGAATGTTATTGCACTGTAATATTCTTTATATAATAAACGATTTGAAATTAATTGTATCAGGGGAACATATTACATTGTTGTTTTAACATTTATGAAAGCAATGTAAATTGTATTGACCAACAAAGATCTCCTTAAAATCTGAGACACCTTAGCTTGCTAGAGGAGCATAGAGAAATTGTCCTCATGGCTGCCACTGGAAGGCCTGCTGGATCCAGTGGTAGTGACATACTGCTTGGAACAAAGACAAATTAGATCACAACAAACATCACGGGGCCCATCATCTGCATGGTCAAGTGACACTTTTATGCCCTTCAAACTGTTTGATGTCAAATCATTTTGTCATGTCTTTGTCCACCCAGAGCAATACATGCCACAACCCTGGCATTTACAAAGTTCAGAATTATATTTTTATTTTCTGTCAAAGATGAAACTAAGAAGACTCTTCTTCAGTTGTTACTTTCTTGTCTGCTTCATATCAGACAGGAATACCCTTTTCTGTCAGTTCAAGGGATGACATATCTTCACCCAGCTTAAAAGGAAGGGAGGAAAGAAAGGAGGAAGGGAGGTAGCTTTCCTCCACACCTGTAAGTTTCTCTAGCTTCTTCTGAGCTGAAAGAATTTTAAATGTCCAATATGAATGAGAAACTCTAGGCTGCTTAGTAGCTTCTGTGCCTCCTGGTTCTACCAAGTTGATATTCCAGGTTCAGTTGGTCTTCCATGTCCTCCAGGGGCTCATATATACACTGTAACAGGGTAAACCATCCATGTTTGCCCACTGGGACATTAGATTTAATAAAATCTGAGTGATATACATCCATGCAACATATGTGCATGTGTACAAACTCCACATCCCCATGCACAGACAGAGCAATGACCCCATCTGACCTTCCAACCTGTCAACATTCCATGGGGCTGATAAAACACCCTTGTGAGCTACCTCCCAACCCAAGGGCTTATTATAAGATCAGAGCCATAGTTTAAATCAGGTATCAATCCTGACATAAGCAAGAATCATCATACTTTCAGATCAGTGAATGTGACAAAGTGTTCTTAGATGCAGTATTCCCATTTCTTTCTCTGGTCCTCTCATTTCTAGAGAACCAAAAGCACCATCCAATGAACCCAGAAGTAGATGAGAAGTCAGCTACTAGCTTTAAGTTCTATTTCGGCTCTAAAATCAAAGGCCTCTTTAAAGCCTAATAGAATTATAGACTCAAGTCTACCATTAATAGCATGCATGGCGCCGGTGTATAAAAAATGGAAATTCATTGTCCAAGAATGATTTATGAAGTCCAGTAATTCATGTCAGAGTTTCCACAACATTGTGATTCTCAAAAAATCTCAGGTCCAACTAACTAACAGTGCTCAGTTAGACATTGATCCTTTAATGAATGCATGCACTTTACTGATTTTATTTTGGCAAAGTTACAAGTATGGAAGCAAGAGAGAAAGAGAGAAGGAAAATGTGCAGTAAAACATTCAGCAGTATTTCTAATCTGCTTTGTATGTGGTGTTTTAAGATATTAATTTCATCTTTCCATCCTCTTGGACAAATGACTATGGAACATGTAAATTTCTGAAAAAATGCACAATTTTTAATATTGAGTTCAGCAGATTATATAAAAAATAGATATGAAGAAACAAAGATCAGATTTAAGGATCATTTCAGTAACAGGCTTTATCTCAGATCCATAATATACATAATCCATAAAAATACTGCATAGAAAATATTAGTTAGCCTATTTTTGACCATTTGTGTCTCTGTAATGCTATCCAAGTGAGCTTACTGATTTTTTTTTTAACAGTGTACATTTAGTTTTAATGGTTCAGCCCTTCTTCAGTCATCAATAGGGAGCCTTGTTACCATGGTGACAGACAGATGGATTAATGTGATGTTTAGGGAGATACAGTAGTGCCAAATTTTGATATATATGGTAAGCTGTAATGTACTGCATGCACAAGAGGACACGCATGCAAAAAATTTCAGGGACAGTCTTCCATATGCACAGACTGTCTTGACACAATATTCCCACTATCTTCTGCCAGAAAGTGGCTATTTATCTCCCACTTTATGCCCTTCAAAAATACCCTGTTGGAGTCACAGACTCCAGTTGTTCTGAAAACTTACGCTGAACGTCTGATGAGGCCTGTTGGAAAGGGCCACGTTCAACACCTGACGTGTCAGCTACATATACTAGGCCATGAAGCTGCTGGTCACCTGGGAATGACTGTCTATAACCCACTCCTTGGAATGCAGCCTGACATCTTCAGCTGACACCTTTCCCTTTGCTTGTTTACTTTATTCACTGCAGGTCTCATTAATGAGAAAGAAATGCGATATACAAAAAATCATTGGGTTTTTACAGAGCACAGACAGACTACGTGTGGAGTAATCCTTCTTAAAACTTTCACACTTCCTTTACTTTTAAACCTTTAATGACCTGCACCTTCCTCACCCATCTCACTCCCTTCCCCAGAGCTGCTAATGAGCTTCCCTGTTTTCAAAGTATTAGATTAGCAGTTCATGTCTCGCAAACACCCTCAGACAGAGATGAAATTAATACAGGGAGAAAATGTGTACCAGTCATGCTATGAATACCTGTCATTCAGACTGTGAATCTCCTATGCTCATAGAACTAGGAAATTATGCTAGTTGCATCATTTTATTATATTTTACTTTATTTGCTGTCCAACCCTTGAATCATTCTATCATTGCCAAACATCTTCGATGCAGAAACCTATGATAGGATGTACTGAAAAGTCAAGTAATTTTAAAAGACAATTTGACCTGCCAAGTGAAATTGTGGCACAAACTTGGTGCTCTTAAAAATATTTTAGATGTGAAATCAGAATTGCTTTATCCAGATCACAATATTAATTTACGTAACAAGACTAATTTAATTAGAAATGTTTTCCACCCATCTACACAAAGTGATAATTATAATTCATCAGGAACCTAGCCTAATATCAGCTCTTCTTCCAGGCCATTTTAAATTGTAATATTAAACTATAGCAATTAAGCTCTATGAATGACTGCAAAAAGGGCCTTTGGATATAATTGCACTGCAGCTAATTAGGAAAAATATACATCTCGTATTCCTGACAATTAATTTTACAGTTGGCTTTCTCAGCAGGTGACATCCTACTAGCACACATGACATGGGCCACCTCCCCACAATAAATCAAATGCCAGTCCAGCTTCTTCCTCTGCAGCACATGCTGCTGTTGAGGGTCCCCAAACTGGTGTCTCTGGCCATTTGAGCATGGCCAGGGGCTCGGGGCAGGCACAGCAGCTCTCCCACAGGCACATGCCATGCAGCATCTGAGCATGGCAAATAAGGGACCCTCCACTGCCCAGGGGTGCCCGCCAGCAGTGCATCCCTCCCACCCTGCAGCCACCCCGGTGTGGGGTCTTATATCAGAGCCAAGCTTGAAGTTATCCTTGCCCATGAACTCCTCTGTGGAAGAATCAAACCAGACACCCAGATCTCAGTCCAACCTCCTTCCCAAAGCAGGCTCAAGCTGTGTGCTCAGAGCAGCTCAGTCACAGCTTTATCCTCATGAAATCTTCCTTGAAAGGAAACTGAAAAACCTCTCCAGGTGGTCTGATCTGAGCCTGACTGTCATTGTGGGAATTTGAGTTGCCAACAAAGTCATCTCCCAGAGCCACAGCAGGTAACATACAGGATGGACAATTCTATGGATTGGACTGTCACTGAGAGGCTTCCTTTGTCTTGCCAACCATAATTTTGGAAGTTTCCAGTTCTGGCCACGTGGGCCAGGAGCAGATTTTCTCTGTAGAAAATGCTGCTCCCAGGCTGTCACCCAGCAGAACTCGGTCAGCTGGTCTGGTGGTTTAGGATTCCTGCTGCTACCTCAAGTGTCAGCATCCAGCAAGAAAGGCTGAGACACAAGTACCAGGGCATGCTCTAGTGACACCATGGAAATAATAATTAATTTTTGCTGTTTCTTTTTTTTTTTTTAATTCAGTCAGAAATACTTTTTTTTTTCCGGATAAAGGTAAAGGTTTTTCTAATATGGTACAACAAAGTAAGTATTCAAAGTTCTATAATGAAACACATACTAAGACCACTAAAGACATGGTACCCAGTGAAATTAAAAAAAAACTTGTAAAAATATTCGCTAGGTCTCTAAAGATAGTAGGAATATTACAGGAATTGGAAAGGGATCTGTGATTTTCCTCACTAGCAGATGTGGGTAAAGCCAAACAGATATAGGCATATTTTACTTGCCAAAAGAGAGTATTATAAACACTGACCAGGTAAAAAACCATGTAATTTAGTAAAGGATAAGAACAGAAAAAGCGGATACAGGCAGATAAAAGAAGACCTCCATAAGTGTTCGCATCTCTGCAGCCCCACCTGAATTCTGTCCAAGGCATGTGACAGCCTTGATATGTTATCAACAGTTCTGAAATCTGTAGTGCGCCTCTGACTGCCACAGTGTCATCATCCACAAATGCTAATTTGGGATTTGTGACTGAAACCCAGGCCAGATTGCCAAACGGGACTTTTGCCATTTACTGAAATGTGGCCAGGCTGTGGCCATGACAAACAACACCGCTGTGGTGTCTGTGCAGCGGCAGCATGCTGGCACACCCAGCCTGGTCCAAAGTTACGCCTCACGTGCGCTGCTGAATAACCAAACAGAGAAGTGAAATTAAAGAAGAGTGTTGCACATCCTGTAGAAGCAAGCTGCAGTTTAGAAAAGCGTCTCTGGGGCTGGGGTAGGTGGCCAGGAATCTGGAGATCCAGCCTCTTGGCTCCTGCCTTTGCTGCAGAACCACAGCAGAACCTTGCGCAAAGTAATTGATCTCCTCATCGCCTCTAAAACCCCTCCATAAGTGCGTGAAGATTTTTAAAGTCTTTTGATTCTCCAGTGCAAGGCTCTTCACAATTGTGCAAACATTTGACAAATGAGCACTGCCTTTTGTCAGTATTTCTGTGATTAAAGTCTACACATCACTATTCGGTGATCAGATTTTTGCTGCAGTATGAGACAAGAGACTTGAGGACAAACTCTCAACATGGGAGTTTCAGCCACCAGATCCTTAGGAGATGCACAACAGTAATCAGCTAATTGTAAAAACAGAGGTTTTTGCAGAAACCCAATCATAACTGCAGAACACTTTAATTTCTTGTCCAATTGACCAGAAAATTTGAAATATGTAACTGTTTCTTCATGACCCTGCCTGCACACAGTGCTGATGCTGCATGGTGCTTTCAGGAATATAAAAGCTGCCATAAATTGAGGAACTTACCCCAGCAAGTCAGGCAGAGAATAAAGCTCAGCTCTCCTGAGAGCCAAAGGGTTGCTCAACTGCTGTAGTTTCTCTTTCGAAAACCAGTGTTTGGCTCTTTCCCAAATTCTTTTCTATAATCTAGCTCAGTTACTGAAAATGTCAGTTTAACCAGTATTCAAATGAACCTCCTCTGTGTTTTGAATTGGATTTTCAAACTCCAAACAAGATTGTGTGTCTCAGGTGCCAACATTTTTTTACAGTGGCACTCAAGACTTTTGACTATATAAATCAGACAGATAGTGAATATATCAAATTACTGCCTATATTATGTCCCAGCCACCTTATCAACTTGCTTCTTTGCCTCTGAATACCTAAATTGCAAGCTTGGTCCTCAAGAACTCACTGTTAGTGGAGATGGCCAGGTATCACTGGAGTCCTGCACCGGAGAGGAAGGAGGGCAGGAGATACACAGGCCAGGACTGAAATATCCCACAGTATTACGTTAAGAAGTTTGCACACTGGGGTTCTATTTCTTGATAGAGGTGTTTATTGGCAGCAATACCACGTGTTTACAAGGGTTGTAAAAATCTCTTAGGGAATACGTTTATGCTAAATTGTTTCTTTGGTTTTGTTTTAAAATTTATTTACTTCCTTGTGCTCTTGCTTACTCTCCACACTCCTCCCTTGCCAATACTGTACAATAATATGAACTCCCATGGGAGAGGCACCATGTTTCATTAAAACCCAGGGGTTGATATAATATTCCTAACCATAACATCAGAATCACAAGTGAAGGTTTACACATCCTTTGAAGTGGAAAACTTTGCTTCCCTCTCACTGTCTGCTTTTGGCTCACCAACTTTTTTGTAATATAAAGGAAAGAAAGTATAATATTCTATTCAATTATAGAACAAGAAGAGATTAATATTGTACCCTAAATGAACACAATTTTGCTGAGTATCTCTAGGGTTTTTTAAAACAAGTAAAATTTACAACACTAAGAATTTTAAGTTATTCAGAGTGGATTGCATGGTCTTTATGCCCAACTTTAAGTCTCTGTGAATGATTAATAGAGACAGATCTTATCTGACTCTCCTAAATACAAATTCTTGGCATTGTTCAAACCAGGATTAAATAACATTATTATATATTCCCTTCTCTTTTTTCCTGGTTCTGGAAAATTTTGAAAGAAAGTGATGTCTTGATTGATGTGAACTCAAAAAACTATCCTAAGAAGAAAATATAGGATTGTTTTCAGCAAAGACAAAAAAATACAACAGACACAATAACCTAATTGTCTCTCACAGTTCAAGGATTCCTCTATCAGATGCAGTGATGATTTTGACACCAATTACAATCAAAATTACATTCATGATGCTGTTTTAGTTTTATGCATACTAATAAACTTAAATACTTTATATAAAAAGTAATTTCTTCTTTTCACATTGTCACTCTGCAGTTTTTCTAAGACGCCCTTCTCTAAGTTTTCCCAGGAGGTTTTGTTATTATTTGTGGCAAAGTCTAATTCTATTCCAAAGCACACACAGGATTTTAGGATATGTTTTCATGGGAAAAAGAAGACTAGAGAACAGAAGATTAGGACTCACTTGCCCACTGTCCAGATTAGACAAAAATGAGTTAGTGGTGGGCTTTTGTGTAAAATATTGTCTAATTTACACAGCACATGGACTATTAGGAAACAGCTTTGGATTGGTTTTTAGAAGTACCATGAACAGGAAGTTTTCCAAACACTAAATTTTTGCCTAGCAACCCAGTCCCTATAATTAGACCCTTAGATACATGCTATAAATTATGTTAAAAGATACAAAGAAGGAAGCTGGGGAAGAAACACTTGGTTTGGATTTATTTACATTCATTGTTTACTGTTGAAGTACTGACTGTTACAACTAAAAATACACTTTATCCGTGCATACTGAATCTTAAGTTAGTACACTGTTCGATAAAGCGATAAAATTAGACAGCACATCAATTTATATTCATCAGCAGCTGAGAATTAGGGTTGCACAGAGATGAAAGAAAACCAAATGTGTGTTCTTGCAGAGTGAAAAACTATTTACATAACTTGAAAGAATGAGAATTTTGAACAAAAACTCTGCACTTCAGAATAAAGTATTTCTGTACTTTAAAGCAACACCATTATCAAGGTACAGCTTACTAAAATTCACGGGAATTAAGTTTTATTTGGTCTCCCAGTTTTATTTGGAAAAGTCCATTCCCCGATCTGTCTGTCCCACGGACATTAAACAAAACCCCACAACAAAACCCTTATGAGCCTGCTACAAAAGACTTGATTAAAAAGAGGCTTTGACAACTTTTCCCCGCTCTCCCCCTGCGGGATGTGGCTCTGGGGACGCGGAACGCGCCGCAGCACCAGGAGGCCGTTCCTGAGGGAGCGGCAGCTCCGCCCGCGGGATCCCCGCCCGGCAACGCGGCCGAGCAGGGGAGCAGGAGGAAAGCGGCTGCGTGTGCCAGCCCCGCTCCCTTCCCTTCCGGGTTGCAGCCGCCGCCTCCTCCTCCTGCCGTGCCCGGGGCCATGGGGGCGGCTGCCGGCGGGGCCGCCCATGACGGGGCTGTGGCCGCAGCGCCGCTGGACCCCGGGCTGTCCCTGCCCCGGGGGGCTGGCAGCTCTGCGGCATCCCAGGACAAGCTCTTCTTAATCAAAGGTGCAGACAGCCTTCCTCCCTTCCCCTCTCCTCCCCTCCCGCCCCGGCACGGGTCAGGGACGAGCAGCAGCATGTGCGGCAGCCCTGAGACCGTCCCCAGCCGTGCTCCCCTTGCCGTAGCCCCAGGTCCTGCCCTGCTCTCCCGCCGCCGGGGAGAAGGCGCAACGTTTGGGAATGGCCTCGCCGAGGCTTCTGGACACAGCGAGGAAGCCCCTGCAGCGCCGGCCGCCTTTTCCCTCGCCCTTGGCAGCGGCGGCGGCGGTCACCCTTCAGCTGCCCTCTCCGGGAGCACCGGGCCCGGCGCGGCGCGGGCAGCCGGGCGGGATACGGGATATGGGATATGGGATGCGGGATGCGCGGCGGGCGCTGAGCAGAGCCGCCTCCTTCCCGCGAAGGAGCTGAGCCCTGCAGGGGTCCGCCCTTGGTGCTGCCGGGCCCGAGGGGACAGGAGCCCTTGAGGAAGAGGCTGCTCCCGCGGGCTCCTGGGAGCGCTGCCGGTTCCCTAAGGGAACGTGCCGGGAGAACCGCGGCCAGGGCAGAGCCAGAGTCTCCGCAGCCGCACACAGCTGCAGGGCAGCGGGCGCACGTCCGGCGGGCTGGCGGCGCTGTGCGGCTTTGTGTTTATATTATATTGTAATTTTTACACGCATCTCCGCGCTCTCCCGGTGTCTGCTCGGTGTCCCCGCGCCCCCCGGCGGAGCGGAGGCCGGAGCTCAGGCGGCCCCATCCCAGCGCCGCCGGCCGGGACATCCCGGGACAGGCCCGTCCCGAGCATGGACCTACCCACACCAATTATTGTGTCTGAAATCGGGGAAATATTGGTTGCCAGACCTGGAAATGTAAAGCTTAGTGGGCTGCGTAATTCGGTCAGGACGCGAGGTTTTTTTGCTCCCAGGCAGAGGAGGTACCTTAAGATTTCATTGACACGAGTACAGGAAACTTCATCACAGTAATCAGACAAAAACTTCTTAAAAGTAAGATCTGACTTAAATGTATTTTGCTTCTTAGTTCCTATTCAGACCATTTTTTAATTACCTAACTGCTATGAGGAAAGGGAAAACAGGATGAGTATCAATACCTGCAAAGGAACAATATGTAACCCCCTGAAATGTTAAAATTTTAGTATTAATCAGATTTGTTTCTACGGTGCAGTGCCTTTTCCTTAAAAGTGAGCCGGTATGCCTTTGGTGCAATAGCTGGAAGGGATCCAGGTACCCCAAGTAACTTTGAAAACACTGAAAGGACTGAAAAGCAAGGGATGCTTTCCCTCTTGGGAAAGCTTCTGCTAGTGTAATTTTCTTTCTTTTTAAAAAATTGTTTTAAAATTTTCAAAAAAATTTTTTTAGAATTTTAAGTAGAGCATTAGAACATTAACCGAAGAAAAAGCATTGCTTATGTAGTGGTCTTCAGAGGAACTGGTGGTGACCATTTTTAGGTGATCATTTGAAATAAAAAGTGATGCAACAAAACCGATTCCATTTCTCTTTTGGGGAAGGGTGAGGCATAACCAAAGAACAAGGTGATTATAGTAGCATGGCTCTGGACTGAGAGAAATTTCAAAGTACTGTAAAAAAGCATCCTAGAATTTGAATTTTTGTGTGTGGCTTGAAAATATGCACACACGCCAATATTTTCAAAATGCTCTGTTTCCTAAAACCAATTCTTTGTCTTGCTATTTTATTTCTTCAACTTTTCTTGGCAGGTGGAATTTTTCTAGGTACTGTTGCTACAGCGGGAATGATAGCAGGTTTTGGCACCACGCTTGCAATGACAAAAAAGAAGAACCCAGACTGGTTCAGTAAGGTTTGTTCTTTAAGCTGTTTTCTAGTAGTGATACACAGGAAGTAAGAATGCATTGAATGCATTATAGACATGGTGATATATGTAGAACTTGTCAAAGTTGATAATGAGAGCACTAGACTTAATTGAAGTCAGTACAGGGGTAGGATTAATTTAAAAATCAATTCAGTGTTTGCCCTGCTAAACACTTTAGTACTAGAGATTAGCTGAAATACATAATGCTTACACTGTTTGCTGGAATCATATTTCTGTACAGTGGAGTAAAATTACTGGTCTCTTTTGATTCTGTGATGTGAATGCACTTCAGACATGAGCCTGTATCACCTCAGTGATCCAGTTCAGCATTCGGTCTCGTGGTGCTGCAGTGAGTCTGGAAGCGAGGTGACTGCAATAAGGATGGGAATGAGAGGGTGAAAGGTCTGTAAGCTGTGGAATATGTACTTGGAATCATTTAGTCAAAATTAAAGCTATCCACTCCCATCCCACTGTGCAAGGGGAAGGATGAGAATGAGTACTATGGGACTATGAGATCTGATGGCCAAAATTAATCTGAGCTCAGGCAATTACTTACTGGATCCACTTGTGCATTCTGAAGAAAAGAACTGCAAAGCAAAGCTAGCAATTATGCTGTGTTGGTATATTAGTTTGAAACACAGCACATTTAATTGAAGGATGCTTTTTTCCTCACTAGTGCTTTGTTATTGCCGAAAGTGTCAGAAATATGCCCTTAAATTGATAAGTCTCATCACCAAGCTCCTAAAATGCAACATTTATTACAGATGTTCTTAGGGAAGTAAGAACTGATCAGCTGTGCTTATTTTAAAAATGATGATTCAATAACAGAAACATACCAAGTTAATTCAATGCATATCAAGAGAAAAAAAATTCTTCCATTGTACTTTATATCAGAACCTTCATCTTTGATCACTCATAATCTCCCTTTGTGGTCAAAGAGCATGAGGATCCTTCATTTGCCTTCCTGCTTTCCTCTGTAGGCTGCTGTGGCATAACTCCATTGCCTTTACAGAAACAATAAGCATGAGTTTCTGTTTTGAAATAGACAAAACAGATAACATCTCATGAGGTTATTTCACAAGCTGTGGAAACAATAAGGAAATTGTCTCCTTTTTTACCATCTTTTTTCCTAAACTTCCTTTCTCTTGAGAACTGCATTTTTTCAGCTTGCACATATTCTTGGGTGTCTGAGCTGTCCTGTTATCAGTGTGAAATTTATCGAGAGTGACATTGCATTGACATCCAAGAATATATATGCTGGAAATGTCATCAAGTGATATACACCATTTCGATCTTTGCTGAAGACTGTATCCGCTGGTGTTTTTGCAAAGGAATTAAAACAGTTCGCTAGCAAAAATCTATGCTTCATGGGCCTCTCAACTTCAAAACTCCAGAGTGTGGAAAGATACTTTTTTGTCAAGGTACTTGTCAGTGAACAGTTTAAGAAAGGAACAGCTAGACTTTGAGAATGGCTTAACTCTCTGTAGAAGCTCTCTGAAGTACCAATGAGGTTTTGCATTAGCATTTTTACTTAAATTTATAATTACCGCCGGTAACTTTTAATGATACATCATGTATAATAATAGCTACAGAAGACTGCACCCTTCTTAGATGTTCAATGCCTAAATACTATTTTTATCCATGTTAAGGTGAGGTCTTAGTTGAAAGAAATAATTCTTCCAGGCCTTAGTTTCTGGCAATTTATTCCTGTTCCAGTGAAGACACCAATACATGTGCAATTGGGTTGGTGAGATGATCCTGGTTAATTAATGTGGGGTTTTTTTATTTTCTTCATTAGTTTTGGTCCAAATCAGTCATCTGATCCACTTCATTGCATGACTGCAGTGACTGTGCTGGCACGAACTAGGGGGAAGGTCTGAAGGAGTGAGAATTGTTGCTCAGTGTTTAGGAAAAAATGCAAGATGTATGGTTTTAGCTTCTTTTCTGGCTTGTGCCAGTTTTTGTGTTGTTGAAATGGAGGCATGCAAGTCAGGTAGAAACAGGAAGCAAACGTAATGCAGCCTGGGTCAGATTTAAATAGTTTTAGGGGAGGAAAATAAAACCAGCAGCATTTTAAAGGGGAACCTGTAGCATCATAGCATCATGGCTTCATGTTCAAGCTACCAGTAAGCAACAGTATGAGACCCTACTCTTGCAGAGCAGTATCAGTGTTACTGGCAAGAGATAAAGCTGAAATTGCACCTGCTACAGTAGGTAGTGCCTTGGTGGTGAATTAAAGGAAATATAAGCATTGGTAGGACTGATGCCCAGATTGACTTAAAAATGGAGATTATATTAACCTGTTTAGTGATGAACCACTGAGGAAACCTTCAGCTAAGAAATTATGGCGGAGGGGGGAGTTAAAATTAAATGCTCAGCTGCAGCACCCTCCTTGTGAGAAGTGTCCACTTTTACCAGCATTTATCCAGGTGTTAAATTTTACAATGGATGAGGTCACACAAAACAGTGGATGCACTGAATATAATCAACCAAAACAGTTTAGCACACTTTATTTTAGGCACTGCTTCCTTTTAGACACACTCTACACACAAGGGAATCAAGACCTGTGTATGAATAAAAAAACAATGTGATTTTTTTCCTTCTCCCACTTCCTGTTTATATCTTCCAGAGGAAAACAAAACAATAACCAGCCAAGTTGAAAAAAGCAGCATATATTTGGAAAAAAAAATCAGCTAATTCTGCCCTGTTTTTGGAAAGACTCAAATATTGTTTAAAAGCTCATTTTTTTAAATTAAAGAATTTTTTTTAAAAAATACAGAAGTGGTAGTAATGAGAAAACAATCTGAACATAGAAAAACAGGTTAGTGAATAAAACTCAATTCTCTTACATTTTTTTCTTGTTGGGGACATCTTTTTCTCTCATGCTACTGTTGTCCTTTTTAATTTTTTAGCATTTCATTAATCAGATTTCTTGATGCTCTGAACAGCATAGCTGATAATCACTTAACCAACTGTCCTGTTTACAGAAACCCTTATCTGTGTACTTAAGTACACTGAGAAATCAGCCTAAGACAAGAATCAGTCCTGTTTGACTGCAGTCAGTAAAACCAGATCAGTTGTTTCCATTTACAACTATTTTTCTGGGACAATCAAGCATTTAAATAATAGTGGGGTGGGTTTTTTGCCAGCAATTTTCACAGATAATGACTCCTATTTAAAGATTCTATGTAGAGGATATTTTTGTCCATTCATTTCCCATCTTCTAAATGGGACAATTTTTTTCTCAGTGTTTTTATATATTGTTAGACTATGGAAGCAGGAAAAATGTCAAAACTAATCAGCATTTCAAATCTACTCCAAGCAGTAGTAACTGAAAGTTATAATAGTTCATTATCTGTGGTAAGGAGATAATAAGACCTGATATTATAGCGTGACTGGACATCTCCGCTGTTTGTGTGTGTATGCTTACAGAATATTGTTTTTTTAACAGCTTCCACTTTGGGATGTCTAAACTGGAATAAAGAAGGGTCAAGTTATGTTTTGCTTCTGCCCTTTCCAAGTGTGTGCTTGTCCTTGGGTAGCTGTGCCTGCAGCTAAATCCCAAGGGAAAGTGTCAGTGCTGAGGACTGTCTGAGGATCATTTTAACATTTCAATAAATACAAAGCCTAGAGGAGAAAAACTACTGGTGCTGTTTGAGTGGCCATAGTGATAGACACTAAGTATATTTAATTGTATCAAAGAAGAAAGAGAAGCATTTAAAAAAAAAGGAAAAAATTTAAAGCTATTTTAAAGCAAGAAAACAAAAGATTTTTTTTCCCCACTTTTTGTGATGAATAAAAGAGAATGATTCTTTGGCACGTTTTGGAGAAAAGTTTTTTTGATCCTTCCACAAGTTAATTTCACTTCTCCATATTTTAGACTATAAATGAAATAATTCTTTATTGAATATAATTTTATGTGTGCAGTCTCATTTATGCTACTCCTGAGCAAGGATTAGTTGGGTTTTTTCCAAGATACCCAGTTAAGTAGAACTGTTGTGTAAGGACCATAGATGCCCATCTTTAACAATTACCATCTGTAATCTGTGAACAGTTGTGAACAATTGAACAGCGATCATTCAGAGGGGAAAAAAGTCCTCTGAATGGCACTTGCCACACTATGAGCAAGAGCATTCTGTCTGTCTCGCTGTTGCTGTGGGCTACACAGGTTGAAGCTCTGCTCTACCAAGTAGGTGCAGTATGGTGGCCATTGTGAGGTGAGAATGGCTGGCTGGCAGTGAGTGTGGGGTGCACATGGATTGATGTCACCCAGCATGTGCCCCTTGGCCCTGGAAGCTGCAATGTCCGTTTCTGTGCTGTGACAGAGAAGGTTTCCTTGTGGTTGGGACTCCCATCATTGCTGATGCTCCATTCTTGGCCTGAGGTGGCTTTTCCAAGTGACAGTGTTTTGTGTTTTCAGGACACATCTCATGGCAGACTTCTATGCAGCAGTATCTTAAAACTACCTACTCTTGTGGGGTAGGGGTTTCCTGTCAAAAGCGAGAAGTGTGGAGACCACAGAGCATTTTCAGTGTTGCTGCTTGGTGAACTCTGCAGGGGTGTGGGTTCAGCATTGTTGTTTGCTTTTACAAAATTTTCCTAAATAGTTTCCAGAGCTTCTTGAGAGCTGTAGCCCCTTGAAACTAGTCCCTGGGTCACTGTTACACCGTTTCTGTGTCCATATGAAAGCTGCTTGTGTTTTTCTGGTTTCCCAGCGTGCTGTTCAGAAGTGCAGATAAAGACTTGTAGGCCACCGGTTGCCCCCCATGAAGAAGTACCAAAATCAGTGACATGAGTGATTCATGACAGTTCATATGTCACTGCATGAAGGCTTGTGACTGGTTTCAGTTCAGTTTTGTATTTTGACTGAGATACCTGAGTGTTGGATTCTTGTGCCCGTGAAAGAGCTGACTTTGGTATTTCTGGGCAATGAAAGTTATCCCTGGGTAGCACTGGCAACCGAGAAAGCTGCTCCTGGTAGGAAAGCACTTCATTCAGGCCCTTTGTTGGCTCTTCAGGTGTGCTGGGAGCCACACCTGTGGCCACACTAGTACAACTGGCAGGTCAGGAAAAAATCTAAATCACCAACTTTTTTAGTTCTGATTTTTTTTTCCAGTTATTGTTCCCTTTGTCATGATCTCTTTATCTTTGGTTCCAGGGGATTACTGCCACAGCTACACTACCAGAGAGTGGTTCATCGCTGGCCTTACGAGCCCTGGGATGGGGCTCGCTGTACGCATGGTGCGGAGTTGGGTTGCTGAGTTTTGCCATCTGGAAGGCTCTGGGTGTGCACAGTGTGAGTAGCAAGTATGGTCCTCTCAACTCCGTATTTTTCCTTGGGTCATGCATCTTGAGAGGGCATCTCTATACTACTTCAGCCTAAGAATTACACCTTCATTCAGCACGTGTAGAATGACTAACCAGAATGTGTGCAGACAGGGAAGGTGTTCTTAAATCTGCAAAAAATGGCATGTTGTGGGAGGAGACAGTTTAGGGGGAGGAGCAGTTTTGTCCTGCTTTATGTTTATTTGCACAGATGTTTCAGGTGCTTCACAAAAGAGTCAGTGTTCTAATTTAGAGACTAAAATAGTAGCTGCAAACTTTATATATCCTTTGCTTTTTGTATCGAAGGCTACCCCCCTGAATTCTATCTTTAGAGCAATCCATTTATTTGTCCAAGTTCTATTTTTTTGCATCAGGGCACAGAGGATGTAAGAAAAACTGAAAGGAAACCAGCTTGCTTTCTAGAAGCAGCAAGGGACAGAAGCTTGAGTGTTGTGCATTAGAATGGTGGTCCTTGACACGTCACATCAAGGCAAAGAAGCTTGGGAATTTGTATGTCCCAGGATACCAGCTACGGCTATCTTTAGTAAATTGATTATGTTCCAGTGTTTCACAATGTTGATTGTGAACACTAAAGTTCATGTGAGCATTTTTGTTTGCCCCTAGTAATGAGCCATGACTTAGAGTCCCCTGCAGCTATAAGTTTGGCAGAGCTGTTTGCATCTTCTTTATGACTAGGAATGAATAGACTTCCTTTACCTTACATGGCAATTATTTATATATTCAGCAAAGCATATATAAAGGAGAAAGATTATATTACTTCATCTTAGTACTGTTCTCATTAATACCTTTTCTTCAAGTTCTCATTGCTTGTCTACTCTGCTGATGTATCCTGTAGCTCACAATTTGAGTCCCAAATACAGCATTACACAGTCCTTTATTTCTTAGCTTTCAGCGTTAATTCTCAGTAGGAACAGATAAAGGAAGGCCCAACACCAAAAAAAAGCATGGCAGGGCATAGGAGGCAGCTACAACACATTTTGTTTAAACTGAAGTCTTCCACATGTGGCTGCGATGGAATGTCAGGGAAGGGGGTGGAAGAGTGGGAGTATCAGTTTATACTCTCTGCATTCTGAGCTACAACAGTTCACTCAGTTTGCTGGTGGTCCTCTCCCATCAGAAGGACTCATTTCACACTCTACTACCAATTCTGTCATGGTGTCTGGTTCTGCTTGAAGGACAGCAGAGTCTGATTCTAGTCTGCAATTTACATTACCTACTTCTTCGTAAGCCTCATTTTTACTTCCATGAGAAGTACTGGCCTAGAACCACAGTTACTGGTTTCTCTGTGAGGCTTTTCTTGAGGCTGCCTGACAGGGGACACTTGAGATGGCCAAGCCCCAGGACATGCCTGAGTCTCCTGGGGCTTCTGAGAGCAAGGGCTCTTGTGTGAGAAGCAAACTGCAAGCATTTTATAGAATTGTTGAGTGTTCCTGGTCAGAAAGGTGCACCTTATTATATTCTGTGTTGTGTTAGTGTTGAAAGGAGGTGATGGGAACTGTGTTTCAAGAGGCTCTTGCAAATGTCTGTTGGTATTGTTTTCTGTTGTGGAGTGCTAATGTTTCACTGTAGTGCACAGTGAGAATTGCAGATGCTGAAGGAGTAGATTTCTGTCAAGAGATGATTTGGAGCAGCTCTCTCTGCTTTCCACTGAGATATTTATTGCATTCACTATAGACTTCTAGATTTTCACTGCAGAAAGGAAACGCATACAATAGTGCTGTTCATTATTGCAGAATCAGAAATCAGCAATTTGTAAATTTCCTGTTGCTGTATAGCTGTTAAAATCAAATATATATATGTTTAAAATTGCTGGAGGTACAAAAGTAGAAGCATGTTAAAAATGGAATATTCTGACCAAAGAGGTTCATAACACTAAAAACAAACCCTTAAACATATGCTCATTTTCAGAAGGGCCTGTTTTTAATTGATATGTTTTCCTGAAATTTCTGGGGAACATTGTGATACTTTTGAAAATTCTTAATTGCTTTGATGTAAGCAGAGATAATAGATTAACAGTCAGTTACAATACTGATTTTTGAGTAAATTGCAGTGCATATGTTAATGTCTAATAATTATTAGATGCCCACAAAAATAAATAAAGTTTTATTTTTAGGAAACTGAAGTTATGACTGAGTGAAATAAAGTTTCTTTCCACATAAACTGTTCAGATCGTGGAAGACACCGTAGATTTTGATCTAAGTTTGACATTTTCAAATCAACATTTTAATTTCAGTTAAACATATTAAAAGTATTTACAGATTTACCTTAATAAAATGACTTGAGTCTTCAGTGTGGTTGAGAAATGTGAATTCACTGGCTCTGTAATCCGTGCAAGTTTCCAATACCTGTAAAATTTCAAGTCACAATTTCCAATCTAGCATCGGGTATCAAGATTTGAAAACTATGGACTTTAGCCTCTCAGTGTGCTATATTTGAGGGGAGACTCAAGCTGCCCTTGGGACTTGATAATTAGTGACCTGGCCCTGCTAGGCAGCAGCTGTTTCGAGAGCAATATTGGTAATATTATTGACAGCTAATACAGTCTCTTGATATTAAATTGTTTCTCCTGATATTAAATTGTGTAGGATAATAAAATTCTGACTGTAAGCAGTGCAGGTGTTTCATTTAGCAAACAGGAAAGGTGCTTCATTTGCACGTAGGAGTACCTCAACTCCAGCGCTCTCTCCCAAACCCTTTCCCAGCTCAGTCCCTCTGACTCTCTAGGTGGAATCCTGGTGAGTAAAGGACTTCACTTGCCGGGTTTGAAGGGGAGTTCCGAGTCCAGTAAGACTTTATTGTTATGTGTTTAATGCCTCGAGTCATCTGAAGGAATAAAGTACAAGAAGCCTCAGTGGAAAATCAGATGTTATGGATTGGCAGAAGTCACGCCGGAAGGACGAACAGAGCCGGCAGAGCTTGGCACGGGACAGGCGCGGCCAGGACCCTGCCGGCCCCGCAGCGCACCGGGGCTTGGCTGGCTGGGCCCGAGAAGGAGAGCAGAGCTGCTCACTGAGGTTGGGGAAGTGCAGTGCAAGGTGTGCTCCGTGCTTTTTGGGCTCTGAACGCGCCCCGGTGCGAGGCAGTCACGGAGCGGCCCTGATCCTTGTGCCAGGCGCCGAGAATGCCTTGTGAGCGGCCCGGCGCCGGCAGGAAGCGGTAGTGAGCCTCTCCCGCACCCCTGGAGGGCAGAACTGAGCCAGGCAGGTGCTGCTGCACCCCAGTCCCGGTTGGATTCTGGGGTTTGTGTTCCCGGGGTTTGTGTTCCCGGCGGCTCCCCCGCGGCCGGGGCGCCGCTGCTGCCCCGCAGCGACACCCGGTGGCGCCGGCCGGAACAGCAGCGCCCGCGGCGAGGCCCGGCTCATCCCGGATCCCGGGGGCTGCGGGCCCGGCTCATCCCGGATCCCGGGGGCTGGGGGCCCTGGTCCCTCAGCCAGCCGGGCTTTAGAGCAGCGGTGCTGCACTGCCAAACCCTGCTGCCCCCAGCCAGAGCCCAGCAGAGCGGCCTCACTGGCTATCGCTGCCAAAATGCTGTGGCTTCTCATGGTGGGGTACATGTTTGCTGTGAGTGTGACTTACTGATGGGAGAGCGAGTGATTGATAAAAATACGTATTACCCTAAGCTTTGTGGCTGTTTAAATTATCTTGTCATCGCTCCCAAAGTCAGAGAGGAAACGACAAGAGAAAAGTGTAGTGATATTTCCTTGATGAGTTGTAATTGCTGTAATTAATCTCTGTTAGCGGCGCAATTGCTCAGCAGTTTGTGTCGTGGAAGGAAACTGAAGCCACAGTTCAGGATGCCTCGTCCTGGCGCTTTCTGAAACAGCCTGTGTTTGCCCTAGAAGCAAGTTGTTGTTGAGATTCCTTCCAGGCCCTGGGATGACGCACCAGATTTGGTGATTCTAGATTTTTATTTAATCTTTGTGGTTTATTAGTTCTTAAAATGGTGCTATGACAATGCCTGCTTCCAGCTCTTAAATGGCTTTGTTGTAAAAGGTGGTTCCTTATATCTTGACAGTCTGCTGCTTTTATGCCAGTGTCAAAACCCAGGGGTGAGAGTAAGTAACTGATCTTTATGTCTTGGTGAGGAATATAAAAGATTTTACACTGTCTCAGGTTGGGTTGTTAATATTCTGTGATTGCAGTTACTACTGTTGTAATCTGAGGACAGGCTGGTAAGTAATAAACCCTCCTGAGTTCAACTCAACTCTTATTCTAAAGTGAAGAAGTGATAATGGTTTAAGTTATATTTTTTAGTAGCATAAAAGAGAAATCTTTTTTCAGAACCTAGGAGATGGTGGTTATCTACTTTTATATTGTACCTCTTGCAGAAAATAACCATGTGTCAGTAATCATCAGATTTTTTTAACTTGCTTCCTGCAACCTCTCAGGAAAATATTTAAATTCATACCACCATTGATTATCTCTGAGCATAGAAGCTCTGTCTATGTTAGTGAGTATCACTGACCAGCAGCACTGGGGCAGTGAAGCATTAGCAGACCGAGGACCTGGTATCTACAATCACTCCAGGAATTTCCAGAATTTGGACTGACACTGGCCTTGCCCCATGGCTTGAATGCCTGTTTGCAGTTGGACTATGTTATGTTATGTGCACTACCAGAATGCTTCTTCTGATTTGTGTTACCCTAAAAAACTGCAGGTCATGCATTTTGAGACTGTTGAGTAGTGCACAGACTCATGCCCAGTGACCCTGGGCAACTGGGATATTTGCTTCCAAGGAGCACTCCTGATCTGAATCTCAGACTCATCCAGACATCCCACAGCCTTCTTCTCTGAGGCCCCTTACAATGGGGAAGGACATGTGCTGTGTTAAACCCAAGCTTGAAGTAAGTATGGCTTGAAATGAAATGCCACCACTGTTTTCTACAAGTTTATTTGCTATTTAACAAATTCCACATTGTGGTATTACCTTTCATGGCATTATCTTACTGGTTTTGAGCTTGCAACCTCCAAACCATGTAGGTGCTCACTCCTGGTGCAGTGGGATGGCTGTTTGCTGATGGAAAACACGGAAGTATTGAGATAAATTTTGTAGAAAAGGTTGGGTTTGGCCAATTTATCATTTCAGGTTTATTTTAAAGTTGAATAATAGTCAAAACATCTTATTTCAACATTCTGAATATGAGCTTTTCAATGAGATTTAAAATTTTCAGTTAAATAATAAATGGTGTTTCCCTCAGTAAGAATTTCTAAGATATTCAAAATATCTTAAACCTATTGTTGCTACCGTTGAACAAGTATTTTCATTGGAAGTTTCCAAAAATTAAACCTTTTCTTTTATTTACGTATTCTATTAGTGTCATGATCCACCACGCCTTTTTATTACTGGGAAAAATTTTAGTTTCATAGAATCACAGAATAACTAGGGTTTGAAGGGACCACTGGAGATCATCCCCCTGCCAAGACAGGGTCACCTAGAGCAGATGACAGTTTCCTTTAAGTTTCCTGGAATTTTTTAGAAGTTAACAGTTGAGTTGTAAACCTTTCTTTTTAATTAAACTCAGAGCTATAGAGTAGTTGGCAGATACTAAAACATACCTATTAATGTCTGATGTTCCTTTTTTTTCTTTTTTTTAAACTGCCATCGATTATGAACCTTCTTTTAAAAGCAGAACAATGCCCTCGGCCCTTGTGGACTGAAGCGTACAACAATTAACAAACAAGATAAATTATGCTTTAAAAGCCCTCTTGTTCTTCATGCCCTCAATAAAATAGGTTTCATTTCCTCAGAAATAAAAGCATTCTCTGCCCCATAGGAAAAGGGCCGGAATGATTCATATGTAGGTTTGTGAGATTCTGATTGTTGCTGTTCTTTGGAAAGCTGGAAAAATAGTGAGAAGAATTGCTTAGCGATTTGTGACTAATATACTTATAAAATATTAGTTTATCACTTTTATGGTGTTTCCTAATGAAATATCCTGTTTTTCATTGATCTTAACCTTTAAAATATTAGGAGTCTAAAACAATTGCATGGCTGTAAAGATACATCTAAAACAATTAAAAGCAATACAGAGAATATATGCTTGCTATGGCTTTGTTGGTAAGAGCATTTCCTAAGCAAACTGCTTTTCTCTAGAGAAAATCTAACCTCTGAATCACCATTTTAAGCATAAAAATGACATCTCCCTGCTTATGTCAAGAGATACTTGATATAATTTTGTGAAAGTATAGTCATAGGCACAGTATAAATACAAAGGAGTATTGGCTTTAAGGATACATTAATTTAAAATAGAAGATGAGAGTGTGGAGACATAGTCTTCAAATATTACTGGGTTTGGCATCTGTAAATAGTACTGAGATTTATAAATCTTAACTCAATATAGGCATATTGCAGTGGCTGAAACTTTTATTCTGTCTCATAAATGAGGAAATATTGCAATAAAAGCACCATATCTCCTAAAATAGAGTCATCCTAGAGTCATTCCTAAGTTTTTTGTAATTAGTTTTTAATTATTGTTGCATTTAATCCTCACATAAATATTATTTGTGAAGTTTCTATTCCTCATCATGCTTATGTGTGATAGCATAATAGAAATTTACCTTTCCTTGCAATTTCATGATCACATATTTCTATAGAAATCAAATCTGCCCATTTTTAAAAAATATTTTTATATTTCCTCAACACTTATTTAAACTCAAGCTCTTAGAAAGAAGATGGAGTGCTAGTACAAGTTAGCACTTCCTCCTCCTGCTTATACTGGATTTTTCTGTACTGCTTATAGGGCCTAATTAGTTTGGTTTGAAGAAGATTTTCCTCCACACCTATGTACTGCTACTGTTTTATCCAAGAAGGAAAAAAAAAGAAACCAATGAGCTTTACTGTTTACTTGATAAGGCAGAATGCTTATTCAGGGATTAAGATCATAATTTTCCTATTGGAACGCTGCTACATGTGCTTTATGAATAGGGACAGCAGTAAGGGAGTGTTTCAAGAATATGGGAAGGCTGTAGCTGTCTTGAGGAGTTGTGCTGTTGTGTCTTGGGAGAGACTCACAGCTGTTGGCTGCTACCACCCTGTTGGGAAGCCGTGGTCTGGAACACCTCTGTGTCACCCTAAGTGGGCGAGTGGGCTGATCCATGTCTTGGCCATGTAACTATAGTTATAAAACTATAAAATGTGCATCTACGAGCAAAATCTGAATCCAGGCTTCTCTGATGGGTGCAAGTTACTCATGCTATGTCTTGCTCCCGTGGTGTCACCCTGTGTGTTAAGTGTGGTGCATGGCCATGCTTGCCGTGCCCCTCTGTGGGCCAAGACCCTCACTGCTCTCCTTGCCAGGGGGCATCCAGCTCTCCCGCCTTCCTCTGGGGGTCACACTGGCTCTGACAGCTTCCTGCATGCAATTCAGCCCCAGTCATGGCCTTGAGGTTGAAGCCTCACCAAAGAGCTTTGGGTTTTTGCTGGCCCTTTCCCCAGCCTTGGATCTCGCTTCTGGATGATACATTTAATTAATTCCTGGACATAGAGAGGAAAGAAATTATTCTAGTTGCTCTTTACAGGAAACTGCCTGCTTGCAAACAATTCATGTTTTGAATTTAATTCAGAAATCCAAATTACAGGACAGAAGAGTTTATAGGGTTGGGACACTCATCGTGAGATTTGGGTCCATTAACCAGCTAGCTTTATAAATCTGGATATTTAACTACTTTAAATTTAAAATTATTTCAAGATTAATTTTTCAAATTGCCCAGGGTGACTAAGGGGTAATGACTAATACACTATAATAGACTAATCATGTGGATGTCCTTTCCAGGCACCCAGATTTGAAAGTAAGATTCTGCAGAAATAAATGGCACATTCTTCAGTGGTATGAAAAGTATTCCACACTCCATTTTTCTGCATGGCACAAAAGCCTTTACATACACTACAAAAATTTAAGTCCTTGACATTTTATTTCAGAAATATCAACATGGAAATGTATAAAATTGAAAAGAACACTCCTGTATATTTGAACGTAAGGAAATCCCTTTTTTTTTAGAATTCAGTTTACAAAATTTCTGTCTCTGTGAATAAAAAAATGAACAGAACTAACTAACCACATCTTTTTTTTTTTAATGTTTTTAATTCGAAGTAATCTAGCCTTAACTCAGAACAATTTTACTTTCTTAAGGCTTTTCTACTGGAATAGCATCTTCTTCCTACTTTGGGATCTAAGTTACATTTGCAAGAAATGAAACCAAGATGAGGCTAGTAAAACGTGTTTGTGATGTAGACCAGCTCTCTTCCCATTTATGAATTAGCAACATGTCTTCTGCATTTATGGAAAAGTAACAAGAGGAAAGTATTTCATGTGTTTTATCTCTTCATGTGGCCCAGTAATTGGAAAAGAGGCAGCCTGACCCCTGTGACTTGACAGGTCTCTGTAGTTCACCAGTATTTCAAGACAGAATATGGAGTAGCTGTGGGAGGCTGCTACATGTTTCTAATTGTTTGGGAACCGTGACAGCTTCGTTCAAAACAATGATGGTCCTGTCCCCCTCTCCCTGTAAAGTTCACTTAGGTTATTTTCATGTTGTATTTCTTTTAAAAAGCACAGGACATGTTTTACCCACTTACACAAGATTTATAGAGATAGATTTGTGGAAGAATATGTCTATGTGTTTGTTTAATTTCAGGCACTGCAGATCACTGTCTGATTTCAGAGAGGCTGCTCAGCACTCCATAAGGTTAGGCATGTGTGTAAGCCTCCATGAGACAGGGGGCCAGTATGAGCTCCTGACTTCCCCAGATGGTTTAACACAATTCTGCTGCTGCTTTTCTCTGTGCAAGCCTGAAACACTGGAATCAGCAAATAGGTGGTCAGCAGTGTGCTATGAGGGTACAGTGCTAGGTGGGTAAATATTAGGATATTTACTGCCAGGATTGATGCTCTCAGGGCCATTTTCATAGACTTGTAGTCTGCATAATCCAAACGTTCATGATGCCTTTGCTAGTGAGGTGCAAGATGTAAGAGTGTGAACCAGGGCTCTGTTTTCCATGCTTATTCCAGAACTGGCACAGAGTGACCCACAGTGAGTGCCCCGTTTTGCACTGAGGGAAGGACAATCACCTTCAGCTGCCAGGCTGGCTGCTCTGTTCCTCCAGTCCTGCAAGGGCTCAGCACTTGTCGTTTTCTACAAATAACTTGCTATTTCTGTATGTGGCCCTTGGTAATCATTTGCTAACAAGGGCAACAGCAATCATTTTAAGATTTGGGAAAAGGTGGCAAGAGCAATCCTCACTGATGCTTTTAAATCCAGGACAGCCTGCCTTATCCTCAAGCCTTGTGAAATGGATGGTGACTGAGGAGAACAGAGGGCATGTACATACTGCATTCTACTGCCACTTGATATTCCAGTTCAGGGCATCTAACCTCATTTCACTTGAAAGCTAATGTAAGCAGTTCTTACTGATATGACTACTAAAATAGGAAGCTAATAATTCCTGGAATCTGGGTTGGTCTATTATGAATGTCAGACATTAAAGAGAACATTTCTTAGTAAAACTTTCATTCTAGGAATCAAATAGACTCTTTTAGCCCCTCTTCCATTCATTTTAATATGAGCGGCCATGTAAGTGCTCTTAGTAATAGTGCTATCCCAATTTTTGTGTGACATTCTGTCAACGATGTACATTAAAAAGAGATTATTAAATGGAAGATGCTTTTAGGTCCCCATATTTTTGCCATCTGAGGCAGGATCATTAGGTTAAGATAAGAAAATAACAGTGATCTGTAGCTATTACAGATTATTTAATGCAGTAAGGTAGATGATACCCTTTTAGAAAGAAGCCTGACAGAGGTAGAACAGTTACTGTAATTTATTTGGCAAGAAAAAACCGCGTCAAGCTCTGTAATATCTGTGACAAAAAAATAAAATTCACTTGAGTGAAATTCACTTCAGAGTCGCCTGCAGGAATGGAGCGTGCTGGAATGTTAAGAAATGTGTTACAAATTGTTCCTGTTCCACTAGGTTCAGAGGCAGCAGTTGAGAGTGGCCTATGGTACTGAAGGCAGCAGGAAGAGGTAAAATACATTCAGCTTTTAGTGCTTGATTTACTGCACTATTAATTGAAGACATTATCACAGTTGAACTGAGTACCCCAGTGCCAGTGTGGCTGACAATAATAAAGAGGTAGCCATTGCAGTGAGTTATTCAAAACATTCCAGTGCTTAGTACATAGCACATTAGCTCTTGTAATTAAATTAATGCCTTTTGATTTGAGACCACTGATGTGCGTATTATGGAATCTGGAGGAAATACAGAAGAGGAGAAGAGACCTCCCAAGTGGCATGTCCGCTGAAAAGAAAAGTCAGGGCAAGACACAGATTCCTAATTGCAGCATTTCCCCCATCAAGAAGTGTGTTTGTCCGAGTTAAAGCAAGCAAGGTCCCAATTCTCATGCCTCAAGTGTTCAGGGTTAATAGAACATAAAGCTGATTAATCATCATCACAAGAACCTCACTACACTGCAGGAGGACTGGACACTGGTATGCCCAGTTTGTTGAAGGACTAACTTAAAAGTTTAGTGAACAAACTTTACTTTCACTGCAAGGATACTTTGAAGTTGCAATGGGCCTAGTATGACAGGGTCAAATAAATGCAAGCAAGAAAAACCCTGAAGCCAGTGTGAGGTACTTAGGAGGCCAAATTTAGTCCTAAATATAAAAATATTTTAGAGTTCAATCAGTCAAGGCCCAGAAGACTGAGCTCTAAGTCTCTGACTGAAACCATCATTTACACTGGAAAAAACCTCTAAGATCGTAAAGTTCATCCATTAAGAAGTAACGGCCTAAAAGGGCATATTAGAATGGTTTGTAAGCAAGCAGACATTGTCAGTGGGAGAGGTTTTTTGTAAAAACTGCTTTTAGCTGACAGGAACTTAGGGATGTGATTTTCCTGGTTATTTGTGTGGGTATACACCAGTTCCGTGACACCAGGTAATGGTTCTTTTTTCAAAGCTTTCTCCATGGTTTAAGAAAGTGTGATAAGTGAGTTTTAGAGGAGCTCTGGGGGGAGCAGGGAAGACAGTGGCTGGGATTTGGAAGTGCATTTGGGAGAGCAGCAAGCACAAACATGGAAATGTAGGGAGAAACTCAGAAGCTGATGTTATTAGTGGAACAGGAGAGAAAGGGAAAGATACCTTAGAGGTCCAGGTTAAAGCCCTAATGAAACATTGTACTGCACTTTCTGACTGGGAGGAGAGGGGGAAAATAGGAGTCTGTGACTGGTACTAATTAAGTTGCTTTTGAGAACTCAAAACTGTTGTGGAGAGAAATAATCAGGTGCAGTATCTTTTAGGGGCTATAGAAATGAAAGCTTCTAGTAAGAGTGAGTAGGTTTGACATTTGTGTTGGGAAGAAATTGGCCCCGTTTTAGACATACTGTGAAGTCATGTATTAATGAGGCCCACGCCAGTCACTGCAGATAATGTCCTTCTTAAAGAGCCGACAACCTGAAGTGTTACCCTGAGCAAGATCTGACAGACTAAAGTGTTACACTGAGAAGACAATGCACAGTAGTGATCAGTGTGGCATTACGATTTATTGAAGTAGGTCACTGTCCGGCAATCACGAAGGGAGAAAATCTGTGGAAAAACATAAAATGTGGTCAAAGTTGTGAACTGCAATGAAAAACTGTTTCTGTGCAGAGTGGGCTTGTGGAAAAGGACAGGCAAGAGAGGAAGCAGTAAATGAAACATTGAGTCTGGCATCACTTTCAAAGTGGTTTTACAAATAAGCATCAAAATCTGAGAAGACAAGGCTGAGGAAATTTCTCAGGGAGTCTTAAAAGCGAAAGAAAGACATTGAATATTTCAGATCTGATCCATGTGTTATGGAAAAATTGCTTTTCCAGGAAATTAGTTGCTTTTACCTGCAGAACATAAATTAATGTTCTGAGGGGGCAGAAATCTATCTAATATTCTTAAATCTGCAGCTGCGAGCAATGTCTCACTGCTTTCTAAATAAATACCTTTTTTTCTTTCAGAACAGAGTTCAAGTGGTTTTTTTTCCCAGACAAGACTGCTTTTTGCATTCAAGAGTTAGGGTTTGGCATGTTGATAATTATGAGGTGCTTGTCAGAGTGAGGAATCACTGTAGTTTTCTGAGTGGCTCCCCACCCATCATCTTCTTTTTGGAGGCTTTATAGAATTGCTTTTAGTTTCCCTTTGGTTTTCTCCATCTTCACTGGAGTAACAGAGGTGTCTTAGAGGGCTTGTGAGTGCATAATTTAAATTTTACACTACGAGAAATTTAAGTGTGAGTTTAGAAACAGCCTGAAAATTGCACCAGATGATTGGCTGGTTTTATCTCCAGTTACACCAACAGAGCTACAGCTTTTTCCATCAGGTTAGTATCTGACCATTCCTGTCTTCCGAACACCCAGATAATACTTAGAGTGAGATGAAAGAGTAGAAGAGCAGGAAGCAAAAAATGTTAAGTGAATTGAATACTTTTCACCCATCAGTGAGCTGGGATAACTTAATTACATAGGACTGGAAAAAACAGCTAAACCAAAGCTCCTAAAACATGTCCTACTGTAAATACTTGTATTTAATTGTCAGCAATTGTTTAATGTAATTCGGGCTGTTCCTCTACGTCAGCTCTGATACTGATGTTTATTATTCTTGGAAACATTAGCTGTCTATGAGATCTTCTCAGTTTTAAATAAGAAGCAAAAATGTTAGTTTAGGAACAATACTGGGTGATTGCCAAGGTTTTTAAAAACCGAGAAGGAATAATTAATCAAAACAACTATCTGATCAGAATGAAATATAAAACAGAGAGGGAATTAGTTTTACTTAGGAACAAAATCAGGAAAAAGCAAAAAGGATAATTTGGCTCTGAATTTTCCTTCTGCTTTATGTAACATTCATTTTTATTTGATTAGCAATACCCAGGCATTATTACATAAGAACTAGGGTTCTGAAATGCTTTCATCCATCATAGTTAGCTACTGTGTTACTAAAGGATGGTAATTTGTAAATTGTTTCATTCTTTGTATATCAGATATACATGGTATTTCATTCTGTGTATCAGCTGTAACTTCAATAATTACATTCTGGTAGCATGTCTCTAAAGAAGTACCAATTCTTTGTCAGAATTATTCATACACAGAAGGACTTGAAGAGAAAACAACCCAGAGGTATTTGTATAAATACTGATGACCTATAACACAGAAAACGTAGGCATATTACAGTAGATGCCTCTGTGGCTGTTTGGAATATCTAGATTTCCTGGAAGCTCTCTGTGGGACATACTGCCCGAGACAGCATTTGCTCTTCAAGAGGTCATTGCATCCAGTGCTTGAATACCACATCCTGTCTTCTCTGTATGAATGTCATAGATTCTGTCATAGAGCTTCCTAAAAATAGCAGTCCAAAACTTTGTCTGTACATCCTGCTGTTTGTGTAACAGGATTTTCACAGATTTGGTTTTTCCATGCCTATCTTTTAAAAATATATTTTATGTAAAAATACATGTATAAGTCCTGGGAGAAAGAAGCTCACTAAATGTAAATATTCTAACAGAAGTAATTTTATTTAAGTGAATGTTTAGTTTTGGTATTCCAGGACTATTGAATTGAGACATTGGTGATAAAATTCTTACCATAAATATAAATAATAAATATTATACATATATATATATATATATATACTTCCTCTTTCACAGTATTTTAACAGCAGTGAAAGACAAGCTTGGCTCCATGTATTGTCATGAATCTTGTTTTCTTTCCTACTGGTATATACATTTGAATTAGATTTTGTTTTGTCACCTTTATCCATATGGTGGGGTAAACCTAAGCTGTCAAAGCTGACTGGCATTTTGCTTTAGCCCTTTTTCTAAAATCATTGAACAGACTATTGGACCTTTCATCCATTATAGTGTAGAAAAAGGCACTGCAGTCAAAATAGGGGCACATTCCACGGAGGTAATTTTACTCCAAACAAAAATATTTTGAGAGAGTGTGTATGTGTATAGTAATTTATGTAACAGATCATTCAGACAAGTACTCCAAATCAGGCACCCCAGTGTGGTGCATTAGAAGGGGTGATTGTTGTGGGTCCCTTCATGCTTTTTTTTACTTTGTTAATTGAACCAACATAATCTGAGGGAAAGTCCTAATTTTCTATTATTTTAAAAGCTTTTTACTTATTCTTTGCCTCGCACACTTTCTTTTGTGGGATAAGCCACTAAAGAAAGTGTGGGCTTCATGGTGCTACTTTACTTGTTCCTTAGTAGCAGTTAACTAATTCTATTTTAAAATCTCTTTTATAGATGAAAGAGTTCCAAACTAAGATGCAGTCAATCTTTCCAGCAATTCCTAAAAATAGTGAGTCCACTGTGGAATGGGAAAACTTACTGAAGTCCAAGTGAAGGACTCGGAGTCATTTGCAGATGTCTCTTCCAGCAAGAATAGGAGCAGAAGTAGCAGAAGTGTCCCCTCTGGAAAACAAAGAAGACTTACACTGAGCAAGTTACTGACTGAGTACACTGAACCTGGGAATGCCAGTTAACATCTAGCAGCAAGGGAATTCAAACCAAACCAAACCAATTTATACTGTACTTTTCAGCATGTTTGGTATAGTGGATTCAGGAGAAAATGAACCCTCCAAGATAAGTTGGATTCAACTGGGAAAAAAGACTTTTTCGAAGACTTACAGAAGAAACTGATCTTGATTTATATGGATATAATCCCAGTAAACTCCTGTCCCATCCTGTGTTTCAAGAAGAATTTTATGAAATTTCTCTAGGAAATAAGAACAGTACTTTCAGTGACTTGTCCTATTAGGAATATAACCATCAAGTCAATCATAACAGATCTCTTGCTGAGTCTGAGGGTAAAGCATATAGTGCACTCTTCAAAAGTAAAGGACATATTTAAGTTTGCAACAGAGAAAGTATCTAAACCATTTTTATATGTTTGAAGGGTAAGTTTAAAACCCAATATGCAAGTAGTGACCTATGAGCTCCTCTGCAGAGCATCAGTAGAGATCTCTACAAAGTTTACTGTTTCCTCAGTATTAGCTTTTTAAAATTGGATCCCAGAATAATGAATCTGAAAGTTTATATAAAAGTCTCTGCTATATTTGTATATCAATTGAAATAGTAATTGGAAAAGGTATAAAATAGTGAGACACCCAGTCAGTCCTACGCAAATGTTTTCAGCTAAGAAAATGTATGGGCAGGACTAATTTTGTGTGTTCCAGTCATTTCTGTGGCTCTTCTGCCAGGAGAAGCATTGTGACATTTTCCACACTGCAGTAATCTCATGAAGTGTGGGTGTAAACTAGAAAGAGTAATGTCTTACTCAGATGTTGTATTTGCAGAACTGAAGATCTGTAAAACTGCAGAAATAAAAATAAATGCTATTAGTGAACAATCCTTTGTTGCTTAATTACCAGATTTTCTTATTAATTGCACACAGTCCAGTTAGTCAGTTGTCAGGTTTAATAAAGTCCTCTTAAAACATGTCTTTTGTGATTTAAGTCTTTATATTCCTAGGAAAGAATAGAAAAAAAGCTTTAAATGTCAGATGATAATAGAGAAGTATGGTTTTCCTATGAAACATGACACTAAAATAATACCTTTAAAACAATTGAAGTAATAGTTGACGTTTTTTCCAGAGCTTGACGCTTGTAATTCAGTATTAAATTGTGGTGAATACTGCCATCATACACACATGAAAAATGGTACTATTTTTCTATTTCTGTTAGTTTCATGTGAGTGGTGATACCCGTTTTGCCTACATTTAGGCATATTAGTGCTGAGTTACCAATTTTAACAAGTAGCTGTGTCATTATAGCTGGTCAAATACTGAAGTGAACTAAATAAATGCAAATCACATGATGTCCTTAGGATTACTTTTAGTTTCTAAGGTGGGATTTGGGTCGTCTTTATCTGGGTTAAATAACTCATCTAAATCAGTCATCCAAAGTGCCTTGCATGTTCAATGGAGAAAGGCTGGCCAGAGGGTGGCTTGCCACTGTACTGAAATGAATGGCTGTTCCTGGAATTGTACAAGGTGTCACGCCTGACCTTCCTACTGGCTGCCTCTGGAGAGAGCTGATCCTACCCTTGCTTACCCCCCATCATCACAGTGACTGCACGTGGACACAGTTCAGGAGAAACCCAGAAGGAATATGAGTGGTCTTCTAGCACTTTCGAGCTCTGAGGGTTAGTTGGTAAGTCTTGGCACAAGAGAACTGTCCTTTCTGGATGTGGTTAGCCATTGGATTAATGTAACTATTATAAAAATAAATTCCCTTATGACAGATCAGATAGATTAAATCTGAGGGTACCCAGTTACAAGGACATACCAGATGATGCTCTTCAAAAAATTCTAACAGTAAAATATAGAGACAGAAATCTTCAAAATAGAATCATGCTTACAGGGCAAGTACAGAGTGATGAAATAAATCCATGTTGAGGTATAAGGATCAACATTAAATATATTTCAAAGAGAGGAATTCATGGATCGTTGTATTCCAAACTTTATTCTGTGCTTTTGGCTGGAAATGGATTTTCTCTAGATAAGGGTTTGTGTAGAAGGGTGCAAGCATAATGTAGGAGTAAATCAAGTCTCAGTTGACATGAAAAACATGGGACATCTTGGATATTTGTTACTGCACTGTGCAGTTCTCCACTCAGTGAACATTCTACTGGTTTTGTGATGGTTTTTGTTTTTTTTATGAAGATATTTGGCAAAAAGTTATTGGAAACCACAACAAAATGCTGAACAAAAAGAGGGAAAAGTTCTTAGTACACCAATAGCAGCTAGATACCATAGTATATGTAGTTATTGAAACTGAGTGAATAAATTAGGCAAAAAACAACAACAGACAGTAGACATTAAAAAGAAATTTAAGTTTCAGAACTTAAATACTAGAAGTAGATACTGGCACAAAAAAGTTGGTGGGTCAGTGACTCCCTAATTGCTTTCTTTTATTTAAAATTTGCTTGCTCTCTTTCTCTATCAAGGGAGTGTAAGAACAAAACAGAAGTTTATTTTCATCATGAACTCCTCCTGTGCAAAAAGTTACACTAAAGTAAGATGATGTTTGCAACTCTTCCATTCAAAGTCGGTAATGGAGAATACCCATAGTGAGTTTCAAATTGTTTCAAGTTATTCTTCAGCTGGTCTCTGTTTCAGTTCCACTGATTTCTCTCCAACTTTCTGGTCACATTCAGTTATAGGAATAACAGAGCACATGTATGTTCTTAAAATCAGCCTGTAGGCTAATGCTTAATAATCCATGAGCTCCCTACATACTCCTGTGTTGCTTAGAAGCGAAAAGAAAAATAGGAAAACAGTGATGAAAAGAGATCAGCAACCTGCCCAGCTCTGCTGTGCCGTGATTACTGAGGGAGCCCCCACAGTACCACCAGCCCCAAAGTCACTAACTGTCTGTTTGCTCTAGAAGGTAGGAAATTAAAACAAGCTGGGACTGCTTGTTTAAATTGGTCCGCTGCCCACTCTGGCAAAAAAATCTCAGGGGCATTTGCTGTGATTTTTGTCACCTACGGCATCTGCTGACTTAAACCAGGCTCCTAAGAGTTCATCGTTTTAGAAAATTCAGGTCACCTAACATGCACACACAACAGAGTAGCCTTCAATATTTAGGCTGTCAGTCAAAAATCTCCAGAGAGTTACATGCCTGAAATGCAATTAAGGATGAAGAGCTGAATCAACACTGTGAGAGTCTGGGCTGGTAGTTGCCAAATATCTAGATGTTTCAAACCTGATAGGCCAGAAAACAGTCCCATCTGGGCAAATGGCCTGTTTTAGCAATTGGGATTAGGCTGACAGAAGTTTTCTGTAATTTGTCTATTTCTTTCATAGTGAGGACATATTGTTAAATTAGTTAGTGGGAAGAAAAAATGTTTTACAGCTAATGTGATGCTTTATGTGGCACGCCATCTGTGTATTGTGTGCTGAATATCACTGGCTGCAGGAGAGAGGAAATCATAAAGAATTTCAGCCTTGTCTTCTTTATTGTCATTATCTTGGGCAAGTATGATAAATAATCATATTTATGTTCTGGAGCATATACAGTTTAAATCAACCTATTAACCAGGAAGACATTCTTCACAGAGTTTGGAAGGCACAAAAAAGGCATTATCTCACCATACACAATCCATTTCATGGGTGCTGAGCACTAGAAACCTAGAATGGAGTGAATAAGACAAGTTATTTTTCCTTTCACATTTAAATAAAGCTATTTGCCGAGACTTCATTCAGGAATATTTGGGGGCTAATCCTGAGATTCTGGAAGGGAACAAATCAGCTTTTGTAGATTGTTATGCAGAAAGTTTAAGAAATTTTTAATCCTCCACATCTCAAAATCATCAATTTTATTTAATTCAACACTTGTTTCTATGAAAGACTTTTTACTGTTAATAAGAGCTTCAAGAGAATCAGTTCAGTTACTCATCAGCCTGACAACTGTGGGTCCTGCTCTCCTTCCGATGTGAGGTGTTACTCTGATCATCAGCAGAGCAGGGAGGAGATAGCTGACAATGAACAATTTGGCTCTGGGTGCAGTTCTTGCCCTGTGATGGCTGGTGCTCACTCTAGCTCACCCACACTCACCTGCCAGCACAAGGCTTTCCTCTCCCAAGGACGGAGGGTGCAGCAGTCACTCACTCACTCACTCACTCACTCACTCACTCACTCACTCACTCACCCCAAAGAGTTTGAGCAGTTGGTGCCATCCCCTCCGAAGCTCAGCCCACTCAGCTACAGGAAAGTTTCCCAGACCAAAGCTCTATTGCCGTGTGGTTTAGGGACATGCAGGAACAGCATCTGCCTCGTTAGCTCCTGCCGAAGCTGTTTCATCAAATGTAAATAACACAATAGTTATTACACTGGAGAGAAAGAGATAAAACCTCAGGAGCTGACTGACAATTTTGTGGTCAAGCTATTCACTTGGGATAGGAAAGGGTAAAGTTCAAGAATAACTAACATAAAGGGGGAACAGTTTTGACAGCGGAGAGGGATGCCTCCTGTGTCAGATATGCCCCAGGATCGCCTCCTGGGACATGAAAACCTATTTCAAATTTAATGCTATGCTCTTCCTTACAAAAAAACCCCCCAAAAACGAACTCAGAATGGGAACATTTACTTTCATGGTTGGTTGGATTTTTCCACTACAGAAACATTTTCTGTATTCTTCCCTAGAAGAAACATTTTCACCACAAGACTGAACTTGGTTTTATCGTGCACCACTGGACTTGATTTGCATTTGTCTCTTCCGTAAGGCCTCTGGAGTTCTTGCAAGCAATAGCAACTGATTAAACTCTATTCTTGATTCCTATCCTTCCCCTTGGCTGTTGGACTATGACTGAAAATTGATAAAATGTACTGGACAGGTTATTGTTCTCTACTCTGCTTGGCTACGCAGCTTATTTATTATTTGGTATGACTTATCTCAAGAGTACTGTGGAGATGATTTGCAGAAAGTCTCGGGTTCACTCATATATCTGGGTCTGTTTCATTGCTTTCATACTCTGTTGTTCTACTGAGACATATGTAGATCCATACTAGTTCCTTATTACTTCTCCTTCTCCTTTCGTTTAGGTCTCCTTTTTTCTTTAAAAGAAATGAAGAAAAAAAAAGACAAGTGGTTTTAGATGTGTGGATTTTGGATGCTCACAGTAAGGGCTTTATTGATGATAGATTAACAAAAAACACTGACAAGTACTTTTTTTGCAGCCTTTTAGAGGAGAAGGATTTCCAGATTGGGTACAGAGGGTCATCTATATTAAAAAAAAAAAAAAAAGCCTTACTATAGTATGTATTTGTATTTGTAATGTATTTGAATGTCCTGTGTGACCACAGTGTGGCTGTGTTATAGAAATGTGTTCTTATGGGTGACAGGTTTATTTTTATGTCATTTATGAGAATACAGTGTAAATTAAAGAAAATTTACTGCAGTGATCCTGTTGAAAAATAAGAAGCTCACACATCAGGAATGACTTGCTTGATGCCAAACACTATTCTGATATCAAAGTACATAGCAGTCAAAAACAATGCTTTGCAGCCAGTGCTTTTCAACTAATGTACTGGATTTTTATTCCCAATTCTTATAGATATCTGCTGAAGCATATTTCAAAATTCTCAATGTTAAAAAATTTAAGTGAAAAATGAAATGCACCTTAAAAACGATACTACAAATTGTATAAGAAATTAATCTTAATTTTTAGGCCAATTGCTTCTGTATAGTCACAAATTATTATAACTTTGCTAGCAGGCTGACAAGTCAAAATAGAAATGCTTATTTTGAGTTAAGCTGTCGATTCCCTCTTTGTTGTTAAGCAGCATTCTTTCTGTCCAAAACGTACTGCTCTGGACCCTACTGGCATTATGAAAGACCAAGAATTTTCTGTATGCCAGCTTTTGCTGCCAGATAGAGCATGTTGGAAGAGAGCTTTTGGAGTCCATCATGGAATCCTGTGGCCCTTGGCTGGCCTGACCTCAAACCAGCTATAATATAGTGGGTTTTGCTAGGGTTTTCTTTTGGGTTTTGAGTTTCTTTAAAGCTGAAACTTTGAAGCTCAAAATCCTCAGAAGGAACAGAAAGAGAAACCTCATGCAAACAAATACCACTGATCTTTACACAGCTTTGATCTCTTATATATCTATAGTGCCTTTCATCATGAAGAAGCCCAATAAGATTTATAAACTGCCTTCAAAGAGAAATATCTTATCCTCTGTACCACAATGTGCACACCACTGAAAACCAGTCTTCAGAGCAGATGACCCATACCACAATGTGCACACCTGGAGCATGATGCATATTAACTAGCAGTGGTTAGTAGAGAAATAATTAGCAAATACAGAGGAAAAACATTATTTGGCAGGATCTGCAATGCCAGAGAAAATAGTAGAGACCTCACATTTTAATGTCATGATTATCTTAACTGGAAAAAAGGGACATCTTTACGGGACTAAGGGAAACACAAGGGCAGCCTAATAGCGTGTTATCTCAGTCCTGGACACTGCCTCAATCCCAGTTAGCCGCTACTTGTGATAACTTGGAGACTGTCTGCATCCCTGGAAGCTGTTGCCCTGTAAGGGATTTCAAGAGGAAAACACGTAAGATCCTGGCAGTGTCTGCACACATGGGCACGCAGGCATGCAGGCACAGTGCTGTGGTTGCATTCTCGGCTCCCACAGGTGTGTGTAGGAGAGGGCTGACTGGGCGAGCTGCTCCAGCCTCGCTCCGCCTCGGGACTCCTCAGCTGCCCGCGAAGCAAACACCTGAGCCCCGCTGCCCTCCAGGACCCTCCAAGGCAGACAGCACATGCTAAGGCACATATGGTGGTGAACAGAGGAAAGGGGGCAGAATAGACTTTGTGAGCGATTTCAAATGCCTGGGTGCAACATCCCCTACTGCTAGGGATGGCTCAGCAAGTGTTTTTGTTACACCTGTCAGCAGGTGCCAGTTATGCCAACCCACCTTCAGGACAGGGGCTTCTCTATCTCCTCTCAACATGCACTTTTGCACAGAAAATTTTATAGGCACATTTCTGCTCTCTCTCCAGATCTCTCTTAAAAGTCCTGGCCTTAGGGAACCCAGCTGAAACAGCTCTTCTCCCTCCTTTCCATTAGCCAGAATCTTTGATTAACTGAGCCTCTGACTGTCTGAAAATTGCAGGCACCCTTGAAGACTTTCAGGTAATTGCAGTCTCTACTGTGTTTCAAAGCTAAGGCTTAGGTTCCTAACCCATCTCCATAATGTCTGATCAATGAAGTGATCAATTAGGAATGGGAAAATGAGCTATGGTACAGCTAGTGGAATGGCTAATGACCTATCACAGAGAAGTCTTTTAATCTCTGGCTCCCATGACTGCATGCCAACCTACTCCTCCACAAAGCCAGCAGGGTCCTGGAAAGTTGAAAATTACCATAAAAAAGAGAACAAATGGATACCAGGTAAAAATCAATTAAAACTAGTGGTATTGTAAGGACCTAGAGTGGGCTCAGGAAAAATTCTACGTGTTTGTTTAACAGATATGTGAGATTGTTTGCCCTAGTAACTGTGTCTCTGTTTGATATGTATGAGGCTCTGAATATTTTATAACAGTGATGGCTGTGTTCACTTAAAGGCAGCTGTTTTAAAAAAATTAAAATTCCAGAAAACACTTTGTCTTTCAACTCAGCGTTATGTAATGTTTCAGGCTTGATACCCATTTTCTTTGAAGGCTTTTCCTACTGATAACATCAGAAGTGTCACCCAAGAAAGATGTTTCATCTGAAAAAAAAAAAAAAGGTTGTTGGGTCTTAAAGGTTTTGTTTTGTTTTCTTTTTTTATTACACTGACAGATAATGAGTGTTAATGCTTCATCTGAAACAAAAAAATGATAGCTGAATTGGAAGAGTGCTAGAGAGGAGGGCACTGGGGAACACATTTGTGAGCCATCACACGAATTCTCTGAGAAGCCCAGGCAGAAATTCAGAATATCACATTTTAACAGAACATAATGTACTCCAGAAAGAGTAGAGATAATGTATCCTAATGTATTCAATATTTGCCTTTGATGTAAGCTTAAGCATTATTCCATATGTTTTACTCCATCACTATATTAATTTTGGTTGGAAACCATCACACATTAATTATCAAATATGACTAAGCTCCAGCTCACTCGTTTTCCTAGGTTAATTGATGTCTGCTGTGAGACAGTTACACTGCAGAATTTTGTTTATAATAGCTGCGGCTAACATGTTAACAGTGACTCTGCCAGACTTGCCAACTATCAGGCACAAACACAGCTCAGCTGTCCAGGGAGGAGGCTGTATAGGAAGGGAAAGACCTGAGCCTCAGCAAAGATTTTGCAGATGAATGCATGGGGTCTTCTTTGAAACCAGATAGAATAAATTAAAATCCATTTTTACAAAGGGAAAAGATCAACTCATTTGGGCCAAACATTTTAGATATCGCATGGCAATTAGCTCAAGCAAATGCTTGAATAAAGAAGGCAGAAATTTATTTAAATTTTTTTCCCAGTATTACAGACCACTCTCTGACCTAATGCTTTACTTTGTTTTGAACAGCTTTTATGTGAATTTTCAAGAACATTTTAAATAATAGATGTGCCATAATTACAGCCTGTGTTTCTTATGAGAGGGGGTTTTACTATTCAGATCTTGTCATTTTAAGATCAAAAGATTTCTATTTCAGAACTCTCTTCCTTGCTGAGCTCTAGACAGACAGAATAGTTCGTGAGTTGCCAGATCTTTAGCTCTTGTAAGCTCTATTGCCATTAAACTAAAGAAATGTTCCTGAAAAATCCTTTATTACACAAGCAGCTTATTGCAGTATTGCCCACGCTTCTTTAATAGAGAAGCCCACATTCCCTTTGAAATAATCTAGGCACCATCTTGTGTAAGTGGAACCAGAGTGGTTTTCATCTACAGAAAACTATAAAAAACTTTGAACTAACAGTAGAATTTCATGTTTTTTTCTGTTTGCTTACTTAATCATGGATGTGTGCAGTTTTTTGCAATGTTTCATCATGTGCTGTTGATCACCAGAGATCCCTGAGATAAATGCTAAGAATATTTCTCTATAGTCAAGGCAACAAAGGGAAAAATGATACCAAAGATTTTCTGAAGTTGTTCTTTTTTAATTCATCGTAATAAACTAACATATAACCTTCTGTCACAAGCTAAAGGTTCATAAATCTAGACTCTGTTGTATGAAAACCAACTCATCCCATGTGTTCCATTGGCCAGATGCCCCTATCTACAGGTGGGGGAGGCAGTGCTTACATAAGTGAGGAGGGAGTATACACAGCTTGTATTTGGCTGTTCAAATTCAAGGCTAAATGACAAAGGCAGTCTGAGTACAATAATGGTAAAAATCACACAAACTGCAAAAGCTTCAGCCCAATATTTTCAAGGGCAAAAATCTCTCAAGAATGATGGGCTTTTTTCTTCCACGTGTCACTTCAAATGTTGTTAAGAAAATAGATTGGTTTTAGGTTTAGGCTCTGACAAAAGAGACAGTTTGGGCTAGAATGGAGATGTATTTGTTCTACTTGGGACCTGTCTCTAGTGATGTGCCAGCCTTGAACATTTGCTTATTCCTATTACAACTGCTTCTAGTGTCACTTGAGGCTTTAATGGGACATTTATTTAAGGGGATACTGTTGCGTGAAAAAGTATCCTGTAAGTCTCTTTTTCCTGCAGCCACATCCTTTGCCATCCCCTAAGCTCAGCTAGCAGCATCATTAGTACAGCGGAGTGACAGTTCAAGCTGAAATATAATTTATCCCAAAAGGATTATTTCCCAGCTGCTCCAGTTCCTTGACCTACTGCATCACAATTCCTCAGCTTGCGCTGACACAGTGTACAAGGTAGAGGATAGGGACTAGTTTGGGACAAGCAAGCCGTGATCTTGGTGAAGATAGATCTGAGGCCTTTTATTGTAAAAATCGTGACCTTAACAAAGAGGAAAACTCATTGCAGTTACTTTCACATTGAGCTAAACTCTTCAGGCTTTAATCACTTTCTACTATAAGTTCTGCAGTCAGTGGAATCTCACCAAAACACAGGCAAAGCACGAACCAGTGAAATATGAAACTTTAGAAGAAGGGTAAATGGCAAGAGAGGGGGAAAGAGATGAGAATGGCAGAGATACATTAATTAGTTTTTAGAAAATGTTGAAAAATAAATATGACCAAAATATTATGTAATGAACATCAGAATCTATTCTTGTAAGGCAATATTTGGAATCAACTCCTACTTTTTTTTATTGTCCTACTGGCCATCTGTTAGCAATATTCCACTTTCCATTTAAAAAGCTGTCTCATCTTTAGCAGATGTTCAGTTTGTCTACATGTAGGTTTTCTAATTCCTCTCAATTCTACTAATGGGCTTCATACTCTCAGAACTACAAGTTTTCTTATATTGCCTCCACAGTAACTGTAACATCCTCTTAAAATTTGAATAGAAATCTTCTATTAACATCTCCCTTCTTTGAGGAAATATTATTCAAACATCTTCACAAAATAGCCTTTGCAGTTATCCCTAATGGACAGTAGCTGTAAACTCTGAAGTTCCTATTCATCCTGAAATACAAAGTTGAAAGCCTTAACTATCTCTGCTATAGCTCTAAGTTGTCACAAAAAGAAATGGGTTGTCTGTTCACAAGGTAGGGGAAATTTCAGCATGGAATATCTGTCTGATACTTCTTGCACTTGGACTGAAATCGAGCTTCCCCACTATTTTGCATCCCATACAGAAGTCAGTGTGTGTGGTTAATAGCAAAGCAGGTAAGGGAAATATCATGCCAGGCCATTTTGTGTCCTTCCAGCCAAATGAACGTGAAGGATGTGGACCTCCTGTTTGGCAGGCAGAGGTACAAAAGGTCAAACATTCGTATGGCATATATTGCAGTGCCACTTCCTGACATCCCTAAGTTTTACATCCTCTAAAAGCGTCATGTACCTGTCTCCTTTAATATATCTGTCAGCATTTTCTCTTCCCCATTTCTAAATTCTCTCTTATTTTATGAAAGAGTTGTACAGTTAGGCTTTGCACCCGTGACTGATAGAAGAAATCCAGGTAGAAGCAGCTGAGGAAGGAAGAAAGGGATGTTTGCAGTGGGTGAGGAATGTGGATTAAATGATGACCTCAGTAAGATGAAAATTCTTAGCAGGGCAGCAGGTGAATATGAAAGATAATGAGACTAGGGATACTGAAGACTCAATGACATACTGAAAGGAAAGGTGTGCAAAGGTTGCTATTTCATACCAGGCTGCCTGGCCAGAGACACTGTTCAATAGAACAGCTACACGAGTGGGAGTCAATTATTAGGTGGTGCTGCAGATTTCTGCAGAATACTGCCTTCTTGGAAGGATTATTCCATGGGATAAATTTGAACCCAGCCCCAGAAGCATTGCCATCTTCCATCATTGCTGACTAACAATTAAGTTTTCTTTAAAACAGCTTGTTTCCAGCCATCTGGTGCTCTTAGCTTCATTATCTTTGCTTTGTGCTTCTGCTTTCCCAAACAGACTTAGTTTTGATTGTCTCGGTAGCTAAAATAGCACAGCCGAAAACATAGTTGGCATATACAAGCTCTCTCTGCCCCCTTACTTGCTAGAGGGTTTCAGCCTTCCCACTTATTTCTGGATCTGTTTTTGTCTCTTCTGTCACTTCCAGCAGGGGCATGAGGGAGGTGTGCAACCTGTGCAGAGTTGGGCTGAACGCTCTAAGAGAAGTGATGAGGAGAGCAATTTTAGCCATGAATATCCTAACGAAGCTCCTGTGCTGACCTTACACACTTCTGATTAAGCAAATATGCAAATGAAAAGCAGTTCAGAACTGGATTAGCATTCAAAAGTTTTTAGAAAGCTACTGTGGCTATGTGCAGAGTGACCTTTAGGCCTGCTCAAATCTGCTAGAATGCAGATGAGGAAAAAGAAAGACATTATAAATACAGTAGAACTTGCAGTCACCATAAAATATGCCACAGGAGGAAAATAATATCCAGATCAAGGTTTTATGGCTGATCTGATTAAAGGGCAACAGATTATTCTGCATCGTACTTGGGGATATTTCTTCCAGTACCTTCCAAAACCAAAGTTAGCTCAACAGTTGGATTGATCATAATCCTGCAGATTTTGTACTTTAAAAAAAAAAGGAAAGTTGGTAGATAAGGGACCAAATCTGTGTCCCAACAGTGCTATAAAGATTCCGGGAGGAACAGGAAATCCAGGGCAAGTAGGAGACATATCTCAAGGTCACAGGAGGGCCAACGCTCAGGAATCTGCTGTTTCCACCAGCTAGTGATCAGGAGGTGAACATTAGGAGCAAAACCTTCAATTCCCTTTAATTAAAGACAACTGGTGTAACGAGAAGATACTCCATTATGATTGTCAGGTGCTAAGGTGGATACACCACAATTCAAAACCAGAACCTGGGCTGTGGTTTTAAGATTGGGTATCAAGATCCACAGAGGCCTGAAGGTTGTTCTAAGCCTGTACTTCTAAGAGGAGGGAAAACCACTGGAAAGAAGTAGTTGAGAAATACTGGCCATTTATAGTGAACTGTTCCCTCTACAAATATACACCTTTCCAGGGACACAGCAGTGAAAGAGACCTCCTGAGTTCTGAAGACTCTCTGTTTGCCAGGATCATGTTATATTCTTCATAAATTAGGGCCTTAGTTGCTGCCGTTCTGACTAAACCCACTGAAAATCTGTTCCAGACTGAGATTCCCTTATAATTGAGAACTCCCTTCTGATTTTTCAGGCTAAATGTATTCGTACCTACCTTTCACCCACCCAGGAAACTGACTTTATTTAATTACTTCCTAAGGCCTATGTATCAATATCTTCATTTTCTTTCTCTTGGAATACTGCTTGAAAAAAAATATTTTAACAATGAAAGATAATGAAACCGGAGGACACTATAAACCATATAAGATCCTCTACTGGTATAAACTGGTTTAGCATCATGCTAATGTGTATTGACTAGGAATTTAAAAGAAATTTTTCATGTGGGTTTTTTTCAGGTTAGACAAGATAACAAATATCTGTGCTAAAATGCTATGAATACATCTATAGCAACCACACTTTCAGGTAATATATCTGTCATTTTTTCCTAAGAATTCTTTTAAAAGAAAAACTGAACACTGAAAGAAACAAACAAGCAAAAAGTTTTCCTATTGTGATTTCTCGATCACATTATATCCCCATATCTTAATGCAGCATGTCTATTTCTGTTTATTTTTGCATCAATCAACTTCTTGATTTGGAAGATATTGTCAAATATATTTGTTTACCCAATGCATTCTTGAGGTTCCAGAATGTCTTTATGCAGATGGCAGCAAAACATTATAATACATTGCTTTATTTCCTTGTTTTGGAGATAAACAATAAAGATCAAAATTTACCACAGCTCAAAATACTATAAAATGTTCACAATAATTTGTTTGAGTTACAGCTGAAAGGTATAAACTTGTTTTATATCTTAGAAACAATCACTTAGAGTTTTTGAATTTACTGATCCTTTGCATGAGATGATTATTTTGGAAAGGTTCAAAAACTTGTTTATCAGTAGTTTTCTAAATCGATGGGAAACAAAAATTTTGATAAAGATAACAAGAAACCTTAAAACCAATATCATGAAGCTATAAGTAGCAACAATTCTGTTTCTAATGATGATAGAACACATTTTTCCTGTGCTTTAAACCTCACTGAGTTGTATTTAGAACTCAAACAACAAAAAAGCTCCATATTTTATACTGGTTTAAAATGACAGGCTTCATATGGGCTCTGAGGCAAACTCTAAAATAGCTCAGTGGTTCAAAATCAGATCTGAGTCCCGTGAGAAAGGTGGCAGTTCTGTGCTTATCACAAACGTGAAGCTGAATTTTGTACCTTTACATGTAATAACTGTTCATACAGTGAATATCCTGGTTTATTTCTGCCCAATACGAAGAATAAAGGATAAATATGGCAAATTATCCTATGAGCCCTTCTGCTTATGCAGTCAGCAAACCAGAATCAAACGTTCCTTTATGAAAACAGCCTATACATTAAGAAAGAAAAAAAATCAACAAAGCTTTATGAGACATAATTGGGATCAATAGAAATTACTGTAATTCTGAGATATATTCTACAAGTTTTTAAACCATCCTTTAGTATTCTGTACTAAAGGCATGATTATACATTAAGCAGATGGCATCATGTAGAGGTATCATCTGTTAATATATTCTGCTGGGCTTACCCATCAAGGTAGTACAAATTGGCATTAATTACACTTGTTTTTGGCCTTTTGGAACGTTGATTGCATTGCATGATGTTCTTTCAGAGCTCTATTGTTACCCTCTAAACTATGGCTAAAAAGTCATCCTGCGTAAACTAAATTCAGGAAGAGCGAAAGCTTTGAATGTCAGAACTACAAACCCCGATGGCTGGCACTGATCTTACAGGAAAGTCCAGTCAGCTCATTTTCCTCCTGAACTAGACAGTCATCCTAAAAGGGATGGGAGGAGACAGACATAAGAAAACGGGCGATAAATAAGAGAAAAAATGAAAGCTAGAAGTGGAATTAGACCCAAGCAGATCGTATCCATGCAAGTAAAGAAAGATGCAGGAAAGTCAGGGTTTGGACTAGCTTCTTCCGTGGGTTCAGGGCTGAGACGAAGGCAAGAAGGGCTCTGTGCAGCGTCACTGCTGCGCATTACAGGAGGTAATCGTGCCTTGTTTTGTTCTTAGAGCCTTGCAGAGAAGTCAGGGATATCTCAGATGTCATGTTTTCTAGGAGGAAGGCAGCAAGGAAAACGCCGTAGCTGGTATTTAGAGCAAGCAAAGCTGTGAATCAGGACAGCAACCTGATTTTGCTTTTGTCACCTCCAGCGAGCCTGGGACGTGTGGAGCGGTACGGAGCTGTAGCGCTGCAGTGTTCCAGCAGAGAGCAGCAGCCGTATAGGGAAAAACACTGCTCCCCTCCAGCAGCGCGTCCTGCTCCGTCCCTTACAGAGCCCGGGAATATCACCCTTTTCCCCTCTCCGCAGTTCACAAGCAAATGAACTTATCATCCGAACCCGAGCACTTAAGGTTTTTAATATCATACCGTTCCGTGCTTTATTAAGTCAAGATTTAGGTTTGCATTTTTAAAATGAAATTTATCAGCAATGAAATAATTGAAATTCCGGAAGCAACTTGAACTCACTCCATATCTTACATTCTGCATATTTCTCTACACAGACAGTATTATACCATTGATTACTGTGATGATTAAATATATATTTTAGGAATGTGTAAATCAATCAATCCCAATCAGAGAGTAGAACCTCAGTTCAGAAGGTGTTGGATCCAAAATATTCTGATTTGGAAGGGACCCCAAAGATCATTGAGCCCATCTCTAAAGTGAATGGCCCATACAAGGATCAAACCCATGAACCTTAGTATTATTAGCACCCTTCTCTGACCAACTGAGCTAATCTCAGTGTCTGTGAGCCTGGATACAAATAAAATCAACAAGTTCCCGCAGGCACACATCTGAGCAGCTTTGTTAAGCACTTCTAGGCTCTTGGCTTTTAAAACATCTGGTGAAAAAACAGTCTACCCATGCAAAAGCAGCTAAACTAGTGGTTCTTGGAGCCTAATATTTTACTTTTCTTTATCATTACAGTTTCATTCTCTCAGTAAACTAATTTAGTTGCATTAATGTAAGGTACTGGAGGAAATTTGCCTGTGTTGAGAGGTTAAGCCATACTGGGCTGCTCTGCTTATCTGTGCTATTCCTTCCTTCTAGATGTCCCTTTGTCTGAATTTATGTTTTTACAACATGATTCTGCTGAGCTTCATGAGCAGGGTGGTGTGATTCACTATAAAGATGCTACTGAAAGATCAGCAAGTAGTTTGGATGTGCTAGTCACAATTCAGAGGTAATTAACCTATAAGGCTGCTACCCTTTCCAAAAAGATGACAACTGTGATTAGGAGAACAAGGGCAATCTTGGGAAGTGATGCTACACAAAGAGAAGTTCAAGAGACTGCTGGAAGCAACAACCATGTTTTAAGATGCTGAGTTGCTTCTGAATTTATAGAGTGCACCAGTGACTGTGGGAAACACACCTGCTCTTCATAGATGTAATTCATGGTAATGTGTAGAAAATGGCTGAGCAGAGAACAAATTTGTGAATTTTCTGTATGGTTTGTGTGATACTGATTATCAGACTGACCTTGTGGGTTTTGCCATGCTGAGAAATGATAAACCATGTAATGTGGAAATGAGAATATGGCTTAAGACATATTTCTGCTCTGTGTCTTTTTGACAAAAAAGATATTGACATGAAAAACCCTCAAAAATTAAATTACCTGTGCAGGCAACCCTTCAGCATTCAGAAAAATGAAGATCTACACACTCCTAGTTTATTTACAAATCTGTCTCGGAGATGAGAGAAAAAACCCACACCAACCAAACATAAGCAAGCAAACAGAAAAACCCAAAACTAAAACCACAACCCCATAAAAAAAAAAAAATCCCAAACCCCAAGCCCCTACAAAACCAAATCAAATTCCCCACAAATCAAAACAAAACAACAGCAATATCCCCCATCAGTTCTGTTGAAAAACAAGGGTTTAATAATAAACCAGTGATACTTTCTTAATCGTCCTGCAACACTGATTTCACATCATAAAAATATGGTTGATTTTAATGTGAACAGTTTTGTACAAGCTTTGAAAAGTCAGGGTCTGAGAATGTATAGAAAAGGGAAAACTAGAAGTTAATTGAAAAGAGATGTTTTAGAAAGATGGGCAACAAAAACCTGCAGAAAAAAAATGGAAGAATAAAGCAAAGTACTAAAAAGTGGAGAGAAAAAGAGGATGGAATAAAAGACAAATTTTGACTTCATATATTGTGAAGTGTAGATATTCATCATAAATGCTTATATCTATCTATGTAACTCAAAAAAACACATCCATTTCATTGCATTTTTCAGTTGAAAATGATTATGGTTTAAGTGTATGATATTCGCAATCTAATGTTCTAAGTAATTTTAAATCCCTCAGGAATGATAAAAGTAAAACACTGCCTATTTGCTTTTTTTTGGTACTTTGGTGGTCCCTCCTTGTACTTTACCTTTCCTTGCACAAAAACTCCAGTTAAAAAAACAGAAAAATTGTCATGCTCAAATGTCAGATTTTTCAAAGCTGCTCCTGCACCCCCAAGTGCTCATCTGACTTGATCCATTAAAAATTATAATTGAAATAGGCTACATCAAAATACCTGCGTGATGCAACATGACCTTCTTTTTTCCTCTTTCTGCATTTCAAAGTCTCTTATACTTTCCCCAGACCTTCCAGCTGCCCTAGCGACTCTGTCCCTCGCTGATACCTGCCTTCCCCCTCATCTGCTCTCAACCTGGGTAAGATGTGTGGATGGCCACACATCCCACCAGCAGAAAACTCTACGTATGCTTGATAAGCTCGCCACATGGAAGGCATATCCAAAATTTTGCTAGGTAGGGGATACTTTTGAAGGACCAACTCCTTTAAAAGAAGCAGAAATAACAAAGTGAAAAACAAAACTGAGACACTTCAGTATACATGCAGAAAAATCTACACCAGCAGAAAAGGAAAGAAAAAGAAATAAACTCTTCTGGTAAACTTACTCATCATTCTTAGCAGAATACTTTGCAAGAAATACCGGATGTTGTGCTGCCCACAGAGCCTCCATACCCTATGAAGGACATGGTCTTATTGATATTTTGTTTTTACTTTCACCCCAGTAATGGCAGAGATTGTATCAGAAAGTTTTAAAAGCAAAATAGAGGTTAGATCCATTTTCGATACTCTAAATTAAAAGAATAAATGAATCACCCAACTGTAGTTAATGGGCAATTAACATAATTCTGGTCCGGTGTAGCTGAAAGATAATGAAAAAGCTGATTGCAAATGAACCAGCAGTAATGTGGGAGGTCATAATAGTCCCATAACTCTGAATGAGAAACCAATTTCTCCTCTAACACTTGGTGCTTTGATTGGTGAAGGGCTTTATCATACTATGAAATTTACCCGTGATAGTATGAGACATAAAAAAAAAAGGTTCTGCTGTGTAAATGGTGGATGGCTGACAGAACAGGTACCCTGAGCTGCTGCATGAGCCTGTAGTAGTTATCATAAACTAGAGGGTAATTAGAAGTGCAGTGGTGAATAGAGAGGAGAGGAGAATATATCTGAGTAATGAGCTCACAACTGTACTACAGCAGGGCAACAACCCACCAGGGGAAATGCAGCAGGGCGTCAGACTCTGTTCCAGCCTGGAGACTGGATGTGCTGATGCCCTCTAATTCGGCCCACCTCCTGGATACAGCGTAATATCTTCTTTGTGCTCAATTTGTTCTTAAAGAAGGGGTAATGGGGTGGGATGAATTCCACCCACAATGCTTCTCTCCACTTACCATATATGTCCCGATCCTATTAAAACTTAAGATCTTGTTCAGCAAACTGTCATCAGATAAAGTAAATTACATTTAATGCTGGTGGTAATGTTCTCAAAATCAAGAGAACAACTGTGTCTAGGCCAAGGACCATCTCTTTTCCTAGAATTTTAAGTAAATCTATATTTAGCCACTTTGTGGCTTTTGAGGGGGAAGAAAAGGTAATCATGTTAGAACACTGTAATGGTAAATGAATCTATATCCTAGCAGCAGATGGCACATTAATAGAGTACAGACACATACGCACAAAAAGGAACTAACCCTTAAAAATGTATTTTTTTTCCTTGGTATTTTTCATCATTCTTTCCTATGTCTTCTCCACCAGGCTGAATAAAATGATGGTAGATTTAACAGGGAGGACTTATTCCTAGTGCTATATTTATATCATGACAAATCAATAGGTTATTGCTGCATTATGCAAAATAGAAAAAATAAATAGATAAAGCAACAGTGCTTAACACTTATAAATATTTAACATAACACTTTAGGTGCATGGATTACAAACGACCTTTTTGGGTAGATTTTCACACCACCTTTCTCACCACTGTCCTGTTGCTAACATGAGTAACAGAAGTCACTAAAGCATTTGACGTGACTGGATCTTCTTGCTGTGTAGAGATGCGTGAAACTCTGACACAGGAGCACCAATGCAGATGCCTCCAGGGAGTGAGCATGGCAGCAGATACCTGAAGTTCCTTCACAATGAGTAGAACACCCATCTTTGCTGTCCATCAGATAGCAGAGTACTGGGTTCAACATGGAAAAAGCATATATACCAAGCAAAGTATTACTAATCCTCCAGCCTAGCCATCCAAAAAAACCTTCCCAGAGAGTGTTCCAAGAAATACTTGTTGGAATAACTCTGAAGATATCATATTTGTCACCTTATAAAATTATTTATAGCCTAAGACAGAGCAGGTAATGACTTTGACCAACTTGGGACAGTCAACATGGCTTTTATAGTGAATAGTCTTGTCTTCCATATTTACTAGAGTCCTCTAAGGAGATCAATGCTTGTGGTGGTGTTAATTCAGTTGACATAATTTACTTGGATTTCCAAAGGTCTCCAAAAATATCCTCCATAAAATGTTTTTAAGAAAGCTGAGCAGTGATGGGACAATGGGAAAGGTCCCTGCATGTGTAAGAAACTGTTTAATGGAGAGGAAACAGAGGAAAAGTGAATGAATAATTTTTGCAACGGAGTGTGTTTCACCTTTGGGATTCCAGTGGGATCTGAGCTGGCAACTGGGATAGTCACTGTATTCATAAGTGATTTGGGAAAGTGGGTGAATAGGGAATTCAAGAAGTTTGATGAGGATACAGAGCTGTTCAAGACAGCAAGGGCAAGCAGAGACCAAATAAACCTACAGAGAAACCTTATGAGTCTGAGTGACTGGGCAATTAAATGACAAATGAAATTCACTGTAGATAAATGGAAAGCAATGCACATGGGAAAACCAATTCTAACTCCACATATTAATATGATGGAGTTGATCATTACTACTTAGGAGATAGATCTGGGGTTATGACAGATAGTCCTACGAAAATGTCAACCTGATGCTTAATAGCAGTCAAGAAGACAAGTCAAATGTTAGAAAACATTAGGAAATAAATGAAGAACAAAACAGAGAACATCACTGTGCTGCTACAGAAAACCATCACTCAACCCCACACTGAATAGTGTGTGCTGAATACTGTCAGGTCCCCTTTTTTTCAAAAATGATACAGGTAAAACAGAAAATTTCAGAGGAAAGCAACAAAAATGATCAAAGCAGTAAAGCAGCCATCATATTAAGGAAAGCCACTCAGCAACTACAACAGGAGATGGATGACCTGTAAGAATATGACAGAAATCTGGGAAATCAAGAACACAAAGAGAAGGACGGATCTTGATCCTTCCCTCATGGAAATTAGGGAATATCAAACGAAGATATTAAGAAACTTATTTAAAACAAATACAATGGTAGATGTGTAGAAATCATTTCCTGATACTCTGGATGCATAGACTAAAAGGGGAAACTAAACAAGCAGATTGGTCATGCGCTGAGAATTATGAAAATGCAGTGACCACATCTATTCAGGATGAACATAGCTGAAGTCTGGAGAGCAGCAAGAGCAAGGATCATGCAGAAATAGGTGCTGAGCTAGATGGGCCTTTGGCCTTACTGTTAATGGCTCTTAACATGATTTTACATTCTTCTAAAATATCACTGTACCTGGGATATTCAAAATGCGGTTGATTAACTAAGATGAGGGAATGAATAATACACGTGTTGTACGATTCAGACAAATGGCAGGTATCTTGAACTTTCTGTCAATACAGATTAAGGATAACTAGTCCTGGCAGAAGGCAATGCACACATTACACAGGCAGGCCCTTTAAGAAAATTATATAGTTTCAGATATTTCTTATTAACTCACATAAATCAATTTATTTACTTTGATGACTTTAACAGGACATTTTTTATACCAGAGGGACAGACTTTTCCTCCTTCTAGTCTCAAATGAATTATGACAGAGATCACCTTTTCTAGTGATCTGGGACAATTTGCCACGGTCTCCAATAATCTTCCAGTGTAGTCTCTACCTTAAAGAAATATCTATACTTTGTTCACTATAGTGAAATCTGAATTATTTCAGATAATGATGCCAACTGGGAAAGAAGAAAAGGATCTAAATTTGAAAGAAGGCTGGGAAGGCAGGGGGGCTATATAAGAGAGACTTAAATAAATTGCTGTAAAGACGGCATCAGCAGATGGAGCTGTTACTTAGACTCTTCTAAATTCTTCTCCTTTGCACGCAAGGACCCTCTCAGTTTTAAGACCTAATATATTGCATGATTTTGTGAAATTATTTCTGTGCTCCAGACTACAGCAAGTAGCAGGGGAGTTTGCTCTCTGTCCTGCTGCCTCTACCAGAGCTGCTATTCTGGGAAATCTCTGGTGCTTTCTTGGGGCTTCTGAATGAAGACATCACCTGAACCCTTACTGCTAGTTATTCAGAGACTATTACATGACAGTGAAAATAAAGTATCCTGCACAAGGACTACACCCTGATTTTGCCCTGCAATGGTAAGCACTTGCAGGCCTCTGACACTGAAGGTTGCATTGGCAGAAAGACAAGCAGTTACAGCTGATCCACACATAACCTTATCGATTGTATCTCTCCTCTCCCAGGATTTCCAGAACTGTGCTTGAGATGGGAGTCTCACTGCCATTTTTCTTGCTGTAAATCTGCTTATTTTTTCTGTTATCAGTGCTCCCAATATGCATTATCTCTGTACGTTATCAGGTACAACAAAGCCAAAAGAAAAAAAGCTTTCCCTGTAAAATATTTAGCTTAAAACCCCAGTTATCTGATCAAAAACTTTATCTCTGTCCCAGGGAAGAGAGCAACCTTCAGTTTATTGCCCATAGAGGAGCCTATTCTTGTTAATCAAGGCACCTCAGCACCTTATTCAGTGAAAAGTCGTGCTTGGTGAAATCGGCCTGATTGCTGCATCTGGGGGTCGGTGTGAGGGAGACTGAATTTAGAGAGGCCATCACAACCTTGGCAAAAATTGTCTCCTCCTTGTTAAATTCTTGCCTGTACCAGACGCTATCACAAGGCTTTAAATTCCACTTTGGAATTCTATTTTTAGAGCTCAAGTGGGATTTATATGATGCTCTGACCTAACATGAGCTCGCTGCAAAAGGCTGAATTTAGCCTTGCATGCACTTGCTGCTGAAACTGCTGACTATAATAAACTGAGAAGGGCTTTCTCTACATATGTCCTATGTACCTGAAATGTAGGACTTCCATGATGGCCTTAATTTCACCAAATGCTTGTAACAATAAACATGACAAATTATGTTTCTAAGTTCACCTTTCCTTATCAGCAGTGTCTGTACTTCTTTACTGACTGTTATAGAAAAATACCAAACCCTTGATTTTAGAATAAATGAAATAAGATTCTCAGATTTTTCACAGCTATGGAAAAATTTGCCTTTTCAGCCTAATCTATGATCATGCTATAGTCAGCCCTGGCTCCCTTCACTGGAATAAATTTTCAACTGTTGGCCAACTTAAACAAATAGAAGAGCACAGGGGAAGAGGTCTTATGGATATTAAACTCCTTTGGGCTTCATTAGGTAAATGAGAAAGAGTACTAATATCTCAGTGACAGAAATATACTGAACCTGTATTAGACAGTACAGAAGGCAGACAGGAGCAGATGAAGACATAAATATAATAGAAAATTAGATGCTGTTTATTCGGTTGCTCATGGATAACATGTTAATGTGAAGGAACAGATACACGGGAGATCAAGACCTATGTGCTCACAGTGTTGTTAATGTTGTGTGTTTTGACGTTTGTTGCTTCAGCTTCAGGTACAAACTGGGCAGCCATAAATGGAGCCCTTTAATATAAAAATATGGATTAAAAAATCAGTCCTAAGTGTCTTGCCCAAAGTCAGCCAATAACGGGAACAATTATATATGTTGCTTCAAACTGTCTGGCCCTGATAAATTTCTGTTCAAAGACTGGGCTGGGGTAATGAAAAATATTCCCAGGATGGTCTCAATTTCATGACTACACATTAGCTATAAGCAAAAAAAAAACCCAAAACAAAACACCAAATGAAGCCAAACAACTCACAGTAGTAGAATAAAGCAATGAAGAATGACAAAACAGATGAAGAAATCCACAATGTGTTTGCCTGTGCCTCACAGTAATTAATGCTTTTTGAGATATTAGATAAACTTTTCTTTGTTGTAATAGAAACAGATTTCCCAGATCTCCTATTTCAGCTCTCAAGCTCCACCTTTTCTCAGCTTTGTCTGAAATTAGCCACATTTTCTACCACTTTAATAAACGTGGAATACAATTTGGAAATTATCTGTTTGCATCAGCACTGGCAATGAACAATAGCTCAAATTTTGAGAGTCAAGGCTTCAATAATAAGGCCTGATTTTCTTAGCAATCAGATGCATACACACGCGAACACACACACACGCACGCACGCACACCACATGTCTTTGTGAATAGGGCCCAAAACAGCTGCAACCTTCCAGAAATTAATTGGATTCTGGATCATTTGCATTTTTATATAGTTTACCAACAAAAGATGGAGATAGCAAGTTTATTAATGTGAAAAAAGAGAGACAAAGAGAGAGAGGGAGGGAAAGTGAACGTTTTGGTTGAGCCACTAATCCAAATTTTAATACACAGAGTGCCTATTCACCTTATAATACTGCAGCAGATCCTCCAAGGTGGAAATTGATATGCAGGTCTAAACTGCAGGCAGCTGTTAAGGACTCCTACTAATGCCTAGGGCCTTTACAGTTCCTCATCTGGGTAGACATTATGATTTGATAATGGCCATATTCAGACAACACCCAAGGCAATTCTAGGATTTGCTGTCACAATAGACACACTGAAAATAAAGTCAGTGTAAATAGATTAAGAAATTGACAGAATAACAAGGCAGAAAGAATTAGAATGAATACACAAATGGCAGATGACAACTCAATGTATTGTAATGCAGAGATGGGATAAGGAAAGTGGAGCTGGAGGATTTATCTGCTGCCAGTATGCCTTCAACTTGCTTCCTTCCTGTGTGGATGCCTATTTCACTGAGAAGTGAAATCTTTATTAGAAGATTACTTATCTCCCTTGCTGCCCACTGAAAAACTTCCTTTCTGTTCAACTGAAAGTGAAAGCTCCTGAAAGCTCCTGAAAGCTCCTGATCCATAGGTGTCCGAGACATCCTCATTTCCCTAGGGAATAGGAGGAAATACTGACTTGATATTCAGAGGAGAGAGTGACCCTCAATTCCCGTGGGAGTTGATGTGAACACTGGGTGACAATGTGGTAACCAGAATATTTTTCTGTGTGATTAATTTACAAATTTCTTAGAATTGTGTATGTGAGTTTTAGTGTCTGAGGTGTATGTGAGTTTTAGTGCCTGAACTTATCTGTGGAATCCCTTATTAGATGCTTTTTTGAGTGGCAATTAATTGATGGAATTTTATTTATTCACTTTTATAATTATTCAATTTTAACTTTATCTCTGCTGGAAACAGCTCCTAGCTCTGCTCAGCCCAGCCTGAAAAACCAAATCATACCAGAGCAATGAAGGTATCAGACCAACTCCTGAAACATGGAATGCGACTTCATGTGCAGAAGAACTGTGCATAATGAATGGTTTGTGGGCCTCTGTATGATAGACCCAGAGCGTGTGCAGAGATGGAACATGAGCAGTGACATCTCCAGTAGGCTGGTGGATGAAGAAGGGACTAAAGCTTCTGTAAAACTGAAAAGGAAATTCAGTGCTCAGCTGGATAAGGATCCTATGAACTTCAATTCTGTGAGAGTGCAGTAAGTACTTCCTGGGTCTGTCAGACCTGGTGCACAGCTTTTCTGTGGAACAAAATCTGGATGGGAGCACACAGGAAGGCAAGGCAGCAGCTCTGCATAGGGTTGGCTGTAGCAGCAGGAGGCTGGAGATGCCATATAGCAGTAAAATTCCATCTGCTTTGACTATGTCAGATTGGACACCAAGCAGACACTGGAGTAAAAGATGCTGCTGGGAGGAAGAAGGAAAGAGTATGAGCAGGAAGTTGTACCCTCAACTATCCAACCCAGCTCCACATTTTCCTTCAAGCCCTTTACTTATTTTGCTAAAATCACTGAGAAACTGTGAGATAGCTCTTGAGTTTGAACAACACAAATCCCAAACTCTCTGTGTAGAGTAGTCAACCAATACATCTTGAGTAACCTGGAGGGAGCTTAGACTCATTTTAGTAAAATACTTAGTTTTGCTTGACTTCATGGGAATTATCCCACTGCTTGAGTGCTGTGTTGGATCAGGGACAAAATTATATGTGTCTTGCCTAAATAATAATTAAATATTTCGTGATTTTATACATTCCTATTACCTCATATGGATCTTTTGGATGTAACGGTTCCATCAAAATCTGAAACACAATGCAATGAAATAACTTTGAACTTTATTTTCCTTACCTCATTTTCTTTCCTCCTGCCACATTTCCTTTGCCCAATTAGGGGTCTCATGATTTTCCTACATTTTCTATTGTTTGTTTTCCTTCTGCCTCCATAGAGTTTAACCAAGTCTTCTATATAAGCCTTGATCACACTCCCCACTTTTTTTTTTGTTTGTTTTTCTCTTTGCTTTCTTTCTTTAGGAGTGATTTTTGTTCTTCTTCCTTTGGGCATTCTCAAACATTTTTGTTTAATACTCTCTCATTCTTATCTTTCTCTAACTAATTTACACTGAGCATCTACTGCTTCTATTCCTCTCCCATAATCAGTCCTTTGAGGTTAAAGAAAGAGACAAGATGATGGCCAGAGGAAGGAGAAATCAGGCACCAAGAATGAAAAGTGCTGAATGTCACAGAGCCTTCAAGTATGAGGAAGAACAAGGTAGAATAACAAATATAAAAAGAAGATGAGTAAAGGGAAAGTTTGCAAAAAGAATATGGGAAAAGGATTGAAAACAAAGGTAGTGAGGGAAAAACTGCAGGGCTACTACTTTTATTCACAAATTCAATGTTTCCTGATTTTTGAAGGATCCAAAGCTGCAAGGAGTCGAGAGATCCATTTAGCCTTAAATCAATCCTGTTAAAAGGGATACCTTGATTACAGTTAGCTTGCCAGCATTTAGAAATGAGACAGGAACATGGCCAACATTCTTCTGGCTGAATACACAGATAGAGCGAGACACATTATGGAATGATAAAGTATCTAAGTGCACCAAGCCCTTATTTATCTAACTTTTGTTAACCTTTGCAGAAAGCCTGCCAAAGTACTCTGGTAGGACTGAAAAGCCAAGCAAGTAACAGTCTTATAACCAGGTGACATTTTGTACGGCACAAAAAAGTGTATTTGTACTGCCTAGGGACTTCGTAATTTCCCGCTTTTGAGACAGTAGAGAAATATGAGAATTGTAAGATTGAAATCCTGGCCTCGCTGAAGTCAAAGGCAGTATATCCACTTAAATTCTAGTAGTACAGCCACTTTCCGACTAAAAGGGTGCTTATGGAATGTTACCTGTGTGAATGTACCTAATTTAGATGCTTTAAGAAAGCACCAGAGGAGAAAATGCAGAAAGCTGATGAGTATTAGGGCAGGGGTAATAGAGAAATTTCAGCAAGAGCAAGATCATGAAAGGACTAGGGCTGAAAGGGTGGAGGACAGAGCATGTCCATAAAGGACTGTAAAAGGAACAGATGAGGATCAAAATTGTCAGGGATTACAAATGATATGGAAAGGAGGACACAGACAATGAGAACTCAGAACCATTCTAGGCAAAGCAGAAGTTGCTACCAAGTGGGCTGAACTTCTTGCATGAGGCTCAGGATGTGTTTATGGAAAGAGAGAACTATGATGTGGCTATGCTTGGGAACCTGGCACAACACACTGTAGCTTTGCATCTGATTATTTTGTAGCTATGTTATATTTTGTTTCAAGAAAGTACTGAACATATAACTTCTTAAATATGCTAGATTTATAACACTCCTCTTCTGTATTTCAAGGGTGCCACACCCTGAACTCTGCCTGGAGACTGCCTTCTCCAGAATGAGAATGCAAGGCCAGGGGCAGCTCTTCCATGTGAAAAGCTGTACTTCACCTGTTAAAAATCTTTCAATGCTTCCCCAAGCAGAAATACAAATATTTGACTGCTACTTCACTAGGCAATAGAAATTAATTTTTTTCCTCTCTGTGGTGAGAAAACACTAATGAACCTCTTATTTCATTCCCTGAGAGGAAGCAAGAAGACACTGTTACATCACCAAAATCAAACCCTGATAACAGAGAACAGTCATACATTTAATATTAATTTTCTATTGTCTTGTCAAAACTTGTTTAAATTCCCAATGGATAGGTCTTCTGCTACTCCTTTTGGGATCGTACTCCATTATTCCTAAAGGATTTTTCTTGATTTTATTGTCTTTGCTTTGCAATAAGGTAATTTTTCTTTCTCCTTAGCATTCATACCCTATAAAAATTTAAAACTTGTGATATTTCATCTCAGTTACTCTTTTACTAAGTTGCCTGTAATTGACTGGTTGGGGTTTTTTTCATGCAAGTTCATCTTCCTGTTCCCATTCTCTGGATTTGCTTTAGTTTATCAGCTGCCTTCTAAGGACATGACAAATCAAAAACTTACCTAGTATTCCACCCAGACTACAACAGAACTACACAGAGAGGGCTATTAAGTCAGGGCTCAGTGGTGCACAGCTTTTGCACAGGCAGCCTGAAATTTTGCTATGCTTCATTGCAAGTGTGTTGCATTACATATGCATGCTTAATTTTCTGTTCACTATTACTCTTTTTAGAATATGTAAGACAGTGGCATAAGGCTATTCAGCTGCTTTACTCTTTCTGAGCACTGCTTGAATGCTAGTAATGATGTCATAAAAAATAATCTGAAATCTGAATTGGGCTCCTGTTGACTTTATCCAGAAATTACTATTATTTTATTTTATTTTATTTTATTTTATTTTATTTTATTTTATTTTATTTTATTTTGAGCTGTTATATTATGAGAGGTCTGATGTTTAGCAAAATATTTGCCTTTTGCAGATAACAGTTTCACTTAATGAAAACAGGATTTTTCTTTGCAAAATTTGAAGAAGGCCCACTCAGAACTTTAGTTACCCAAATAACCATTTTGCTAATCAGAAAACAATTCTAATGCTCCAAGGGATATGGCTAATTCAAAGAGTACTTGAAATTAAAGATTAAAATCAGAATAGTACATAGGCTTGGTAAGGAGTTTATACTGCGTCCTCCTGGGACATCAGCAGCAGTACATTATTGCTTGCAGAAGTGAAACTTGTGATACTAAATGCCTACTTAAGATCTTCAGAAATGCAATTTATCAGGAGAAAATACTCCATAAATAAATAAGTATAAATGATTTCAAATAGAACACTGCTGTTCCTTTACACAGTAGGATCTGCCTGGAACAATCTGAAGATAGGAAACCTCCACTATAGTGTAGTATTAGTATTTCACTAGTAATTGTAAATCATTCTGGGGTAAAAGATGAGAATTACTTAAGAAGGACAATTTTTTTCTTTCAGTACCTTTGTGCTGTTTCCCTGCAAAATAGAGGATGCTCTGGCAGCATGGTTGATTGCCTTGAGAAGATGAGACTGCAGCGAGGGTAAGTGTGCCTATATTACTGCTAAATTGGTTTCCCTCAATAGCATGGAAAGCATGAGCTGCTCAGGTTTGCTTGGGAGCCATGGCATATAGTCTGATGGCTGGTTTACACGGCAGTCTAATTCACACTCCGCTGCATTTTCCTGCTGTTGTTAAAGTTACGGTTGCTCAGGAAGCAATTAGTCCTTCTTGTTGCAATATGGACACTGCAAGGAGTGAAATACAACACTTGATCAGTCAGTCCCTCCTCGATTCCTGTCACACCTTCTCCTACACTGACTTATACCTTGAACACTAAAGCAGGAGTGAAGCCTTCCAGCTGTGCATTCTCTCCTTTCAGATGAAGAAGATAGGATCAGCTTGAGACATTGCAGATCAGAAACCTACAGTATGATGTCAGCTAATTCCATAGTGTTTATAAATAATTATCAGATAATGGATACTGTGGAATTCAGATTCTTCTTAGTTCTTTAATCTGGTTTGAAATTGATAAAGCTAACACATTTTCTCAATCCAAGCCATACTTCCCACAGATTTAGAAACTGGGTTTGTACATAAACTAAGCTTAAAACAAGTTTGACCCTGTATTGGTGGCTCAACCCACATCTAAATCAAAACTGCATGGAGTAGTAAGTTTTTATGCCAAAGTAATAAAAACTATAACGAGACACATACATACACGCATCCCTGTCACAACATATATACATTGTGTCCTAGGCATACTTTTAACCTATATCTAACTTTTTTAGTAGTGACAAAGAGCCTTTCAGTCATTACTAGAACCATTAATTTAAGTATCAGCATTTGTCTGGATGTACTGTTCTCCTACAGTGCCTAGGATGTCCATGCAGCCATTGATTTAGGAGACAATATCACTTGCTTCCAAGTTTATGAGGCAATAAACAGCTCCCGCATATTGATGAATGCAGAGGTGTTTGCTCAGCACATTTGCAGGGGACGTTTATTACCCAAGTGCTGTGCTTTAAAAGCAAATGAAATTGTAACTATTCTCACTTTCTTTTGTTGGGGGGAAGGGAGAAAAATACTGTTGTTCTTAATTTGTTCCTGCACTTTCCCTCCTCCTGTGATTCATTAAAATGACTGACACAGCCGTGGATGTTTCTCTCATCTGTGCAGTTGAGGACTACAGTCATTTTTTCCTTTGGTGGCTTTATATGAGACTGCTTTAGAACAGGGTGCAATTGTCAGAATACCAGAGAGACATGACTAAGATTATTCCTTCGTGCTTTATTACCCTATTATCCCCTTCCAAAGGATTAAGTTAGCTCATCAGTATAGCCACTTAGAGTTACTAACTCTACAATAATTTTCATTGCTCTGCCCATACAATAAAAGAATGAAATAATTTTTAATCTGCAGAATTGGATCATGCAAATGTAAGGGATTAAAAGATGAGTCTTTGGCTTGTACACCTGGCAAAACACTGCTTGGAATCTAAACTCCTTTGAAGTATATTATACTGGGAAGGAAAAGAGAGTGGAGGAAAGAGATGAGATTGCAAAGCTGCATGCCAACTGAGTTGTTATAAGGATGCCAGACAGAGAGAGCAACCTGTGAAAAATGTATTAAATTATCAAACCCACAAAGCTGATTTATAGCTTCCGTAATTTTGCCTTTGCTTTTTGTTCTCATACGAAGAATGTCAGGGACAATATTTACTTATGAGAAAAAACCCAATGTTTCTAGCTGTTAATAAAATATATACAAACATATTTTAATTATTTTATTTATCTAGGTTGGGAACGAAAACAGAATGACAATTTAAAGAAAAGTTGGAATGCAAAATGTAAGAAGTAAACAAATATTTTCCAAAACTCTTGAGATGAATGAATCACTGAATCTTCTGGCTTGTATGAAAAGTCTTTAATCTAAATAGCAGCCTATTTGTTGTTTTAAGCAAATGATTTTTGAAATTTCTAGCAGATCAGATGATTCCTTTCTTACAACTACAATATGAGATTAGGGAAAAAATATTAACTTGAAATATTTCACAATGCTCATTAACTTGCCTCATTGTTTGTCTCTTTTCTAATTTTAGACTCAGATATGCAAACTTGCATTCATTTATATAAACCTGTTCATCTCAGTAGTGGCATTAAAATCGATGGGGCACATTCTTAGGACAAGCCAGTCCTTAGCAATATGATGCCAGTAGGCTGTAAAAGGTCATTCTTTTCCTTCATGTTTAAAAAAGGCCTTCATTCTACCTAGAGGTGTAAAAATTATAATATTAAGAACTAATCCCTATATTTAATAGCAGAAAACTTTAATTGGTTGTACTTAACTAGCTCTTAATACTTTACACTGTTAGAAAGAAATTTTCTACCACACCTGATTTGATCCACATACTTGGAATTTTCCATTATAGTCCTTTTCTTTCTGATACAATTTCTGATCCTTTTAGGTGTCCCGAATTTTCATTTTGCCTTGATTTCTGTTCTTCGTTCTTATTTGATGGAGTGAATTTTTTATGGGAAATTGAAGGGAGCTAATGGGAATACCAGGTTATGGTGACATCCATTCAGCCTTCATGTCCTGTGCTGGTTCATTGCAAACAGCCAGACTTCAGTTTGCTCTTACAGTCCTTTGCCTTCCTACCGCTGTGAGCTGAAGGGAGTTAGTCCATGGGAGTAAGTTGGGCAACAGCAGCATCTCTTTAACTTAAATTCAGTTGGCAAGATTTAGTTGGCATTGTTATCTTGGTAATAATAGGTTACCACAGATTTTGAATTATGGAAATTACAAAGGACAAGCCTTCTGACATTTCGACAACCTCACTGACTGCTGCTTGGGGAATTTATTTGGGACAGCATAGGGGTAGCTTGTTAAAATCACATGTTTAGATTCTGCTTTAATGTATGTGAATTCACTGGAAAAAGTGTATTTCAGAAAGTCAAAAAACTGAAATTAATGTTTTTCCAGACTTATAATTTTAAATAATGGATGTGTGGAATTTTGAAATTGGAATTACTTTAAAAAAAGTTGTGGCAATAATGGATGGAGCCTGGACTTCAGCCTGGGAAGGGAAGTGAAAATGTGTGTCATCATAAAATGGTTCAGGTTAGATCTAGTTGCCTCAAGTGTGAAACAAAGTAATGAAAAAGAATGTTTACTATATAGAGGTTTTTATGTATCCTGTTCTATCACAACTGAACTATTGAGAATAAATACAGGAAGACGGCTCAGTTAACTACATATTTTGCTCTACTGTTATTAATGTCATCTGAATGTCCCTACAGATGTTCACAGCAGCCTTGACTAAGGTCCATGCATGACCCCATTCTTTGGAGGTCTGGGTATGACAACAATCTGCTAAGAAAGAAAGTGAAAAGAAATAGTGGTATAACTAAAAATGAGGCACCTTGCTGATTTAATGGACATCAGGAACAACAGTAAACAGCAGTATCTAATAGCAGAGGGGTACATTGCCTAATAAAGAACTTTTAAACTAAAAATATAAAACAATTTCCAATCAAAGTAGTAAGAAAGAATCAAGCCTGATGGTACATACAGCTGATAAAATGTGATATTTATCAAAGACATAGAATTAAACAAGAGTATCTGATTTTTTAAATAATTTTTTTAAAAAGTTGTTTCTTTTATTCCTTATTTAGGCTTCCCCCCCCAAAAAAGAAAACCGAGTATAATTTTGCTGTTCTAGTTTTGGGGTTTTCAAAAGATGTTTTCAAAATGATTAGTGCACCCTATTTTTCTTTCTGTCACCCTATTTGATTTTTTTTGCAAAACAACGGGAACAAAGTAAGGCTACCTCCAGGAAGAATAACAGAAGCTTTTGACACCATGTGCCTGAGAGAAGAGTCAACAAAAAGCAAATGGGGGCAGTGACTAATTTTTGTTAGTAAGGACTGTTATCCACATCCCATGGAGGGAAGTGGGTGATGACTACTTCGGAAAAAACATTCTGAAGGTTAGGGCAGTTGTCTCGGTCTCATAGAAAAGCTAAGACATGGTAATGATTTTGAGAGAGGATCTACTTATTAATGGATATGATGTGCCAGCTTCTGCAGGAGGAAACTTCAGAAGTGTATACCAACAAACAAGACAGTTTTCCTTCCATATTTTCTCTGCTAAGGGTCTCAGATATGAGCAATACTTAACTGTACTCAGTAAACTTTAATTGCATGGAAAGTGTTGAAAGCCTATCATATTTTGTGTGAAGATTATTAGGGGTTCCCCAAAAATCTCATGTTGAGTGACTAATTGCTAGCAGCAGACATATTTCTAATTAATTATAACACAAATTATTCAGATACTCACTTTCATTGTCTGAAAATTCATAAGTAAGCTCTGCCATTTGCATATACTCTTTGGCCCAAGGGACATGTTAGTGCTGGCTGTGAAAGGAAACCAAAAAAGCACTTTTGTTAGAAGGAGAAAGGGATGATGCAATCAGGTTCTCTGATGCAGTTTTACTGAGTTACTGAAAACACAGCAATCCCGTTTCTCCAAACACAGAACAAGCCTGGGTGATATTCACATTCACAATTGCTAAGGTTGCCTTCCCAGCCTGTGCTGTGCCCCAGGGTCTTTTCCTTTCTTCTGTTCCCTATTAAAGCCAAACAAGCCCCTTGTATCTCTACCTGTAGCTGGTGAACTCGGACTTTTAATCATTCCCTTACATGAAGCCTTTTGCTAGTGAAGGGAACTCCTAACCTTTCCAGCTGTTTCATTTGTACAAACAGCCTTAATCAAGCCTTCCCTTTAGCCAGATTTAGGGGTGTTTAGCACCCCTAGCTAGGGCTGTAATGGCTTGGGGATTGCAGGCTTGCTTGACAGTAGCCTCTAATGCTTTCCAACGCAGTAATATCATATCCAGGTACAATTCCAGGTATGATTTAATTTCAAATCCCTTTTGTTCCTGCAGGGGTCCCATCAAGCAAACCATACATTTGAAGTATAAATTCATAGAAAACACTGGCTCCCTGTGTGAGTAACAGATACAAGTTAAAAGGGAAAAATAAAAAGGAATTGTATCTGGGCTGCTGCTTCTGTATTTTCATTCTTATTAGCATAATAAGATTTATCATTATTCTTATGCATCTCTTGAGAAGCACAGTTGCCAATTATTTAATTTTTTAGTAATAAAGAAAGCACATCTCTTAAGCACCGGGTGACAAGGACAGGAGAACCTCTGTGTGAGAAGCAAATGTGGATGAGCCAGTATCCATGAAAACATGTATCTATTGGAGTACACTTGGACACCCTGAACGGAGAGCAATCCTTTCCTTAAAGAATTAGTAGAGGCAACCTTTGAATGCTGGATTTATTTACTCCCTCCTCCCCACAAGAAAAACACCACTACATACTTACCTACTGCATTTTTGATGTGTTCTTAATCCCATTTGTTATTTCCTGGGAAAACTGAACTGTGGCTCACCCTCCGAAAAAACCCCAGCAGACATAGACCTATAAAAACTATCCTGCTATAAAGGACTCTATAAAACAGTATGTTTTAATTGCTTCCTGGTTTCAGCAAACTGTTTTATATTCAAAGTTAACATTAGGTTGACACTTAACTTCCTTGGGCTTTTTATTATTTTAAAGCATAAATTATCAGAAGCTATTTATTTTAGCACTTGCTTTCATGAATGGAGGTAGCATTTGTGTGACTGATTAAGCACTTAAAAAAGCAGCACAACCCACCGCAGATTTAATTAGTTGCACAAATTTTCACCGAGCACCATAAATTTAATGTCATCTCTTTTACAATAAAAAAAAATACTGAGCAGGTAATAACACATTTGTATGGATCAACTGAGCATCCTGTGGGTAGGTTACTATTATACTCATTTGAAAGAGTTGCTCAGGGTGATGCTTTCAACTCATGGTTTGGGTTCTGAAACAGGAAGACTGACAGTTCAAGAAATAAGGATGTTTGATGTGCAGAGATGACCAGAACTACCCTGCCACCCACCTACAGAATAGGTTAGGAATCACAAACATAATCATCTGATCAATTACTACCTTTCTTGGAAAAAAATACACAAAGCATTGTCTGTTTGCATTGTACATGTCTAACAATGTTTTGGTGCTCAGCCAGGTAAGTCTTCCCTTAATAACCTGTCTTCTCACAGATGCTGAGCCTGTAATACAGCTACTAAAATGTATTTAAAAGGTTTATTAACTTCGAGACTCTTCAGAAATCTGTCTCACAACAAACTGATATCATTCTGGAGAGAAAGATACAGTAGCTTCTGTAGTGAGTCTCCGGCACTGTTTATCTCCCAAATGAGATATCAGCTCATGAGGTTAAAAATCAACCAAGTGAATTTTTACATTATAGACTCTCACAAGAATCAGATGAAAACTGGTGACATGCAAGAGAACTGGAAGTACACCTGCTGCTTACTGTACAGTCTAGTCATTAATAACCTACTCCCACATATTGTGTGGTGTCACTAGGTAGTTTAAAAATGCTCAGTATTTAAAAAAAGCATTCCCCATTCTTTCCTGTGGAGGATAGGAATGCACAAAACAAAGCAGCATGTTACTTAAAGGTAAGTCAGCATCCTATGAGAAACAAGAAAAATGAGAGTGCACAATCTGAAGTCTTAGCCCTCTTTCTGGAGCAATGAAAACTTTCTAATCCACAGCACAAACAAGAGAGAAACCCTGCATCAGTAATAATCTTTTTCTATGACAAGTGCTCCTCCAAGGTCATGCATTTAAGGGAACTGACAGATGAAATCTGACAAACCTAGCTGCAGCAATTTGGGATGTTATTCCCAATGTTGTCTGGATTCATCTCTCCACCATGGATTACCACAGAATACAATGCCTGCAGGTGCTTCAGCCCATCTCAGCTTTGTCACTGGAGGCGTGTGCTGCAGAGGAAAGCTGTGAATGGAGCAGGCTGAGGTGCAGCCCAGCCAGGCCTGCTGTTGTGCTGTCCCTGCTCCAGGGGCTGCAGCCTCTGGCACATGAGCAGGACAGCCTTGCTCTCCCTGGCTCGGTCTGCCTCAGCCTGCCTGTTGAATTCACTGGGGCGCACTGCAATTAAGAGGCTTAACTGCAACCCCTGCAGATAAGAGTTTTTGGCTGCCAAATATTATGCAGGATCCCTGATGGGCTCCTCAGCCTATGTCAAACCCTGTGAGGTTGTAGTTGCTATCAAGCTGCAATCATGGATCTGAACTGTGGGCTACAATTGCACCTTGAGAGGAGCAGCACTGAGAGAAGATAGCAGAAATCTGTCTAGCATGCAATGCTATCTCTTAACAGCAGATGCCTGGAGCACAATATAAAAACACAGGTACTTTTAAAGCCAGAGGTTGCATCACAAATTTCTTGTGTAAAAATCTAGCTAATTGTTTTTGGAGCTCTATAAACTTCCAACTTCTACGTGAGTTCCAAATTACAACATTTCCGTACAAAGTATTTCTTCTTGCTTCTTTCAACCAGCCATTTCCTAGTTCCAGTAGCAGCACCTACTTCTTGGGTTGAAAAATAATTCCTTTTTCATACCCCCATGCATCTCACAGGTTCCCAGATTTGAATTGTCAACTACTTTGGTCATTGCTTCTCCAGAAAGAACCATGCTAGTGTAGTTGTTTCTCATCTGGAACTCATTCTCTAACTTCTCTTGCTCTTGTAATTTTTTTCCATCATTCTTCCTCTGCTAGCTAGGAGCAGGTAGCACACTGTCACCTTTGTGTCACAGGAGTCAGAGTGGCAGACATGAGGAACAGCCGCCTGTGATGTGCACCTCTACGCTTCCCACTGCAATCACATGCTTCAGACTATGGGTTCATGGAAGATTTCCCCTCAGGCCTCTCCACTTCTTAACTTTTTGTAAAGAGATGAAAGATTCTTGCAGAGATGGAGACTCTCAGTAAATAACATTCTCGAGCTAAACTGTAAATTTGTGCTGATATCAGATTTATCAATAGTTAGAAAAATTCTAAAATAAAACTGTAAGTACTCATTCTGCTCTTCTGCTGCTTGACCCATTCGGTTAAATTCACTAAATTACAAGATTTTTTTCCACTCAATTGAACTATCAAGCAGAAAACAAACACAAACAAAACAAAAAAGCAAGCAAAATAGCAAACAACAATCACAAAAACATCCAGAAGTAATAGGCTGGGTTCCAAGAAATGATGAAACTTCATTACAGATTATGAGGCTAAAAAAAACCTTGGATAATCTGACACAAATATTTTAGTAAAGTAGGGATTCTGTTTTCATATTCTGTCAGCAATTGTAAGATGAAAATGGTTACTTTTACAAAGAAAGCTGCCTATCAGATGTCAAAAACCACAGACTGAAAAAAAAATCCATTAAAAATAGTAAAACCAGTGAAGGAGTTCTAGGTGATGACATGATTCCAGCCAAGGCCCAAGTCACATGGGATTTCAGCTGGCTTAGCTTTTTCAGTTTGTGCAGTTAAAACTCACAGATTCAGCTCTTTGTAGTAAACTAGTGGAACAAGGACAGTTGTTCAGCGTATTTTATTAGCTCAGGTAACATATACTCTGGATTTCATATTCACCTTCAATATATTTCATGTGTCTTCTTTTCTATATCCTCTGACAAAAAAGGAGAAAATACTTTTTGAGACTGGCAACACTTATTCTGGGAATGACTGTGCCTTCATCATTGCAGTCTCAAGAGGAAACTGTAGCTGTTGGGGAATTTGTATCTAGTAAATCCTCTTTTCAGAAAAAGAAATGTGAATGGATTGCTGGGAAAAAAATATACAAGACAATTTCAATACTAAAAATAAAACAAACAAACAAAAAATCTCACCAACCAACCAAAGACCAAACCAAAAATAAAACGAGGAAAACCCAACCAACCAGCCAGCCAGCCAACCAACCAACCAACAAAACATGCAAAAAAGGGCATTTTAAGGTAATCAGCCTTCGAAGAATTTTAGCCAGCTGCAATTATAGTTAATACACTCAAGTTACACTTCTTCCGACACATTATTTTAGCAGTTTTCATAGTCATTATTGATCATTAATTAGCCATGTCTTATTGCTAAGATATTTTAGTCGGTATTTCTTGGCCATCACAGGTGAAAGCAGGTCCTTACTTGCCACTTCTGTAACATTTCTAAATTAATAGATATGCACAACCTAGAAGATAGGGTGTGATTTGTCATGAATATTCAAAATGAATCACATCTTTTCTGTATTAGACAAGAGTATATTTGCTTTAAAATAAGAACTCAATATTACCCATAAATTTGTATGGGTGTCTTCTCCATTATGAAGCTGGAAAGAGCAGTGAAGCTGCACTCTGTATGATTTACATATGGAGAAGAAATAAGGTTTGCTTAATTCCTATCTTTGCCAATGCTATGAAGAAATACAAATTGAGAAATCTCAACCTCCATTTTTCTCAAACTCCCCCAAACATTACAAAACAAAATTAAAAAAATATACAACAAATAATATTAACCATGGTACCAAAGTGTATCATTGCCTTTAAATGGAATATTTATTCTTGTCCTCAGAAAAAATATAATATTTTTCATTGGAACTGAGGGCAAACACTTAATGTATAAAATATTTGTGAGTTTGGTAATTACTAAGGGAGAAATATAATTAGCAATAATAATTCTTGGGATCACTTTATAGTCAGTCTTTCTTGATTAAACTTGCAATCTATAATTTTCCTGGAGGAGATACTGAAATGTCTCAGATCTCAGCAGGCTAAGTTCTGTGTCTGAAAAGCTCCATAAAAGGTTGTCACAGAGAAAAGCATGGGCTCTGTTTAACCTGAGTAATAGTTATAGCAATAAATATAGTAATGTTCAGCTTTAGCAGGTTGCAATAGAATAACTTTCCTGGAGATCTTGTGCAAGGGTTCTCCTGCAGTCTCTACCAGCAATAAACTAGACTCGAAGAGAGAGTACAAAAGGAATGTATTTTGTCCCACACTCATCTCCACCCCTTGATCTCTGTGCTGCTGGGCATTTGTCTCTATATGTAGTTGGTTTCCTGGACTGCTGATAGCCTACGCTGGAAGAATTCACTGTTTATATACTGCCATCAGTTCTAAGAGGAAGAATTCCTTTTTACTGCAGGAAAAGCAGCTGCCAAGTGAATGAAAAAAATAAAGTAAACCACGCTGGACTACAAGCCATGCTATTCTACAATAGCATAGGAGAGTTAAAGCCTATGCAGCTTTGATAAATGTGGAGGAGGTGTCTTTTCTCCTATCTTATCTGTAAGGTTTGTCCACCTAACCAAATCACAGCTACATTCAGGAACATATTCTAGAAATGCATTTTACCCAGAAGCATATCTAATAATTTTGTTTACAGATGAGGGCACTTTTAGGAGCACTACAGATTAAATTAAAACTAAAGTAATGTCTGCTGTAAACATGTCTGTTACTTCTCTTAGTTCAGCATCCTCAAGCCTTAACATGTGGAGCAGGAAGGCAACAATGTCCTCCAGATGACATACAGGATATTTAATAATGTCCAGTTATTAAAACATGCATGTTTAATTGTGCAGTATGGTCAAATGCAACTATAGATGGAGTCTGAATTGGGGTACTATGAAAGACACCATTTATAGATTAAGTATTTTAAGGCAAATATGTCTTGATTTCCTTTTGAAAGTTTTACAGTAACTTTGCAATCAAACAAAAAACATTGTTGCAGTCACATTTTTTGTGCCTGCTACCCTTATTCTGTCACTGGGCTCTACTGGAAAGAGCCTGGCTCCATCCTCTGGACATCCACACTTAAGATATTTGTGTGCATTGATAAGATCCCCTCTCATCTGTCTCTTCTCCCAGCTAAATAGGCTCAGCTCCCTCAGTCTTCCCTAAGAAAAGAGATGGGCCAGACTCGGAATCATCGCTGTAACCCTCCACTGGACCTGCTCCAGAACTTCTTTTTCTTTCGTGAACTGAGAAGCCCAGAACTGGACACAACACTCCGGATGAGGCCTCAGCAGGGCTGAGCAGAGGGGCAGAATCACTGGCCTCAGCCTGCTGGCAGTGCTCTTCCTAATGCACCCCAGGATGCCATTGGCCTTCTTGGCCACATGGGCACTGCTGGCCCCAGGGCAACTTGGTGACCACCAGCTCCTCCTCTGCAGAGCTGCTTCCCAGCAGGTGAGTCCCCAGCCTGTGCTGGTGCCTGGGGTTATTCCTCCCCAGGGGCAGGACCCTGCATTGGCCTTGCTGAATTTCGAAAGGTTCCACTCTGGTCTGTTGAGACACTTCTGAATGGCCACAAAATGCTCTGGGGTATTGGCCACCAAGTCCTTGATGAACAAATTAAACAACACTGGACACTAATCAGAATCTGTGTAGGCAAAATATCTGAGTGCAAACAATACAAGGGGAATTTAATCCCGAAGTGCCTCTTCTTTACTAGAATCTCAATTTTTGATCCCACATAACATCATACCCCTCCTTTAGCCTCTCATTTTGGGTACTTTACTTGGAAGCACAGGTTAAACAAGAATATGGATTACTTGAAGATTTTTTTTCGACAAGGAACAGAATTTTTAAAATAGCAGTTACTATGTGGAAGAAAATATGGGTGATTCACTCAATCCCTCTATCAGTGTGCTTGAAGCTGAGGAATCCAATACTAAGCTCTCTTGGTCAGGTTGTAATTTCAGATACTGAAGGGCAGCTATCCGACTCTCTTCGTATGTTTACGTGGCCTATCCCCACATGCTGACAGGTTCACACCTGCAAATCTGATTAGCACACAATGTTTGACTTGATTAGTCAAGCGCAAAGCTCAATGCAGTCAGACATCTGAAATTCAAGATTTTCTGGAGCTGTGTTAATAGGTTTGAGACCTGAGCAGTGTGAAAATGAAGCAACAGGAGCCACATGTTCTTACAAACAGTGTTTCATTTCTTCATTCTCAGGGGGTACTGAATCAGGAGCTGTTTGGAACTGATGTGTCCCTCTGTTACTAAATGCCTTTGGACAGACAGTGGTTGCCCTCAGAGCTTATCTGGAGCTTCTTCAAATGGAAAATAGGAGGTTTGTGTAATATCAATCAGCAAATTCCAGTTTCTGACTGCTTACTGTCTGTACATCTGATGGTCTCTAAAGGTCTACAGGCTGCTTTCAGATTATTCCTTCACTTGAGAAAGGAATATATTCTCACTCTAGCCTTTCACAAGCATTGTCTATTTGGACTCTCTGAGCTCAACCTCTTGTTTACTTATTGCTCTTCCATTCCTATGAATCCAATCTCTCCTCAAGTTTTTTGTCAATGCAAAGCTCTCTTTCTCCTCTGTCTCAGTGAAGCATTTGTGATGGCACACATCACGGGCGCTCTGTGAAATCAGTTTCAGAGTAATGATACAGGCTTAGAAAGGCACTTATGTTTCCAAATATCTCCTTATGTTTTATTAAGGTTTTGAACCAAAATGATGAGTTGTTCTGCCACTGTAAGGAGACCAGAGAAGAAACACACATAAGTATAGGTCCAGTCCAGTTCTAGTTAGTGTGGGGAAAAAGTCATGGAAGTGTTGTCATCTAGTATTTATACCTACCCACTATGAGCACATTTATGTGCATTTTACTATCCAGTAACAAGAGATGGATCCTTCCCCCTTGATCCTGGAATATAAGAGAAATTACATGGCACTGGAGTAATTGCAGTATTGCAAACCCTTGATACTGCCACAGTTTGTAAACAAAAAAGTAAGATTTATTTTCATGTGGTGCACCCTATAACACATTGCAATAAGTAGTCTCAGGAATAAGCTCTATTGTCTGGTTCCACACCTTAATATCTTTACTCAGACTCTCTGAATATTGTCCTAAAATAGGTCAAAATGCAGTACAAGAATATAGGACATTATGACAGGGCAAAGTAATGGTAGAAGGAAAAAAATCAATAAATCCAAAAAAAGGCTGAAAATTGCTTTGAGGTGAGTAGAGTTATTCCCACAGAAAGACTATTTGCATTGATTTAATTTCTGACACGCATTGTTTTTAAGACTTGTAATGAACTGTACTATTACTGTTTGTTCTGAAGCACTGTCAGAAGAAAGTCATGAATAAGAAAGAATGGAAATGAAAAATTTTAGTCTCCATGTCATCTGTGAAGGGCAGGAATCACCTACAGGCACTAAAACATAAGCTGGATAAACAAGGTGGGCAGGAGACTGGAGGAGAACATAGACCAGAGAGTAGCAACTGAGGTGAGAATGGGAGATTTGCTGGAAAATGATAGACACAGTGCTTTAGTAATCATTGACCTTGCACTAAACAGCACAGGAAAAAGTCAGTGCTCCAGAGATTTAACATAGGACAAACTCAAGAGGACAAACATTCAACAGATTTCTCTTTTATGTACACCTTATTCCCCTATTCATTTCTCCCTAGCCATACTAGCTGTGTCCTTTCTCTGGTATCGTATGTCTGCTCTTCTCCCAGGAGGCAGTTCTCTCTCCTCCAGCCACCAAAACTCAGAGGCCTCTGAAACCTGCAGGGTAACATTTATACACAAACCAACACTTTCTTTGATAAGAGAGTACTACTTACTGATGAAAATTCATGATTTTTCAGAAGACATTAAAAAGAAATAAAACCAAATCCGAAAATTACAACACTGTATTTAAACTGGGAAAGTCCGTGGAATAGCTGGCTTTCATTTGGTGCTTATGTGAATGCACAAATGACTATCAGAAGACTTTTCCCCGTACCATTTGCTTTATCTCAAAGCAGCCATTGGGAAAATTCATGAAGATTTCAGTGAATTTGCATTAAGACCAACGTTGGTTACACTATCATTTCGCACAGCACAAGGCAATTTCAGAATGTGTTTATTTTCAGAGCAAAGTATTCCTTGCTCATGGACTCTTTCAAAATGAAGCCCATATTTTTACAAAAAGGGAGCCTCGGGGATTGACTGCCCTCTGTCATTCACTTTCACGCGTTCTGCCTCCTTTGGCACATCTCGCCAGACACGTGTGAAGGCACTCTGGTTTATAAGGGTGATGCATCTGGTGCCTGCAGCCACAGAACAGGAAAGTAAGTGGCCCACCAGTGCTGGAGAGCACAAACTTGCACAGTGCCACAATTACCCCAGACATTGGATAAGTCTGCTTGGTGGATCAAAGGAGCAACATTTCGAGGAAGCATGAGTGCTGCATGGTGCCCATAAATGCATATGACGTGGAGGCATACTGTAAGTCGTATTTCCTAGGAAGTGGAATCTCCTGTCTTAGATCAAAATACTGGCACACCCTCACTGCTGCTTTCACTTCCTGCCTTGACTGACTCAGTGCCCCTTTCACGATTCATCTTTCTCCTTCTACAGGTGATGCAGAAACTTCTCTCCTCCAGGGCTCCTCCCTCTCTGCTACCTGGACCCCTGTGTCCCCTTCTGAAAACTCCTGCCTACCGTCCTGATGACACGTGGCTGTGGATTACACAGTGTACACACCCACACAACCTGTGGGAAGGCATGAGGCATCCTGCTCTTACACCGGGCTCTCAGTAGGGCTGTAGCCCTGTGGCAACCGCTAGAAAATGCCTAAAGGAATGATCAGGACAGTATTTAACTCAGCGTTGTCTTCACATTGAATGCATTCACTGGAAATAAAGAGGAGGGAGAAAATCACAACTGCTTTGCAAACGGGCTGCGCGATCTCCAAGTTTGAATTTCTGCCTCGGGAAGCAGGCATTGTGAATGGTATTTAAATGTTACTGGGGACGGGAAGGAGGTGGGAGTGGATTTCTCTCCCATGTCACCAAGGCTGGCAGTGTATGATCAGCTGCCTGCTCTGGAAGGGTCACGGCTTTTGTGCTGCTGCTGCTGCAGTTTGTATGAGAGCTTGAGCCATCTGATTCAGGCAAAATCAGCCAAGGCGGTGTAACCCATTGGAAACGCAGTGTGAGTTTCCCTGGCTCATTTTGTTTGAAGAGCTCACACAAAACTGGCTGCCCAGCAGAGCTGCAGGAAAGGGGCAGCAACAGGCAATTGGGAGGCAGTGAAGGCTGGAGTCAGAGCTGTATGAAACACGAACATCTGTGGTTCAGTCATTTATCAGTACAGTTGGTGTTTGTCATCGTGGTCAATGAGGTCATTTGTCAAAACAAAACTCTGCTGAGTTCCCAGATGCCTCGTTCCTTTATGTGAACTTCCCTAATATAAGTGCAGGAATAAAAAGAATGTACTTGTCATTGGAAGAATAAATTCATTAAAGGTTAGAGCAAAATCCAAAACAATTATAAGGAAGCATTTACCTCTCCACAGAAAACATCTCTGTTATTTTTGCCAGCAATTTGGAAAACTAATTAAAATAATGGATTATTGTACTCACTGTTTTAAACTAATCAGTAATCTTAACATGCTATGCATTTGCTATTTCCTATAAACACTATTTTTAAAAGCCTTCATAAATTGACATTTTTAAATAAAAATTATTTTCTTTCTCTTCTTAATTATATCTAATCCAATAAAAAATTAAGCTCATCTTGCTGGTATTTGCATGAGTGTGAGAAAGCACAGGTCATTGGGCATGGGTAGGTGAGGAGATCCTAAATCCCTGTGAAGGGAAGATTTTCATAAAGCTTTTTAGTTACAAAATACATAATGTTTTAAAGCCATTGACCTTCCAAAGGATTGAACACCTTTCATATGTCTCCAGGTGAACTTTCCAAAGCAGGAGCCCACTAACTTAACAGGCAGGCTTGAACACCTTGCCTCAGGGTGTTTTTGACAAAAATTATAGACACATACACTCTGCTCATAGCATCTGTCTCTTCCACTTGCCTGAGAACTAAAAACCAAATAAGGGAATGAGATCCTCAGTTGAGCTATGAAATATGAATTATTCTTCTGTGAATTGAACTTTGAAGCTTAAATAACAGAGCAGAAAAAGTCCAGGAAACTGAAAGATGTACACTTCTAACTTAGTGCTACCCCAAAAACTCAGTTAAAAGATTTAAACATCTTTCTTTACTTTAACTAGAATCTTCAATGGACCAAAAGTGCCTCTGGGGAATCAGCAAAGCGTTCTACAAGATCTGAAGAAGATTCGGGGGGAGAAGACTGTGGGGGGAATTATCTGCACTTCAAAGAGTTCCCTTCAATATCACTATTTCAGATGAAGATTTACAAAATGTTTATTATTTATACATTTAGTTATTTAAACAAATGTAATGTATTACTCAGATGAGAACAAAAAGAGTTTGAAAACTTAATTTTTATGCTGTAAAAAGAAATAAAGCCTATTGGACTGAAGTTCCCTTTGACGTTCCTTTCCCTTTTTAAGACGACTTTTGCAAACCAAAGACAAAGATAATGTCAAGTTTTCACCTCTCTGTTGAGGTTCAAAGGATTTCCCCCACTTCGTTTTAGTATTATTTTGTATGGTAAGTATCCTATCAAATGAAGGCTCTGTTTGCTTGAATTTCAATGAAAAGTAAGATAGAAGTAAGAAGCCAGCAGCAAGTATTCCACACTGAGTGCCACTTTCTACACTTTTGATACAACTACTTTAAAGAGTCTGCAGAAAGGGTAGAAACAACAAGCAAAAAAATGTAGAAAAACCCCATTCTGACATTGCTGTTTCATTATGTCAGAATTTTTCATTATTTAAATGAAATTAAATGAATTTTATACCAGAGTTCATTATTTAAAATGAACTTTAGAATAAGAAAGTACTTTCTAAAGCTGAAATATTTAGAGGCATCGAGGCCATGGCTGTTACCTGTGGGCAGGAAGATGGCACAAAAATGCTAGACAGTTTCTTGGTTTTTATTAAGTTTCTGTGAGATGAACTCCAAAGATATGCTTAAGTTCAGCTTAATGTTACATCACTTTAGCATGTACTTGCACTGTCCTAAGGTGGCTTTAAAGTCAGCAACAACCTACCACAATATAACTTTCATAATCTTCCATAATTTCGCCATTCTGTACCTCCAAATCTTTTCTATTTATTTTTTTAGCATCAGACATTTTCTAAGGAAGAAGTTTCATTCAGATTAGTCAGGCTAACCTTTCAAAAAACTCGATCAAGCCAGGTGAAAGATTTTTTAAAAAAAGTGATAGTGAGCATCTCTCCTGTGTCCCCTGGCCTTTGTGGGACAAGTTCTTTGAGGATAAAGCAGTGCAGGAAAAGCATGTTTACCATTGCTATCACTCCATCTACTTTCCATGGTCTCCTATGCTGCCAGAGGTTCTGCCTGACACCTCCAGGTCCTTCAGGAGCATTTATTCCTGCTAATGGACACCTGCCTGCACCCAGTCTCACAGCTGTGCTGGGCCCTCCCTGCTGGCCAGGACAGCATCCCCCCAGATGATGCTCAGTCCTTGAGGGACTTTGCTGGTTTGCCCTCTTGTGCTCCACCTGCTGCAGGTGCTCAGGCTGTGGGGCAGCTGGACCCTGCCCCTCCTTAACAGCACCAGAGAATGCCAGCTCTCCCAGCAGCTTCCAGGCCAGCATGGGCAGCAGGCAAACAGAGGTTTCTGTGCAACTTTTGGCTGTGAAGGTGGGTTCCTACAGACTAGCTAAATGGCAGCAGTGAATCAGAAGCATTGTAATGGCATGTTGTGTATTTTAGCATAACTTCAGTCAAATCAGAGGCCATGGATTGATTTTAAGGCTGTATGAATGTTGCCAGCTAGACTAAAATATATGGCAGGCCAGAACTGAGTTAATGTGCCAGTAAGACAAAGAGCTTTTGCCAGCAGGGAAATATAAAGCTCTGGATTCCCTAAGGCTGTAAGTAGGTGAAGCAAAGGTATGGCTGGTTACCTACTGCTATGCTACTGTGACTCGTACAGTTCACACAGCTCATGAGAAACTCCTAGAAAAATGTGGATGCCTTGGCAGTATTGTGCTTAGTTCTCCTGAGAGCATTGTAAGGATTGTTTGCCTTTTCTTTGCTTGAAGTAACATTTATCATTGTTTAGAGAGTACCCATGGCAGGGAGATTTGGCAAGCTTCTCTAGTATGCTGTCCTTCATCCCCTTCTGTTATTCCTATCCCTGCTGACAGCTAGTCAACACACATCTTTTTTTGGATTAAAATTAGTGTTTTCTTGATGGGAGACTGAACTTCCACTGCAATTGAGAAGTTTTTTGTTTTTTTTTTTAAATGACTGCTTTCAAATGTATTTTTATTATGGGAAACATTCAGAACAAACAAGTTGAATTTACTGATTTGTTTTGATGATGTCAAGCACCTTTAAAACATTTAGTTTTGACAAAAGATATAGGTTATTATTGTCATTAACTTCCTATCACTTAGTATTATATGTTAGTAATGTTAGTTTAGTATTATAGTATTAGTTAGTATTAGTTAGTAATGTTATAGATAAGTTACCTACTCAGCACTGAAGCAATCTACTTTTACTTATCAGTGTAGCAAAATTACCTTGCAACCTGCATCTTAATGAAACCACTTCCTGTACCTCTACACAAAACTTGCTTCAAAATTTGAAGTTAATCTCTGGAATAAGGAAACTAAAGCTGGAATCACAGAAATCTCCCTTCATGTAATGAAAATCTCAGTCATTGAAATTTCTGTGCTGAAAACTCAGCATAATTATTTCTGCACATTTTTGCTCTGCGTTAGTTTGATTGATTGTGTTCTTTTGCTTCATGAGTAATTAACGACATACAGACATTCTCTTAATGCAAAGGAAATGGTATCTGATTCAAAGTCCAAAGAACCCAAAACTTGGATGGTGATGGCATTTACAAAGATGGTTTGATACAAATCCATTTAACAACGGAAGTGGCCTTGTAAGGGCAAACACAGCTGTAGTTATTTGAAGCTGACAAGCCTCAGACCATTTGGGCCTCAGTCCTTTAAACTCTTCTCCACTCTCCCTGAGGTTAGGAGAAAAGGAAGAGCCAGGAAGGGGTTCATTCAGGGGGCTGCCAATCTTTCAGTGCCTCACAAAGGGCCTTACAAGGCAGGCCAGTCCCTACAGAGCCTTGGGGCTGGAAGGAAAGATGCAAGCAGAGTTTCAGTGAGAGGTATGAGGACAGACCCTAACTAGTTCATGATCTCTCACATAAGTGGTTGAGGAAGAAATCTGGATAGGAAGCAGCTAGTCTGCTTTTTCATCTAGTCTTCACCTGTGTTATTTTAGGCAGTTTTTATCTGTTTACTGAGAGCACTTCTATTATTTTACCTGTTATATGTTGCTATGATTATGTCGTTATCTTCCTAATAAAAAAATAAAAATCAAGATGTCTTTGATATCTTAGTCTGGAGCCAGCAGCTACCTCCAACGAGAGAAATATCAAAATACTGCAACATTTTTACTGTTGCTACATAGGTAATGGGACAATGGGTTATTATTTATTCAATTATTTTCAAAGCAGCACAGAAATCGCAAAATGATTCTTCAAAAATGTGAAGATATAACAATACCATGTGTTTTAAACTTTTACTTATCTACAGCCGATAATGCTGATACCAATGCTAGTAAGCACCACTGCCTACAAACTAATTAGAAAATGAAAGTTTATGCTTATTGATTGTTCTGCTTTCATTTTTCATAATTGACTATAACAAAATCATTGTTTGATCTTGAGTATTGCATAGTAAATGGTGCCAGCTACTTTTTCTTTATCAGCCAATGAATTTTGGAACAAAAGACATTTTTTCAACTTCTTTTTCTGTTAAAATGAAGAGGTATGTCTTTAATATATTACCATGCCACTGAAGGGTCTTAAAACACTGCATATTACTAGATACTTGTAAATGCAATGAAAGATTGCATTTTTTTAATAGTTTAACAATGATAAAGTGGTTCTTTCATTGAATGACTGCTACTCATATTTCTTTCAATATGAGCTGAAGGATTTTTTTTTTTTTTTAATTAGAACAAGCTGATCTGCATTGTGTTTAAGTTTGATACAGTATGCTAATTGCTGATTTACCAAAAACTGATGACAAAAGCTCTGGTCATAAATAGAGCTCTCATACAAACACCTGAAGGATTTACTGAAAAAAAAAATTTCATATATATATGTGTGTGCGTGTGTGTGTGTGTGTGTGTGGTTTTTTTTATACCCACTTCCCCAGGCTACAAGAAACATGGAGAGAGGCTTTTTACAAGGGCATGTAGCAACAAGAAGGGGGGAATGGCTTCACACTGAAAAAGCGCAGGTTTAGATTAGACATTAGGGAGAAATTCTTTACTGAGATGGTGTTGAGGCACTGGAACAGGTTACCCAGAGAAGTTGTATATGCCCCATTTGTGGAAGTGTTCCTGGCCAGGTTGGATGGGGCTTTGAACAACGTGGTCTAGTGGAAAGTGTCTCTGTCCCTGGCAGGGCATTTGGAATTAAATGACCTTTGATGTCCCTTCCAAACCAGACCATTCTGTGATTTCGAGTGCAATAAAGAAAATTCACGTCAATTCTGTTCTCAAAGCCGGGGGGGGAAAAAAAAAAAGAAAGAAAGAAGTCAGATTGACTTTTAGGGAACTCACCGGTGGCGTTCAGCAGGTGACACGGATCGCAGGGGGTGGACAAGGGCTGCTCGATGCCTGTGTGCGAGGGGACGCCGTGGCACTCGGGGGCACGGGAGGAGGCCGCTCCGGCCTCACCCAGCGCCCACAGACCGGGATGGATTGCGGGAACCTGCTAAATATTGATTCTGCTAAGGCTTGGAATTAAAGTTAATTTAAATAGTACGTGTAAAGAGTTTTATGAATTGATTTCAAATGACAAAGAAGTATTGAAAAAGTATTAAACCTAAGTGCCATTTTAAACAATAAATTTAAGCTCGTGGTAATTGAATTACGTGTTTGCAGCTGCAAGGGCGGGCCGGGGGGAAACGCGGCCTGTGCTGCTGCTGACAACAGGGGAAGCATTGTGGAAGTAAAAGGCTGTCCGGAGCGCAGAGGGGCCCCAGGCGGTCCCACGCAAACCCGCGAGGCCGCCGCTGCTGCCGAGGGGACGGCGGCGCTGCCGGGGCGGCCTTCAGGGAGCCCGGCTGGGTCCGGGGCGTTCGCGGCTTCAGGGAGCCCGGGGGGCCGGGCAGTTCGGGCTGCCCAGGCCGGCTCCGCCGAGCTGGGGGTGTGTGTAGGAGCGAAAGCAGCGGGACGCGAGAGGCAGGTGCGGCGCAGGAGGAGGGGCGGAGAGCGGCCAGCAAGTCCAGAGAGATGATTGTCCCTCTCTACTCCTCTCTGCTGAGATCCTGCCTGGCGTACTGCGTCCAGCGCTGAGGTACCCGGCACAGGAAAGGTATGGACTTGTTGGAGCGAGTTCAGAGGAAGGACACCAACACGATCAGAGGGCTGGAGCACCTCTCCTGTGAGGAAAGGTGGAGAGAGTTGGCGCTGTTCAGCCTGGAGAAGAAAAGGTCCTGGGGAGACCTTGTGGAAGCCTTCCAGTACCTAAAGGGGACTGGAGACTGGTACAAGAGAGCTGGAGAGGGACTTTCATGAGGGTGTTTAGTGCTAGGACAGGGCAGAATGGCTTTAAGCGGAAAGAGAACCGGTTCAGAATGGATATAAAGAAGAAATTCTTTACTGTGATGGTGGTGAGGCAGTAGAGCAGGCTGCCCAGAGAAGCTATGGGTTCCCCATGACTAAGAGGGTTCCAGGCCAGGCTGGATGGGGCTTTGAACAATCTGCTTTAGTGGGAGGTGTCTCTGACCATGGCAGCAGGTTGGAACTAGATGATATTTAAGGTCCCTTCCAACCCAAACCATTCTATGAGAGCAAGGCCAAAAGGATCTCAGTCCCACACAGAATAAGTTTCAATGTATTAGACTGGGAGGAGTTCTGGGTGTTTTCCTCCATGTATCAATAATTTCCCACCAAACTGACTACTAAATAATTAAAAATTGAAACAAAAATTGTTGGAAACAATCCTCTCTCCCACAACCACTTTCTGTTCCAAGGCAAATGGGTACTGCTGATAGAAATGTTAAATTAATACAAAAGAGGGGTTTATTAGCTTCCTTTCGTGCCTGTTCAGTTCACTGCCGCCCAAAACTGTATCCACGGCCTTTGGACGCTGCAACACCTTTGTGATGGATTGGTTGGCTCTTGGCTGTCCCCCTATCCAAGACACAAGGCAGATGAGAAGCCTTTCTTGTGTTCTTGTAGTAGAATGTATAGTTTCATAAATAGCAGGTCCAGACATTAAAAACTAACCAAACACTGCAGATTAAACTGCCTATTAGAGGAATTTGAGAGCATTTAAATGTCCTTGGATAATGAGTTATCAGTATATTTTGCAGTCTGCTATCAGCATGGGTTTATCACTCCAGCACTACATCCTCTGCCTGTACCTGGGGCAAGAAGCTGTGCTGCTTTTTTTGAGATCAGGCTGAAGGTCCAGTGCATGCCTCTTCTCCCTTACACTGGGTTTTGAGATGCTGTGAGAGGTAAATCAAAACTACTGGCTCATGGAGAGTTTGGAGCCAGCAACAAATCACTGTCCATAGTATAATGGGTGAATAACTCTGTGAGTGTATGGTCACGGCAGCTGTCAAAATGTTCTGTGTGCAAAAACGAGCAAACCAAACACCTGACTGCATTTAACTGCTTAACCTAGCCTGGGCTAGGTTAGAAACAATACCCTAGAGCTGCTGTGTTTGCAGGCAGCTAATAACTTGTAGGAAGTGCAGGCCAGGAATGGTAACCTCCTCAGGTAAGGCCACAGCCAGAAGAATGTACAGAGCTCCAGCTGAAGATAAAACAAGTTAATGAAATGAGGCCAAAAGTCTCCTGCTTAAAAGAAGGTGTTTAATGGATATGATCTGTACATATTGCTTTATTTTCTTCCTTATGCTATACTACTCAGTGTTCTGGTTCTTTGAGTTGCCTTTCTTAGACAAGATACACATGTTGTGGAAGGTTGGCAGGTTCTAGGCTGATAAAAATGCATGAGCCACTTGAGGTACTGAATGAGCCGATGTTATGAGGCCCTAATATTATTTTCACAGGATACATTGGTCATACATGTAAGTGCTTTTGAACAGGCAGCTTTATTGTTATTTAAAGCAAACTCTCTTTACTCAAAAGACCCTATGTAAGAGAAAAGCTGAAGTTGTAGTAACTGACTAGAAAGGCTGGTTATTAATGCTTACTGTAAATAACATGCCTATTTTTTGAAGGTGTAGAATGCCAAATGTGTAACTCAAGGCTCTTTTCTTTACCTGTCCTCGGCAGATCTCGACCACCTCTGCCCTATTAAGGCTGGGAGCCCATTGCAGTCACTTTTCCCTGCCGGGATAAGAATCTTTGGGAGATGCTACTGTCTCAAGAACAGGTGACTCAATTCAGCACAATGAAGAAATCCCTCTGTATCCTAGAAGGCATCAGTAAGACAAACCCTAGGCTATTCAGTTACTTTAAAAAATCAGGACTCTCTATTAGGTACTAATGCATAGGGGAAAGGAAGGAAGCAACATCAGAGGTTTAAGGAGTAAGTATTAGGGAAAAAAAAGGAACAAAAGAGAACAACTTCTCCTGCACTATGAGACATATGCCAGTGCAACCTGCGTGACTACACAAAATGGGTGGAAATACACTTTTATTTTTCAGGTGGACTCACAATACTGGTAACAAATAACTTGTTACAAGTCTGTCTTCCCTAAATGCATATAAAATGCATAGCAGTAGTTCTGCAGATGAAGCCTTATGCTTAAATCTCAGTATTTCTCAGTATGTACAGAGCTTCATCTTTCATATTAAAAAACAAAAAAAGAATCTTCTAGATGGAGTCCACTGTAAGCTTTAGTGGTGGTGATATACCCAATGGAACACTGCTTCTTTCCAAATTCTCTTAGAGGGAAAGAAGTTTAACAGTTGATTTTGCAATTTTGTGTTATAATTTGATGGTAAAACATGTACTAGATTTAGTTATTTTCCTTCTTCTCAGTTGCAGATACATATGTAGAACTGGTAAGCAAATTACTACATGTAAAGTAGAATTGCATCATTGAATACTATAAGCTTTTTCTAGCATGTGTTTTTCATGTTAGGTAAACATACCTTTCTCCTGGCATGATAATACATCAACTTGCCTTTTAAAATTCTCTATAGTGGAGCAAAACTCAGAATGTTTGTCCTTCAGCAATCTCTTTGCAGACCTGAATAAACACTGTAGAAGTGTCTGAACCATTAGGGATTTGCTCTGCTAGCTAGGCAATTCCACTGCATCACCCTTTCAATGTAAATAACTATGCTTAATTAATGGAAATGCAATATACACTAAGTAATGACAGAACAAGTAAATTAACAAATGCAGGGGAAGATGCAGCTCTGTTGAGGGCATCAGATGAGGATCTTCCTACTTCATTAGTTTAGGCCAGTTAAAACAAATGTGAAGTATAAACCTACACTTTTTTATACTGTACTACAGCATTGCAATGAAATATATTTTAGCTTGTATTAGAATTAGTAATTAGAAGTACAAAATAAGTCTCTGAGGCATGGGACTGGCTGTATTTGGTATGCACTCCAGAACAGCTGTCTCCTGTATCCACAGCTACTGACACAAACAGAAAGGATGGCCAGACTTTGCAAACCCATTTCTGACAGTGCACAAATAAACAACTGGGGGTGGATTTAACAATGCAGAGAGTATTAATCCTTCCCCATTCCTGCTGTCTCAAGGATTTGAAAGCTAAATGCAGTTAAGTAAAACTTGCATTTACCAGTCTACACTTGGAGGCTCCTATTTTTCTTCCCTTGCTCCCACTAAAAATATACTTTTGTTTCCATTTTATTTATACCAGCCACCAATGAAATGCCAAATTCCCCTAGCTTGGTTTAATTGTTTTTGTGGAATGACATAAACACAAAAATAGAGTAAGGGACATAGGGAGCTTTTCTTTCACCTTTATGTTCTGCTTCTCTTTTTCCAAATGACCATGCCTTTTCACCCTTTTTTTTTTTCCACTCTTAATTTTCCTCTCTCCGACCTTCATGCTCAATAATCCTTAAAATAATCTTTGTGAGGGATGGCTGGAAAGGAATTTGCCATGGGGAACTGTAAGATTTCATGAGAAAACAAATGGAGAGAACCCTCAAATTTCACAAATTATCCTGAGGAAAATTAAAGTGGCATGGGGCATGTTCTAGATCTCTGCATTCCACTTTGCTACAAGAGTGGTACCTGCTTTTTTGGTTTACTGTTGCTTTTGTTTCTATTTTCTCCTCTTTTTCCACCTGCAGTTACTTGTTCACGACTTGGAAAATAAACTCTTTGCAGCAGGGACTGCTTTGTGGTTTTGTCTGTGAGCATGGCTTCCACATATTTGATATTACTGGGTCGAAGGTGATACAAATCATCTTTCTCCGGAGTACTCTGACTCAAAATTTCAGACTGCTCTTAGCTGTAAGTCCAAAGAGCCTGACTTCTGTGGCAGTGTTACTACAGTGTTTGGGCAACAGGTATGCATTATTTCTTAGGCACATCAGCACTACTGCCTGCAGAGTAAGGAACCTACTCACAGCTTCTCGAAAGGTGAACTCGCTGTGTGCCACCTCAGTTCACTTTCAAGTTGGCTTGAGCCCCTGCACTTAATGAATGCTTACAATCCTCTCTCTTCTATGGGGGAGATCAGTAAGAGATGATGGTAATTTTTTTTCTTTCAGTTACACCTCTTTATTACTACGAGGTATTTTCACATTATTTGTAAAATAAGGGATGTAGCCTGCATGGCACTGTAAAAGTGTTGTATAGGAATCATTAATGTGTAACACATGTACATGCTTTTCATACAGTATTCCTTTAATTAAGTACATTTTTCTTCTAGATGTATCCATGCCAAAAAGATAATGGTCTTGTGGTAGTGATGGCACAGATTGTGGTGTGAAACAGCAAAAGAAGACGGAAGAGAAAGTGCATAGGCTTTTGAACACACTAATTTTTCTTTTCCATCTTTCATTTTGGGTAGTTGAAAACATGGAGTTTCTGAGCAGGATATTTTCATGTGTTGTTTTGTGGGTTCTCTGAAAGAACAGTGTAGGACGTTATGTTAACAAGAAACAAAGCCATTTTTTCCTGTCAAAGGGGATAGGCATTTAATTCCTGAAATGATTCTAAAGGTCAGTAAAGATACATTGATGCTCTTTCGATCTGCAAGTAATTAATTGCTTGGGTCTGCCAAAGAGCCAGGTAGGTTTATCATATATATGTACAGTTAGATAGTCAAATAATTGTGCTTGATTAGTGCCTAAAATACTAATTGGCTGCTTTCCCTTAAATAACTCACATAATCCATCCTGTTAGTACTACTCTGAACTTCACTACAGTGATGACAGCATAAAAGTGTAGAATTTGCTTCTTAAAATGAAAACCCAAATACCTCTTACAAGAACAAAACCAAGAGCAGCTCAGGCTTGGTCAGGACTCAGTCAGGACATGCTAAGTGCCCAAGTCTCATGAGCAGGTCGTCTCCAAAGGTTTAAGAGAACATTGTGGGGAAGGTGGAATCATATGAAGACGAGAGGGAACTGGAGTTCTTATGTGTCACCCTGCTTCTGATGAATGTGCTGTAATACTAACCAGTGATTTAGATTGTTTGCTCTTACTGTAACAGAATAAAATCATGTTCAGGAAGAGTCTGTACTGTTCACCTTTTCCTTTCACTGCTGTGTTTCCTCAGCTACTTCTTGGCCCAGCTGGAAAAGTGGCAGGAAATGTCACATACATACAGGACATTATGTGGCTGGCTGGGCGTTTTTTCCCCCCATGTTGTTTAAGCAGGCTCAGAGCAGTCCTGAAGAGCATTAACGTGCTGCCTCTGACAGCTGAGAGTGTTTTGCCACAGGTGTTGTTTTCCCCAGAGGACTCTGGGTCTGAATGCTGAAGAGGGAAGAGAATAGATGTCCTTTGTTGTCCTTATCAGAAAGGGATGTGTAGCACCTAGCAGAGGGTTTATTTAACAGCTTGCTTGTATCCATGGGGTGGTATCAAGCAGTAAAATATTAGTAAGAAATAAGTTTAGCAGGGTGTTCTACTTCCACACTGCCCAGCAATAAGCTGTAAAAATCATCTCTGAAATATGCCTCCTTCTGTGATGAAGAGTTACAAGTGGGTTATAATTCACCAGACATTTCTAAAAGCAGTGATATGCAAGAGGAAGACAGACCACTGCAGCAGAGGATGTAGTAGAGAGATTACTGAGTAAGAGAAGCTAGAAGGAGAAATTACTTCTTATGACACTAGGGAGGCACGTTTCAAACTTGGCTTATAATGGTATGTACTTTACCTGTCTCTGAAATTCTCTTACATATATTAATGTTATAGCAATCTATATGAACAAAATGGGCTGTATGCCAAAGGGGGTTGTAATTTTCAAGTACCTCCGTATTGTTATTGGAGAGGGGAGGAGGATATCCACTAACAGTGTAATTATGTGGCAATTCTAGGGAAATTGATTATTATTAGCTTTTTATGATCACACTAACAAAGTCAATGATCCAAGATAAAATAGCAAAAATTAGTGCTTGAACAATATTCAGCAACAAGGTATCACCAGGTGAGAGTGGATGTATCTGAAACCAGATAATTCCTGAAAGGGAAATGGCCATCTCCCACCAATTATAAGGATGGATGTGCTCTATTAAAGCCTGATCCACTTTAATGCAGGACTCCCAGCATGAGAGGCCATGTAAGTATGCAATGACACATACAGTATGGAGAAGTGGGTGGGTGTTTATTCTAAATACCCACATCACTGGGGTATTTGCACCTTTAACCAACAGAGAGAATTACAGGTAGTGAATACAGATCAATTTCTTCCAGTTGGTTATTGCTTTAACAAAATCTTTTGTCACTTTTTCTAACATCTGTCTTCAGTCCCCCAAACACAGCACGGAGACTGGGTACCTGCATAGTCAAAACTATCGCTTGTCAGCCATGTCTTCCCCTTTGAGGCGTTGTGGTTTTATACTTAATAATTAAAAACACTTCTCTGGGATGTGAGAAGGCTTTTCTAAAAGGAAAGCAAGTTGCTGCAATACAATACTGTAATATTTTTGAAGGTCATAATAATAAAGTAGGGGAAAGAGAATAATCATTATTGCTCTTTCTTGTGATTAGTTTGCTTTCTGATATCCCACACTGTAACTAGAACATTATTCAAGAACACCCATCACAGTGCTTAACAAGATTTAATGTACATTTATTCTTAACATGTGGAACATATAAAGATTTTATACTGAATAAATGAAATTCATTAAGCCAGAGGAAAAGGAGGAATTTACATCAAGTTTTTTCTTTTTTAACTACATTATCTTGAAATACAAATGCAGATTCTTGTCACTGAAAAATCTTTGAAGTTGTGTTTCTTCCTTTTTTTTTTCCTGTATATATTTTTTTGTCTGTAGACTGGTAACCATTTTCTTAAATCAATCCATACGTAACCATTTCCACACCTTGATTTATAAAGCAAATTGTGATCGGCTGCTCTCCCGAAATAGAGCATGACTTTATACATACAGAAACTTGTACATTACCCTCAGTTGTTGGTTTTCTGTGTTGGGTTTTTTCTTTTTTCTTTTTTTTTTTTATTATTTTTTGGAGATATGGCCCAAATGAAAGAAAAAAATAATTCTACTATCACTTTGTAGATACCACATCATGAAAAAGAAACTAAAAACTTTGTACTAAAAAAAAAAAAAATGAGGGTATGTTTCATGTACAACTTCTATATACATCACGGCCCTTAGGCAATAAAAAAATATTTTAAAAAATGATTAAAGGAATTGTGAAGAACTGTCATTGTGGAAGGTCAAAAAAAAAAAAAACCAACAGATGTAGACAAGACAGTTCTGGTGAGGAAGCAATTGATGTTTAACTTCAGGTTTTGTTTAAAAATGTTTTAACTTGATTTGTTTTGTTTTGTTTTGCTCCTAGCCTAATGTAACCATTTCTCCTGAGGAGAAATCAGTATCGTTTTGGATTTTGACTACTGACTGACACCCTCCTTGATCCCCTATACCTACATCACTAGAATCTTCTATTGCACAGAGCTTTGGGTGATGGTATACAAGTTTTTTTTTATTTTTTCCTTATCTGAAAAAATAAAACACACAGGAACTTGGTATGTTGGTTATTTTTCACCTTTTTGTTTCAAAGTGGTGAGATTTTTTTCCCCATCATACAATGGTTTGCCATAACATTTTTTTTAAAAAGTCACTAGTTCGCTTCCCAAAAAATATGCAATACAAACATGGAAAAGAACATTGAAAAGGATAATCTATGGAAAAAAAAAGTGTGACCTTTGAATGTACTAGACAGCAACTTTGGTTAAAAAAAATAAAATAAAAAGATGTACTTATACACATAGACAGCAAATATTAATTTCATAACTGTTCAAATTAATAATTTCTTTAATTCCCAATTGGTAAATAGTGAATGGGGCAGAGGAGCAAAGATTCTTTTTTTTTCCTTCTTCCTACGTTGGATAAACAAGAACAGAAAACAGCCAGTTATATGTGACCCTCTAATCTCCACTCACACATGCTTGGCTTCTCACTTATGTCATAACTGCCCAATCTGAAAAAGTACATCACAGATGACAGATGCAACCAGAGAGTTCAGGACAGCAGATATTGAGATATCCAGCAAACGACCCTCGTGCAAAAGGAACTCGGAGCGGTTCTCGTCCACTCTCGCCATGGCCAGCAAGGCCTTGGCTGCCCTGCACATCATGTCTACGCTAGGCGGCTCCAGAGGCGGAGGCTGCATGTGCATGAGGTTATGCTGGCTCTGCTGGTACTGGGCCATAGTGACCCCATCCTCCAGGAAGCTTATCAAGTTTCCGATGCTTCCCTTCTGCACAGCTATTGCCCTTGCTGCTAATGTGTCCCCCTGGGCAAGGTTCGATAGGAGCGCCATGGACATTTCTCGGCAGACCGGGTTTTTGCGGTCCCCAACGTACCTAACTAAAGTAGCGTAGAGTTTCTCCTGACGGCTGAATGGGGGGGTGGCCAAGATAAGGTCCACATTATTGTCCTGGATACTGAGCTTACACAGGGTCTCCAGCACAAGTCTCTGAGGCGAAAGAACTGAGTTGGGCCCCACGGTTGGAAAAGGATCCTGTGCCTCTGCAGATGGGCACACCATCCAGTGCAGCAAGCCATCCAAAATTGGCAAACAGATGCTTTCCGTGTAAGCAGACAAGTCTAGCTGCCCAGAAATGTTGGCTAATGTGACCAATGTATTATCCCTCAAGACCTCGAGGCAGTCCCACCACCACTCATCCTTGCTGCAGGCCACCCCTTTGTCCTCCTCTTCCTCTTTCTCATAAGTCTGCGGCGCTCGCTTTCTTTCTGGATGCTCGTGGTGAAGAAGGATCAACTTTCCCAGGATCAGCACCAAGCCTGGATGTTTGGACATTTCGGTGTCATTGCCAGGCACAAAAGACAAGCTACGGACGATATTTGACACACAGATGCAGCGTTTGGCCAAGGAGTCTTGCCAGTGAGTTATGGTGCATAGAGGAGTCTCATCCCGGCTCCTTGGCTCATCCTCTAGCAGTTTAATATTCCGGTGGCTTTTGGCTTGATGGATCCCGAAGGGAAATTTACTGCTCTCTGTTTGGGAACCAGAGTTTGAGTCTTCAGGTAATGCTCCAGGCCGAGCTGAGAGGACATCATCAATGGTTGCTGTTATACTCTTTTCTTGTTGCTCCTCAGATTCGCTTTTCCCCTCGAGGTCCTTCTTTTTGCTTGGAGAGTTCAAGGGAGGAGGGGCTTTCCTGCGTGGTGGAATCTCCATCTTGCTTTCAAAGTGAGTCTGGATATGCTCAGTTGTGTCACCACCACCAAGCTGCCAGTGGAGAAGTCCACTATCAAATTCCTGAACGCGTCCAAGTTTGTCAGATCGGTCAACAACGAAAAGATTATTTTTCTTTACAATCTTTATTGGCAGCTTGTCAAATTTACTGGCTTGTTTTGGCCTCTCACTTGGATCAGCAATGGCACCAGGAGTGGAAAAAACAATGCTCTTTTCTTCTCCTTCTACCTTTTCATCCTCCCCCTCCTCCTCATCTTCATCAAAATAGTCAATACATTCGTCATTCTCATCTTTTCCAGTATCCTCTGCCAAGGACTGACTATCATCTTTCTTGGCTACTTTGTGATCAAGTGCTTTGTGGCCTGGATCTCCCACTTCATATTCCATAAGGATTCCAAAAATGTCAATCAGGCATTTTCTAAAATATTCTACTAAAAGCTCAAGAAATCCAGACAACTGAGGGGAGAAGAAAGAAAGAACATAAAAATCACATAAATATTTTAGTGTGAATGAAATTTTATTAGGAACACTGATGCATACATGTGTGAATATTTCCCTCATGCTGCTGTGGACTTGTGGCTAGGTCCTGCATGGCAGAAGTTAATCAAAAGAAATTCTTCTAGAGTCTGTCCAAAAAGTATATTATGTCAAACTATCACAGCTCAGTTTGCTTCCACTGTAGCAGCTATGAGAAATACAGAACTTTATTAATGTCTCCTTTAAGCCATAGCAGACATCTGCCTTAGCTGTTCTGTCCCCTTGGAAGTGCCTATTACTCTTCATTTTTTGTACAGAGTACTAAAGTTCCTAACTCGGCTATTTTTTCTATTTGTACTTTTATTAGATAGCTAAAGTTTGCAATTCTTCCTTTCCTCCTTTGTCTCTAAAACCAACTGTCATGCAGGAACTTGCAGTTCAGGGTCTGGGTACTGACATCCTAGATTAATATCTCATCTCTATTGGAATAGATCCATTTTTTGTCTGGCAATATTTAAAAATTGTTATTGGAGCCTGGTGCTGTAAGTCACCCTTCAGAAACAGTTTTCATTTAGGTTTAATCTTCTTAATTAACTTGTAATCACTTTCTTATGGAAAGGCAGTAGTTGGACTTAGTATTAATTTACACTCAGAGGCTTTATTATTAAAAATTCTTTGTTATGATGCATTCAGCCCTATTGTCTGGCTTTTAATGTGGTGGTTTTTTTTTTTTTTTGGTGGGATAATAGGTTTTCAGTGAAATGTAGTCTTTTGTCCATTCTACATTCTTTTATGATTGCCAGCTCCTTAAAGAACTAAGGACAAACTGATACTTATCAGAACCACAGGAGTTACCAGGCATCATATGGTCCTGGCTGCCATTGGAAACAGAGTCCAAGGCAAACATAGGAAAAGAATATCTATATTTACAATATGTCTGTTATTCTGTGCAATTTGCATAGGGTGCATTAACACAATTTCTGACAGAATTTAGAGGAGATTGACCTCATTTAACTTCAAACACCCACACTAGTCACACATCTAACCTAATTGTCTTGATTCTTTTTATAATCAATGGTCTTTTACAGGCCATTTCTAGGGTATGATTCATCTGACCTATTTTAGATCTCTTCTTCTGGGGGAGATAAATCATGCTATAGATATCCCTAGTTCCAAAGTTAGGTGGGATGTAATGTACCATTTGTGCCTGTATTTAAAAAAAAAGAAGTCATTATATTTAAAAAATGATGAGTTACACTATTAGTAACCAAGGAATGAATGGAGGAGAGAAACTGAATATTTAATTTGTACAAATTTTAGATGATGTGAATTATCAGCATGCCATCTATTACTACCACCTAACAGCCAAATGATTTGAGCAGAGCTGAAAAATGCTGGGAGGCAGTGAGGCAAAAGCACACAGTTAAATCCTGTGTTGCTTGCATCCTACGGATAAAGCAGTGCATTTTAGCCTTTAAATTGTCAATTTGGTATTCCTGTGAAAACTTAATTCACTGGAAGAAGAAACTGAACAGAAAATAAGCAATTAAATAAAATCCCACAGTCTCACATGGAAGTACGGAATAGGACAAGTCGTCACCAAAAGACAGCCTTCAAATCAGTTTAACATAGTTTTGCAAAGTCTTTTATGGAAACACAGATTAAGAAAGATTACTAACATACTGATGTTTTGAGGTATTGTACTATCATGTGTGTGAATTTACACATTAGTCTTTTGGCAGTGATAAAATTCTTATATTCCTACATGCTCCTTTCTAGAAGAAACATCCTTCTTTCAGGCTTCTTAATTTCCTCTATGTGACCTATATCTGTCTCTTGTTACTCACTGTTACCTATCATAAACAAGTTCAAGTTTTGGCATATTAAAATTTATGTTAATTAGAATAATTTGGAAAGGCCAGCAGTATTTTTGTAGGTGTCTTATTTCACTTTTCTTTCCCTGGAAAGCTGAGAAGTATACCACTTTCCCACCTACCTGAGAGAGGTTGAAAGTAGCAACAGTGCTGTCATCATACAGAAGAATATTAATAGTGTCTAGCGCCCAGGTACTTTCAGCCAAAAGACCAGATTTAAGAGACATCATCACTCTCCAGGCCTCAGGAGTTACTGGAGAAAGAAAGAGGGAGAAGTAAAACAGCATTAGTGTATCCTTGGAGATTGTTAATGAGTTCTGAAAGAGTAAACTGTGACGTTCTGAGGATGCAAATTTAAATTAAACAGTTACTGGTTAAGACCCTATTTTCACAGCTTAGTTCTGTTCAGTTTTCTGTAACTGCTGCTAAGCCTTAGTGCTGGAGAATATCCTAGCAGGGCCATTCTTCCTGACTCTGCTGAAAATAATTGCACAAACTTAAAGAACTTGACTAATCCAATTCATCAGTAAACCAAGGTAGAATACTCTGTCAGGAGTGCCGAAATCTGAAGTATGAGAACTTGAACGGATGAAATTGGTGGTTAATTTAAGATAAGAATATACTTGGGTATCTTCTTAAGAAGCAGGGGAGAAACAAACAGGACAAATACTATGGAATGATTAAATGGACCATTCAAGGAAAGCAGAGACTGCAACTACACAGCAGAACAGCATGAGCTTCCATGGAACAAAAACATGGAAAGCTTTGCTAAACTAAATGCTGTATTGGTGATTTAACAGACGTTCTGAAGAACCTTTCAACACATCTCATTTTGAAATCTTCATTTTTAATGCATTTGTGGAGACCTCAGGTCTCCATATAAAACATCGCTTTCATTTCATGTCAGATTGTCTGGGATGAGTTTCACCTATCATCCTCACTGATCCATATGTTATCACATTTTTACTGAAAACAATCACATTATAGTTACCAAAGTTCACTATTTGTCAAGAGTGTCTTAAAATGTGAAAAAAAAAAAAAATCAGAATCAAAGTGCCTTTCCTCACAATTGGTACTAGTACTTAGGTTTTGTTTTGATGCTTACCAATATCTTTTGAGGTAATCTTTCGTCTTGGTTTTAAGACTGGTTGGGATGCTTCTACAGACCCTGGGGGGAAGGTAATCTCTCGCCTAATCGGTGGTGGTTGGGGTGGAGGTCCTGTGACCTGTGACACTGGAACTGTGGGTATAACCTTTTGCATCTTCATGGAGGGTAGGAAAGGAGACTTGCTTGGAGACATACGGTTTTCCAAAGAGCGCTGGAAGGATGCTGGACTTGGAGCTCTAGAGATGTGGTTTGGCATAGAGGGTGGTGTCTGGTAGGATGACTGAGGAGGCCTAGTGATAGGCTGCATGGAGGCTGAGGATGACATATACGAAGGCTGCCGTTGGTTGACATGAGAAGGCCACTGACTCTCGTGGTTTATCCTCTGGTCAGGTACCATCATATCATCAGTGCGATTCATCCCTGGATACGGAGGGGCCTGTGCAGGGCCTCCTGGACCTTGCCTGTTCTGGTAAGGGTAAGGCATATCATTTCGTGCTGGCCACATGTTCTGCTGAGGACCTTCACTGGAGGATGACGACTGCATGGGGCCACCAATCATCTGGGGAGGTATTCCATGCTGCTGCATTTGTCCTGGGCCCTGCATCCTCTCCCTGTTATATGGATACGGATACTGTCCCTGCATGGGCCTCCTGTCAGGCCCTGTGTAAGCGTTGCTGTACTGGTTATACATTTCCTGCTGCTGGTTGCCATACTGCATGTTATACATATCCCCTTCGTGGCGTTTCGCTGGAGGCCCATACATGCCATCCATGTGTCTCTTGTAGTTCTGAAAGAAAATTTTGGGAAGATGTGTCACTTTTACTCCATACACAATACAAATATACTGGATGAAAGCTCATTCAAAAAGCCGAAGGCGCTCAGTTCTAGAGGGATTGTGCCGACTCTGGAGTCAGGCATACAGTGCTATGGTTAGCTTGATCCAGTGCTTTCTTTTTAAGCCTCTGTTTTCCTGTGCTTATAACTGAATACTAAAAGGAAACTTATCCTTGGGCTAAATTTTCTTATGCTTGCTCTAATTTTCTCCCTTTCCCTTCCCTTCCCCATCTGTCAGATTAAATTCCACTGGTCATTTCAGATATGCATGAAAAGGCAACATTCCTCACCAACTAAAATATTTTCACTTCTTTTTTACACTTAGTCTACTAAGAAGAAAAATCTTTAAAAAAATTCAAAACCATCCAGTGCATCTTTTCAAGAGACAAGCACTGAATAAACTCTTGAAAGAACAAGATACGCTGCAAGCATATATGTCTGAAACACTGAATCTTACAATATGACACAGGCCACACAGTGTATTTATTAACAGGAGAAAACATCCTGCTGCATTTGATACTCTGTGTAATTCCCAGGAATACAGTCCTCTTTGGGCAACTGTCTTCTTCCCAAATCATCTGAATCACATTTATTATACTGTGAGATTATTACAGCAAATGGTCACATCCAAATGTTCTGTTCTAGTTTATGCAGGTTCTTACCCTGCTGCTCCGTAATGAATTAAGCAATGTAACTAACAGCTGCCACCTATGGTTTATTCCCTCTTTTTTTCTCACCCTCTCAAGTGGGGAATGTAGTGTGAGGTAAGCTGTTTTACCTAGGGGAGAGCTGAGTGGTTTTCAAACCATGCAAGCTTGTATGTATTTATGTTTAAGACGGCAGAACAAAAAAAAAGACATGTTGCTCTTCGAGGGGAAGGTGGTAAGGTTTGCAGCGGTCCTTAGTTCCTGTGGGAGTTTGTTCCACAGTTCAAACCACACTGAGTGCTCTGAAGCAAAAAATGTGAATTAAATGGGTGATTTTTGAATATATGATCTATGGCAAATTCAAAGTTACAGCTCCCTCGGAAACTCAGTAGCTCAGTAGCATTGTACAATGTATACTAATGTACTAAAGTTAAGATCAGATATAAAATTCTCTCTGTATTCAATATGAGAAAGTAAGAACAGCTCTGGGATTCATAAAGTCATCTTCCAACTTTGGTGCACATAAAACCACAACTACTGTATTGTATGGAAGTATTTTTTTAAAACTTGCTATAGAGCTTTCTGGCTATCTGAGAAATACCTATTTCCAGCCTTATATGAACTACTTGCTGTACTAAATTCCACCCTTGGAGCCAATTTAATACATTAAGAAATGACTTGGCAGTTGCCACACCTAAGAAGGTCGTGTTTGTTTTGCCACAGTGACTCAGTGCTTGCAGCAGACACTTGGGAATGAAGCATGTGCCATTTTAAAAGCCCTCCAGCACCCTGGTACATGTGGTGCCAATGTGCCCAATGGTCCCCAGTGCAGAGCACAGTGATGTACCTGAGCTCCTCCCTCCCGTGGACAGGCTCAGCTGGAGACTGAGACTGCACAACGTGTCTCTCTCTCCACTGAGATGTGGAATTCTGAGACCTCAGAGAGGACAAAAAGCCACCAGCACAGGTCACCTGCTGCGGAATAGCTCTTGGGATGTAAGCATTCATACAGGAACCGAAAAACCTGGCTCCAAGTGTTTCATTAGCCCCAGGAGTTCATGCTGCAATCGTCTCCTTTGCAGCTCATTCCCTAGCCTTCGGCTTGTAGACAAGGCTTTGAAAGGGTCATTTTTCACATTCCTCCTGTGCCACTACAGAGTAAGATTTAGGAAATTGTAAATAAGCTACTGGCAAGAGCATCTTTAGCTAAATGATCAAGTGGAATCCTCTGGGGATGGGAGGGAGAGGCTGAGGCTGGTCAGGATCCTTGTCCTTCATTCCCCACTGCTTTTCTGCATTAATGCATTCTGCATTCAAGAGTCACTGTACAAAATATATAAACAACACTAAGGACAGGGCCAAATACATTTTTACAAATTCTAGCTGTCTCCTTGCTTAAAAGAACATGTAGTTAATATATTCCCTGCACACGTTAGCATGGAATATCACAAACTGCTCTGTTACATATCTTTGCAATTTCCCCACTAAACCACCTGGACTGCTAGCATATGCTTGTCATAAAAAACAACAAAACAGTTTTTTCGATTATGCCATTTTTGAGATGTTATGAACCAAAGAAATAAGCAAAAAATTCTGAAATTTAAATTTATATATGTTTTTAGTACAGTGCAATCTAAGATCTCTTTTGGTTTCTCCCCACAGCACTCCCAACCCCTGACCCCAATTTCATAGTGAAACTCTATCCCAAACTGAAAAGAACTGTCTGAAATTGGCTCAAAACTAGTTTACATTTTAGTTTTCTTATAATAAGGAAATGCTTTCTATTCTGGAAGCCAACTTCAAGTATTGTATGACTAGAACTGAATTAATAACATGCAGAATGAAACAGATCCTGTTGAAGTCAGTGGAGTTTTGCTATTGACTTCTAAAGTGGGATTTTGCTCACAAGGTATTAATCATAAATGTAACAAAAAAAAATCTTATTAATTAATATAATTTGTATTTTTGAGTTATAAGAGTTGGGGAGACTACAATGTACAGATGTTTAAACGAGTTTTAACACCAATAACGTTCTCTCTTATGTATTGTGCCATATTATTAGTAGAGACATCATGTGGGAATATGCCCTCTGATCCATATTAAAGACAGGTATCTCATATGACCCCCCACAGCACTGAAAATAATTGAGAGTGCTGCACATTTTACTTTGTTCCAGTTCTCTGTTGGGTTCACTTGGCTGTATGACATTAAGTTAAGGCCCTTGAACCTGCCAATCCAAGCCACTTTTCTATTTGTCCCTGGAATTGAGGCAACGTCACTTCACTTGTCTACGCTTTTCCAGTCTGCTGGTTATTAACTTGGGACCATCACTTGATGCACATCCAAAGCCACAGAACATCTGTTAGAATTTACATTCTTCCAGTGTAATGAACACATTTTCCTACAGCTGCACATACATTGCTTATCCATACAGGCTGTGACTTTAACCAGAACTACAGTGCTCCTCTGTGCCAGAAGACATGCACTGTATAAACAAATTTTTGAATATATACAGAATTCTGGGGTGAATTTTATTAAACAAATGTTATGAACATAACCATTTTCCCCTCTACTACCTGCTGCTGTGGATACATTCCAGGTTGATGTCCTCCATATGGTGGCTGTCCTGAGGGAGGTCCTTGTCCTGGATACTGCTGCCCATATGGTTCATGCCTAAAATAAAGCATTCAAATCAACACTTAGAGCTGCTGGAGTTTTCAAACCACCAGGAAAAGTAAAGTCCTCAGAAAATCTTGCACCTTGAAGGTATCTGCCATCTGGAAACAAGGTGAAGGTACAGTCTGGTATGGTCCTGAGCCTGAGGTAGTAAGCTCTGATGGAGCTGGCAGTGGGAGGAAGGAGGTAAAGTAGATAGAAGAAAGGAGGAGCAGTGAAGGTGCAACAGAGAGGTTTAGAGGGAGCAGTCAGGAATGAGAAGAGGGTATGGTCAGTAAAGAAGTAAGAAAGGCAGTTGCAGACATGGGGAGCCCATCCATGGTGGAAAAGTATCTCAACATCTCGAAGGTTGCAAGTAAAAATTCTTCTGTTTTAGAATGCCAACCTAATAGCAAGCTACTTTCTGGATTATTCAAGAATATATCAATTTAAAGTGAGTAAAACCAGTACTCATAATTTTGCTAATGTTCATGTAATTTTTAATTAAAGCTACATAATGAAGCTTACACATAAGAGACAAAGTTGTGTTGCACTTGGAAACTTACCTGTGGCCTTTAAGACCTCTGAGGAGCACTACAGTGTAACTGCAATATTTTTAGCACATCTGAATGAAATTTAGGTTGCTGAAATCAAGTACTTGGGAAGCATTAAGATTGATAAATAACACTGAATTGCAGGCTAATATGTCAGTAATTCCTCTCTGTACACTACCAGTGAGAACACATCAACAATTAGAGGGTAATTATGGAAGTAATGTATCAGGGAGAGTCACAGAAACAGAGGACTGGGGAACCTGACATGTTAAAAGAACTAATGGGACCTCACTTTTCCAAAAGCAAAGAAAATGAATTTTTTTTTTTTTTGGAGGGATGATAAGAGAGAAAGCAAAAGCAATTCCGTATCTCCTGAAATTATGACATGGATGGAGAGAAATTATGCAATGCCAGTTAAAAGAACAGTGTAAATGAGGGGAGTTGTCTGTAGCTGTCCAAGAGCACATGCAGTAAGATAAAATTCAGCAAAGGTATACATATGTTATAAAGGAGAGACTTTCTAAATGTTTGGTTTGTTAGCCACAGGATAACCGCAAGCCAGGTGAAGTTGAGCAAGCTTCAGAAGTGGTGTCATTTAATGCTGCTGTGGAGTACTTGGGCCTGTGAACTATGTTCTAGTCAAGTGCTGACCAGCAGATACACAAGGCAGGATGTACACTCCTTTTCTAACATCTCCGATTCTACCACTACAGAAAGTCAACCGACTCACACAAGCCTCTGCTCCCCTGCAAGAAACTGAACCAATGCCAAAGCCTAAACAAGAACAAGCAAAACAGAAGTAACACACCAACAGGCCACGTGCTCTATGTGCTCTCACAGAGGCTGCTAGCACTCGTTAGCTGGTTACTGTGGGTATTACAAACAGAGAAATCAGCGTTCACCTTTGCTGGCCAAGGTAACAATTAGTAGAGTACATGCTTGGGTCACTGTTTGAAGGCACCATGTTGCTTTGACCAGGTGGTGCCATACTGCCTTCAGGACCCAGCCCATGATCCGACCTAAAAAATGACAAAGGAAACCTCATTCTGTAAAAAGTACTTCTTACCCAAAATTGTCAACATAATAAAATAAATCACACCCCTGAAAGAAAACATTCTCTTGACTTAACATCTTCCACTGGAGCCCTTACTCTCACCAACATCCCAGCAACGTGACCTATTGAACAGGCATGATTATATTTGTTTTACTTGATACATCTACTGCTTAAAACTACTGACTGAAAACTATTCTGCCCTTGCACTTTAAAGACCCACACTTCACCACTCTGTCTACCATAAGGAAACAAAAAGAGAAGCTAAGCTACACAGCCTAATAAAAGTAAAAGCAGGAATATGGCCACAGCATCAAAACCTGCCAGAATACTTAATATAATCCAAACATTCCCAAAACATTCTGCTTGCTCTACCAATATTTAGACATCAATGATTTTACAGATTTTTTTTTCCAAAGCCTTTCCCCAGATAAACAAATGAGGACCAAATTTATTTTGTATACTTCACTGAAGGACAAGCTTATGAGAATCCTGTTGGACACACTGCAAGACTGATGCTGCTACAGCTCTGACAACAGACTCCAGACTCTCCAAAGGCAATTCACTAACAGACCACAAATCAGACACATTTAGACTGTGCATTTTGTTTTTCATAAAAAGCCAATCACCAACTGATAAGGTGAAAACATGGCCAGAAGAGCAACTCAAATGCTGCTTTATGCTATCACAGCCCAGTCCAGCTGCCAGCTGAAGGCAGCTGTCAAAGACACCCATGAGCTGATCTGCTGCGGCCTGAGTGACTTCTAAGGTGTGACAATTCCTCCTTATTAAATCCTGTGAACAGCTAGACTCAGTCATTACCAGTGGTTTGATTCCCAGTGATTTAGTAAGATGTAGGAAATGTAGGCTGCTATGTTCTCTGCAAGGTGCAATGGGAAAATGAGAAGGGAAGAGAGAAGATCATTTTCACTAATGGGCTTTGCTTTTTCCTAAAGATTGACTCACCTCCTGTCATAGCCACTTCCATAAGAGAATTGCTGTCGCTGGCTCATGCTCATGTTGGATATTGCTCCAGATGGACTCTGGTTATACATATCTTGTATTCCACTGTTAGGCATTTGTCCAGGGGTCATGAAAGGCTCATTGCTTCCAGGCACTGCAACAGTCAGGGAAATTAAATTTATTATTCTGGGTGTTGGAAGATCTCTTTCTATTCAATGAAGTATTTTAAGAGAATGTTCAGATCCCTAACATTGTCAAGGAGAATTAGCTGGTGTCTGACAAACTCTCTGGGGTCTGATGGGAACACACGAAGCACCACCACTACCAAGATGATAAGGGTATAATATTATTAAGGAGCTGCAAGTGAGGAAAGAAATCTCCTCCTATGGAACTGAGATATCAGGCACCAGGCACCTGCTTCCCTCTGGTCTTCACAGCTGAAGATGAACTTACTCTTGTTCTTTTCACCCCAATCAATGCTAAATATGAGTGCAAACACAAGCCTTACAGAACAGATGAAAGCAAATCTGCTAGTTTGAACTACAAAGCTGTCATAATCAAGCTTTTATTTTCCCTTTAAAACCTTCATACACAGATATACAATAATGTTACGGAAAGGATACTGTATCCTAATGTAGCTTCTCAAGCAGGATGGGCATATTCTATGGGCCCAAGAAAAGGCACTATTATCAGACATAAATCACCAAGCAAATAGAAGAGATTCTAGCCTTTAGTACCCCACAGTAGATACTGAACAGGGATATTTCTGTTTCGACAGGATGAAGTGAAATGTGTGACAAAGTACAATACACCCACTTAATCTCACATGGATATAAAACCTAAAGTGAATCTAAAGCAGAGAGTTTTCCCTTTCTTCAACTGTGTTATATGTTAGTGTCCACAGTCCAGGCAGAAGGATTTGAAGGAAAGGCTTTAAAAAAAAATCGCATCTGATTAACTATCTCTTTTAAAGCATCTCCCCACTTCATCACATCTCTCTCTTGCCTCAGTTTCTGAGCCTCTTCTTGCCATATCTCCCTTTTGCTCTGTTTCAGTTTACACTTCATCTCCTCCACCTGCTCTTCTCTTTTCAGCGACTGTGAGCCCTGCTTGTGATCTTTCCTCCCACTTTCCTATATCCAAGGCATGCAAGATTGATTCATTTTAAGCTCACTTTACAATATCCACAAAACCAGCTGTAGGTTAAGTACCCAAAAGGATCGGAGCCAGTTTTGACATTAATTTTAAATTTTGCTTTCTAAAAATAAACAAACTTTGAGTGTGTTTATCACCTTTTGTCAGGGGCTGCCCAAGTAAGAAAGAAATTAGCTTTAGTATTCTGAAAAATATGTAAACTGAGACAGAGAGCATTAGGAGACTTGCTCAGTTTCACATAGTGAATTCCCAGATCAGTCCTACTACCAGCAGGCATGTTGCTTCACCACTTCACATTCTAACAGTGAAGTCCAGCACTTGATTAGGAGAGTGGCTAACCAACCTCAAGAAATATAAAATCTAACCCAATGATTTATGCCATTTCCCAAAATGTATACCTACAAGCTTTTTTAGGATTCTGTTAATTCCAAAATAAAGGGTAAATAAATAAAATAACTCTGAGCAGGGAAAATATGACCAGACCAGAAACACAACTGCATTGCACCTCTCTTTTTGCTACAAGGACACCAATGGCAAAACCATCAAAGTGAAAAAGCTCATTCTGACTACAGCATCTTGATTACCTAAGACACAGAGAAGAACACTTAAGCTCCCACAAAGAAAATACCTTTTCTCATTCCACCGAAAGGATCTTTATTCGGTTCATATGGCATCCTTCCCATCATATCTGGCATGTTTATTCCCTGCTGGTATGGTGCATTTGGCGTCATGGAGTTTCGCTTTGGGAATGCTGAATCACTTACATCAGAAAAGGGATCATGCACACTGACTGCGCTGTTTCTAGCAGATTAAGAAAAAAGAAACATTAACATCATCATGTATTTGTAAGAACTGTGAAAACAGCCTAGACTACAATACAACTAGCTCAACATGCTGTGGCAGTGATCAGTGCAGGATACATTCAATGAAGATGCAAACAACTTTCACAATGGACAATCATTAAAAAGAATCTACTCACTTCCCCCCAAGCTTCTTTGTCTACTTACCTTAGAGATCAGGGTTTTTTATCTAATTCTATTGTTTGTGCATTCTTGTTACTGATATAAAAGTCTAAACCTTCCTGAAATTTCACTAAGCTCTTTTGTTCTTTTTTACCTAGTGAAAGAAAACTCAGTCTGAATTGGAGATGATTAAAAAATGTTCTTGCTATCCTTTCTGCAGCATTACAGATGGAGAAAGAAAGGACCTACGTGAAGTAAGTTTGGGGTGACTCTGTACGCAGTTCAGAGCTCAGTTGTGTTCCCGCTGAAGTCATAAAGTATTCTTTGCAGGATTTCAGTGGACTAAGGCTCCTTAATGAATGGTGAGAAGGCTTCACTTCAGATTAAGCTGATCTGTGTGACTCACAGAGCACAGAACAGAGAGGGATCTCTTGGTCCATCCAGGAGAATCCTCTGCTATCTCAACCACTGTTATTGTATATGCTTTTCATAATCTGAATTTAAGTAACACCTTAAAACCACGTTTCTACTTCCTCAGCATGACTGGATCCGTTGACCAGAGGTGCACAGGATAAGCAAGGAGAGGAAAGTCGTGGTTCTAAGTTGGTGCTGTTGGGTTCTACCTTCCTCTCCACTGTTGGCATACTCACATGCACCTCTTTGCTTGTCGGATCCTTCTCTAGTGTTTACAAAGCTAATGGACCCCTACTTCTTCCTCCGTTTCCTTCTCTCTCCTCCAAAAATAAATAATTTTCTGCCACTTTTCAGGCTCTCACTGGTTCACCACAGAATTACGTGAGTGCCTGAGCAGCTAGGAAAGACTGGATTAAACTGCTGTAGAACTAGAGCCCAATAAAAAATGAAGCAAAGCCCTTTTCATACCTGCCACCCTGCATAGGTGTCATCTGTCCATGAGGTGTGGATGCTGGTGTTGGGGGCTTCAGATCACCTGGCACTTCTGTCATGGAATTACTACCAGTGGACTGTGGAGTCTGTGGGCCTTGCAAGGAACCAGAATTAGCTGAAAAATTAAAAAAAAAGCTTTATTATAGAAAGGTAGCAACCAAACTCCTGTGGAAATAATAATCATAGAGAAAAAAAAGGTTATTTTCTCCAGAAGCCTGTGTATATCTTAATCCATCTCACTACTTTATAACTTCCCCAAAATCCTCTGAGATCAGGATATGCTGTGTAGTAATAGCCATCATCTTTCCTAGAACCAAGAATTTAATCTGCTGCCTGAAGCAACATGAATAGAAATCATCCAGATGAAGGATCATTTAAATCAGAGGTCAGAGATACAAAGTTAATTGTCCGTAGTTTACAACAGAGAAAATGAAGGTTGTTCTTTGGCATAGCTCCTTCATATAATCACTATCACAACACATACGTTTATAAGAAATATTTCAGCCAGAAGCTTTTAATCGTAAATTTAAGCTGCTATATTAATATAAATTCACGATTTTATTTAGCACTAAAAGGCAGACATTTCCATGGTGAAACATAGCAAATGATTAGCGGCACACTGCAATCCCGTGTCATCTTTGAGACAGCACGGCAAAAGATGGTATTTAAGAAATGCAAAAGTCAATCTGGGATCAGAAGAAAACAACGACTGAAAGTAGAATTTGAACAGGAGGCTACAGCTAACACTCCTAAAAGAATTGTAAAAATAGAAACGGGCATCTTAACAAAATGTTAGCTAGGGTCAGTCATGGTAAAGCATCTGTAACAAGACCAGGTCAATTCTGCAAAGCATTTGTTTAACCTGCAAAACCTTATCTGTTGAGATCTCAGAAAGCAATAGAGTACCTACACTAGGGTCCTCATTAATGGAAGTAAACAGCTTGATATTCTTGGTATGACGAACGTAGAAGAGCATTTTACTGTTGTGTTCCAATGTGACTGAGCAGCAATAAGGGCATTAAATGAATACATCAGATAAGATAATGGTAAAATACATCCAGATCAGTCTTTTAGAATAGACACCAAAGCTACTATTTTCATATGACTACTGAACAGAAATATGCCCTGTGCCCAAAGCTCTGACATAGTAGTTTTATGCTTTAGAAGGTGGTAAGTGAGGATTAGTAACAACATCTAAGCCTTGGATCTGACAGGTCTTGCAGCAGAAATTCTATGGAAGAAGAACTTGTAGGATTCAAGTCTTTAGATGCAACTGTGAGAAAATTTACCAACAGAAAAAATTCACAGATCTAACACACTGAATAGGACATGGATACAGCATTTTATTTTGCCTGCCTACCTACATTCAACAACCAATTAATAAAACTTTATAAATTACTGTTAGAGGGAAAATTGGAACAAGCAGTATGGGTTTTTCTTCTGTATATGAAAGAGAGTAGTTTATAATTGACTCAGAATCCTAGAACACTCATCATTCTGACAGGCAGAGCTTGTTTTTAACTGAAGAACACCTTTTTTATATGTGTTTCATTTATATCTGTAACACATGTTCCCCTATCTGGAAATCAGTCTCAGTAGCAAGTGCATATGTAAAATCCACATTGTGTTGACCACATTGTTCTTGTCCTCAGTTTTTTGAGGCATTTTTGAATTATGCTTACATAGTAATGAGGTTCAAAAAAAAAGTTTAGGAAAAGCTCTCTGATTGCATTAATACAGTAACAAGAACATTTGCAACAACTAATGCTACAGTTAGCTGAAGGCTTTAGTGCTATAATAAAACAAAAAAATCATCATATTCATATAAAATGAGCTCTTTGTATATATGACCCCTGAGAAGGTCAAGATCATTCTTCTGCCCTTGAGCTTTAAACACAATTCTAGATTCTTCTAAAAAGCTTGAAAGCATTTCTGAGTTATGCCACAGATTGTCACATACCATCTTGCTATATTAGAAACATGTAAGTAAACATCTTAGTGTATCCATATACTTACCGTGAATTCGTATATTGCCTAACCCTGCATATTTCTCTTATGGTCGGCTATTAAGCAGCAATTAAGCTGTTCCCTGTCCTACCTGAGCAAGAGCATAATTCATATCTCAAGTAAATCCAAAGGAAAGAAGTAAAAGATTTTTCAGTATTTATGGGCTGCAGGAGTGCAAATTACTGATAAAAATGTGTTTTATATAATCTTATATAATGAAAGGTTTAAAAGAAAAAAGAAGATATCCAATTGAGAAGCTACAAGTCCAATTTCTGTCTTCTGGGTGGCAGTTATAAGGTTGGTTGTTTTTCCTCAAGCCTCTTTCTAAATGACTGGTTATAAACAAGTGAAAAAAATGGAAGGCAAATGCTGTCATGAGAAGTGCAAAGTTTCTGGTACTGCTTTGTTAATACACTTTGCCCTTGACCTCCATTGGCTTAGGGACACTTCTACAGAATAGGAACTGCAAGTGTTTCAATCTCTGGATTAGGATACCATCTACCAAGAAGAGCCTGTATTTCTTATTTCACCTTAAATTTTACATTTTCTGGGCTGCACTTTGATATTTTTTATCTCTATTTTTGCAGGGATTTTATTATGTTATGTGTTTAATTTTGATTGTGGACATCCTGAAATAGAAACAGTAGTTTCAGAGTGCTTCATAAGCTTCAGTATTTAACCGATCTCTAAGAAGGAAGACAAACAACAATGTTCTTTTAGGAAAAGTAATCTCTGCTTACATGATTCTGCAGCTATCTTGGGAATGTCCAGGAAAAAAACCTGTGGGTTCATAGCTACTGAATTCCTCATCTCATGTCCACATCTAAGCAACACTTGTATTTCAAGCATTATAACAGATTTGTAAGAATATGCTTTTCACAATAGAAAATACATCAAAACTTAAATACAATTGACATCTTGGTCAGTGAGAAGGTGAGGTATTCCACAGTCTGCTGTGGAAGCATGTGCTAATAACACATGATAGCATGCATTATTCTCTGCAGCATGGAATTATAGTACTGGCATAGCTTTTGCCTTGCAAAGCCTGCATGGCAGCAAGCCCTGCTTTCAGGAAAGACCCTTTATTTACCAGAGAAGAAATATGCACCTAAAAAAAGATATAAAACATTTCTCTTTCCAGCAATTTTTTCCCTTCAGAAAAAAAAAAAGAAAAAAAAAGAAAGAATAATGCAACCTCTTGAAACTCCATTAATGTGAGGCCTGACATGCTCTCTAGGATATCCCTACCTTTTGCCAGAAGCTACAAATGTATACTCTAAAGTAAACAATGGAAAGGTTACTGAAGGTTAAGTACATTCACATACTTCAGAGTGAACAGCCAGCCACCACGCTGGGAAGATAATTTACACAGCACGAACCCGGTGTCCCTGTTAGGCCAGACTGCGGGCCACTGGCTGCTGCAGGGCCCCCCGGGCAGGCGTGGATGCAGGCACAGGGCACCTCCGCCTGTCCCCCAGCCACCCCTCCCAAGCCCTGGCCCATCCTTCTTCAGTGGGGATTCCCTGGCTGGCCTCATGACACGCTCCATGACATCACCTGCCTGCTAATAATAGCACTTCAGTCAGCCACCCGCCAGCAGAGACGGATGGGTTTGGTTACAGACGCACTCACTGAATGGCTGTGTCCTGTGGCGCTGTGTCGTGTCCCCCCCGCCATCCCCCTCCCCAAGTCTCCTTCCTCTGCTGCCAAGGAAACGCAGGCAACACACTCCTGGCGCATTCTCGCTCTCTCTTTCCAGCACAAGCGCACGATTTTTCCAGGTCTGCTTTAATGAAATCTCTGTTGACATCAGGGCCAGCTGCTGTTACTCACAAGCATCCTCAGCTGGACCACTTTGGCCATCCTGTTCATTCAACAGAGCATAAACTCTGAGCCTGTTATTTTGAGAGTTGTGCACACATAACTGTACAACGCAACTAAGAATTAAGAATGCCAGAGGACAGCAACGGAAAATAACTCCTTGCTGATGCTCTTTTGGAATTTTTTCTCCAGTATCCATTAGTGCTTACCATAATGGTGCCCAGAATTCTTCTCAGTTTAGAACTTCCCACATTATTTGTAAGCATTTTGGTCAAAACTATCAAACACACAACAGGAAAAGCATTTTGTCTTTGCACCCACTCCTGGAAGGCACTGGAGCACTAGAAGGAAGACCTTGACACCTCTCTCTCTAAGGGAGTTTTGACACAGTGAAAGTCATCAGAAGTTGACATGGACCTTGGCACAGACCCAGCAATCAGGACAGAAGGCCAACAGGGCTCCTCCAATAATTAAGTCTATCATTAGGAATTTGCTGCTGGCCTTCGCTGCTGATGGCATTACCTGACCCAGGCAGATTTAAGCTGACACAAAGGCCTCAGCCTACCACCAACATGTCACCAACTTGCACAGCCTCAGAGTAGTGCAAGGCACACTAAAAAATTCAGACCCCCACCCCTCCCCAGGAGCTTTATGAAACAGCAGAAGAGGCTCTGACAGTGATATGAAGTGGGAGCTATTAAAATGAGCACCTAACCCTAACACCTTGGCTACTGTGCAAATCTCTGCTGATCAAGCCCAACCAGTTTGTCACTTTGCTGCTCTACTCTCATTCCTTTTTTCAACTTATAATTGCTGACACTATCATGAATTGCACTGTACATCACATTAAATTATTCACTCCTTTACATACCATTTACCTTATTAATGACATTGTAAAAAACAGAAATGATGGAAGAATCTCAAATACAGTGCTACAAGCAAACGGATGAACACATGATCCTAGACCACTGTCTTGCAGTCCCATAAATTTGACTTACACATCACATCCTTTCCTTGACCGTGCTCTTCCATATGAATCTCCTTGCCATGGCTGTTGCACTGTGTTTCCCAGCACTCCCTCTATGCCTGCATTCTAAAGGTCATCTGTGAGGCAGTCACATAACCACCCCTTGGATGTGAGACATCTGCAAGAACGGATTTGCTCTAAGCTGCACTTCAGCCTGCTCCCACCTTGCATAAGCACCTACCTGGGAACTACGACGACATTGGAATTGAATCCTTCTCTGTACCAATCCTGATGTATTCTTATGAGCAATTGAGATATTTAATTTTAAAAGTTTCATGAAGATCAGTTGACTTAAGATCTCAAGACTTGTTTCATAGCATCAGCTTGTTAGAACTGGACAAAATACAACATCCTCCCCTCTGAGACAAGTCCCTCTGCTTTTCTATCAGATTAACTTCAGCCCTAAGACTGTAACTAGTTCTCTGCAAATGGATTTGGCTTCTAAGTGGCTCTGCCTACACTGAGTGAAGTGCACAAGAGAGGCTAGTGGTTAAAGCAAGGACCTTTGGAGGCTACTGTTTCTTGTTGTATTGGGCTCCTGTTCCCTCTGAAAGCCAAAGAGTGACAGATTATCTAAAGTGTGTCTACAACTCTGCTTCTTTTGTGCAGCTAAAATGTTAATGTTGGTATATAGTAAAGGAAAAGGAACAAGAAAAAACGCTGACTATTAAAGAGAACAGGCTTGTACTCTCTGAGGCATCTATACCTCAGCGGGATTTCATGTACTAAAGCTGATACACACTGGGAAAGCCTTTCTCCGTACAGAAGTGCAGTCCCATTCAGTGACACGAGCTCTTTTCTCTCCAACAAAACAAACCTTGAGATCCTTGCTTGCTTCCCCCTTTTCTAGTCTCTATGTCCTGCTGTGTTTTTATTTTAGAAAAATAGTTTCAGTTCTCCTCAAAGACAGCTTGCTTGAATGTTATGATAAATTTAAAATTGGACTTTGCCATTTTCATTTGTAGCATCATGATGCAAAAGAACCCTGTAAAGTGGTACATCTGACATTTCCATTCCTTTTTTTCATGTTTACATATTTAAATAACAATCCTTCATCTCAAAATTCAGCTGATTTATGGTGATCATTCCCAATTCAACTACTGAGAGCAGTGTTGGAGAGAGAAGGGAAGGGAGGAGAGAACAAAGCATAATACTCTTTCATTTTTAGAGACAGATTAATTTCTTCTTCACTGTCCTTAACAAGTCTAACCGTTTCAGCTTCCCTTACCAGTCTTCTCAGGAGGAGATGGGCACCTCACGCATATATTATTTTTTGCAGCTGTGCACATTCAGGACACTCTGTGCTTATTTCAGACAGATAAACATTTGGACTACGGGCTTTACTTCTAGTATCAAGTGTTTTTCTCTATCTTCTAAACTTGAATTGCAAGGTAACCTAATCTCCTCTCTGTTAAACAATCACCACTGGGGTACCTGATAACCCTAGGTTTTAACAAGGTGGAGGAAATATTTAAGTTATTACACAGAGACGTACTTAGGAAGATTTTAACTAAAGACTCCCTCAAATCCTTACACTGAATAAATCAGGCTGAGAAAGATTTAAGCCTTATCACTCTTATCTTTTTCTGTACTGACAAAGTACTAATGTAAGAGATAATCTTGGAAAGGCCAGAACTTTATTATATGATTATAGAGGTCTTTGCAATTTTCTAGTATCCACAATAGGGTACTGCAGTCATGCAATTGCAAACTGTCTGCGGGGCTTGCTGGCTCTCTGATTCTCCACTTCCCATTTTCAGCCAGTGAACTGCACTAACAGAAATTAGGTTAATTAGTATTTTCCTAAACCTGTGTTCTAATGCAACAAATTGCTGTAAACATTCCAGAAATTACATTCTCTTGGCAATAAGTGATGGTGGTTACTGCCTAAAAGAAATTGTGGCAGTAATTCACACATTTTGTAAAATTATTTTGTTGGTTGGAAAAAACTAATAACAAAAGGAATAATCCAAAATAATGATTATTACAACCCTCTTCCATGGGTAATCCAGAAGTCAACACCTAGGCTAATACTATGACTCTTCCTATGTACTTTAAACATTTCTACTTAAGAATAGTCCTGCCTTGAATAGTCCATCAATCTACTTAAGAATAGTCCATCAATCGTGACTATCAAATCTTGAGAATCTTAAGCAACATGAATTTAGAAAGAAAACAGTGGTTTCAAACACCACACTGTAAATGCAAAAAAGAACAGCCAGAATAAAGCAATCCCAGTTCCAATTTTTCAGATGAGGAGATAAAAGCAGTGATCCTAATGACTTATCTGACACACAGGATTAGCAACAAAAGAACAGAGAGCGTGTCTCCAAACTAGGATGTCTGGCAGTGGGGATACACTGTACTCTCAGCTCTCCATCTGCCACACATCCAACACGAGCTGCATCAGAGCAACCATCTGAGATGCACTGATCAGTCCAGCATCTGCCATCCTGCTCCAACTGAAGCATAGCTGATCAACAGTTGCGCTGAAAATCAGCTTCAGACAGCAAGGAAAGTGCAGGTAGCAGAGCCTGACCCGTAGGCAAGTACCTGTTCCTGTCTCACAGCAGCAGCACATCCCTGCAGAACTCTGATCTTTTCACTACGCCCACGTCACTGAATGTTCAGGGTACATTGGCACACACGTCTTTGTAGGCTGCAGTGAGCAAGGACAAACCAGACACATGACTGCCCTTCATCTGAAGGACAGCCCTTCGGAGTTAACTCTGATTTGACTCAGGAGCTGCCTCCAAGTTTGAGAACAAGATGCCAACAACAGATTTATGCTTGTTGTTTTCCAGCATTGTCAAGACATGCTTATAAATATATAAGGTGGAACAACCTAGTATCCCTTGCGCTCAGAAAATGGTTGTGTAAGAGGCTGCAGTTTATTTGACTTACCAGGAGATGGCGGCTGAATCTTAGGTTGTTTCTTGGTATCTCCAGTGCTGAAGACTTCTGGAGGGGGCTCCTCCCCTCGCTCAATCTTGCACTCGAAGGCAAACAGGTACTGAATGTATTGTTTTTTCAGGGAGCTGGCTGCGCTGCTTGAAGTGCCAACGTTCAAGGTGGTTGCCAGCTCACGCCACTTCTTGTTTTTATTAACCTAGCAAAGTAAATGGCAGAATCATTGGCTTGCAGCAAAGCGTTTTGTTTAAGTCAGGAAACAAAAAAGGAAAAAAATAGCACTTAATGTCTTGGTTTACTTTTTTTATTTTCCTCTTTTAACTAATGCTCATTACTCCCACACGCAGTAATGCACAGACAGCATTTACAGTTATAAAGCCATTAAGGAACCTGCTGATAGCTACATAAAAAGCTTTGCTTGCGGAGTCTTCTGCATGGTGCATCCTTTAAATGTCTCATGCCCTTCCAGGGCCTAGGTTCTTCAGTTAGCAATCCATCTCCAAGCAAATTCCTGCTTGCTCTCTCCCTCCCTGACACCCACCCACACCCACCCCATTCTAATTAAAAAGCAGCTTCCAAAATATAATTTAGAAAGCAATAACAGTGTTATTCTGCAATTTGTTGGAACGTTGATATGAAAAATAAATTTTTCTCCCGAATAGCCACCAGCTGTCAAACAGTTCAGCTTGTAATTCCTGGTTCAATTCCTTTCACTTTAGTGCATCTTACAGGGACAGATCAATGATCCTCTGGCTAGATGAGAGGCAGAGTGAAGCCAGGGCCCTTAATTAATTAAGGCAGACTTCAAACACTCACAGCTAGTCCAGCAATACTCTGTATTACAATGCTGACTGCACCACTCTACTGCCAGTCTTGTTTGCAGTGTAAGGCTGAGAATATTGAAAGACTCTGCTCATGAGTTCCTCAAACACAGCTGATCTGTAATAATAGCAAAGTTCATTTGTCATCCTGGATGATGCCACCGACTCATTCAGCTGTACCACTTGTAGCAGCCACTGCTTTTGCTATAACACCTGATGCCTTTTAGTTCATTCAACCAGTTATGCAATTTCTAGGTATGATCCAAGGAGCAGGGTCAACACCAAAATAAATGGGCTTTAAACATCTGAGAATCTCAGCTTTTGTGGGTAGCAATTCTGATTCCATGATGTCTGCTACTTGACCTAGGGCCTGATATTTTAATGACTCCAACTTCTATAGTTGGAAAGATTATCATTAGCCATACTGTTTCTTAGTCTGTATGCCAGCAAAGAAAACATTTTCTTAAGTTTCTCTCAGTGTTCAGTAACACTGTAACTGCTGCCAGTCAGTAAAGATCTTTTGAGGATGGCATTAACAGCAAGCAGGTTGGCATGGCTATGCTAAGTGTTTTTATTTCTCTGGTACATCCTGCAAGAAACCAGGAGTTAAAGCAGACCAGATTTTCATAAATTGCCCTTGTTGAGGCTTGAAATCCAGTTACACAGCTCTTTGTGCCTACTGGCTTACAGCTAAGTGGTGCGTAATGAACACATTGCATAATGCAAACCGAAACGTTCATGCCTAAATGCCCAGTATGCTGGCATTTAAAAGAAGACTGCCAGCAGCTGGTCCGCTCATGTTGGGACCCCACCAATGGCAGCTCTTCAGACAGATGTGCACCATGGCTGCACAGCTCTGCTCCCTGGCACTCCCTGGGCAAGTCACAAGATGTGGAGTACAGCAGTTGGAGCAACAGCTTTTTAGGAGGGCATCACAGAGGCACATTTAGATAAAACTCAGCAAGCAAAGCTCTGCACTTCTGAGTAGCCATAAACAGATAAACATAATGAACATTCATGTGGGCACACCAGCAAAACCAGGAGCCTTCATTTTAAGTGTAAATTTTCACTGGTACTGAAGCACACGCATTTGTAAGTCAAGCTTTTTAAAAAATCAGTCTAAGTGAACAGCATCTATTCTTTGGCAAAGCATAATGTCTGTCACTGAAAATCAACACTGAATGTCCCAAACAAAAATAAATTTCCATAATAAGCAAACATGAATGACTCTGTAGAATATCCCATCTGCCCTCCATCTTGCTCAATTTTGGATGCTAAAGAGTCACACTGTGGGCACAATCATGCTGTATGAGGCAGAGAAGCATGATAGGATTTACCTGTAATAAAGTTTCTGAGCTAAAAGTAATCAAATCCGTATGATGCTGAGGGGCATAAGCTGATCACCAAAAATGTCAGGATAACACCTCTTACCTATATACAACATTTAACAACTGGCAAGATGAACGATATTAAGTTTCTCTGACTTCCTTTAATAATAAAAAGAGATAAAATCCCTGGATTTGAAAGGCCAATGATCTAGTTCAGCAGTCATTTCCCATGTTGTGAGGTGCACTACTAAAAATGGCTTTGAAAGTGGTGGTAATTGATGTTAGACATTCCTTTCTTGAACTAACCACATAGATTATAAAAATGTGTTCTCTTTTTGAGAATCTAATTTGTTTGCCAGATTTCATAATTAGTGTAGAATTGTATGTTTTAATATTATATGTTTTACATAATATTACACATGCATATTTATCTACGTGTTAACTATGTTTAAGACCTCATTTTGCAAGGCATTGAACAAATGTCCTCAAAAACATAGAACTGATGGATCCCTCCACTTCACAACAGATTCTAGCAGCTAGCCAGTGATCCCCTAGATGCAAGGTGTACTTTGTACAAGCATCAGGCAAGGACAGGCAACCTTGAATGCCAAATCTAAGACTGCAAGTACTGACCATTGTTTAGATGCTAAACAATGAAACATTTGATTTTGCTCTGTGGTGAACAGACTTATAGAACTCATGAGTATTTTTTCAACATCCCTTTGCAAAACTTCCAGTTAGCTGCTGAGAACACAAACAAAAGCTTCTGTCTCCCATCTGTGACTTTTTTATTCTCAGTACTTCCTGTTTTCATTTTTCTTCAACTCATTTAGGTAATTCACCTTTTCCTTGTAATCATCATGTTTGCAAGGCAACCCAAAATATCCTGTAAGCATTTTCCAAACACGGCGCAAAGCACAGTCTGTGTCTAAGAAACAAATGTACCATATAGAGACACCTAGAATTAAAGGTTTGGGATGAAGGACTGTATCTTAAGAATATGTCTGCAGTTTCTCTGGAGGGATGAACTGAATTGTCCTACAGGCCATATGGGAAAGATGGATTTAAAAATTTCCTTTTCCTTTTAGCTCTATCATCTGCTTCTTACTCGTTAACTTTGGTCCAGTAGCGTTTCCCTATTTTCTTCTCTCAGCAGCATTACTAGATTTCCCTGAAAAGGAAACAATTTCATCTGTCTACAGCAATGGTGGTCCATCTTGATTCAAACTCCAAAGTTTTAGGGCCATTATACAGCTGAAAATGAATTCCAGACAGATATCAAAGCATGAAACCATTTCTTCAACAATATTGTCAGGGCTGAAAACCTAATGACGTAACCAGCAAGAAAAACTCTAGAAAAAATGTGCGCTGGCTTTTTGAAGGCTCACTTTTAACCAGTTCTTACCTGTGCCAAACCTCCAATCTCTTTGACGCAGACATAGAGCCTGAACAGGTCCAAGGGCTTCTTGCCCACAGCTGGCAGACTGGCCACAGGTGTGCCCCTCTCCTCCATGAACGTCAGGTACCGATCTACCCACATCTTGCGCTCCGGCTCATTTCCTAGCTCATAAACTTTAGTGATCTTCTCTCCAGTTGTGGTAGAGGAACTTGATTTCTAAATCGCAAGAAGAAAAGAAAGAGTTGGGGGGAGGGTGGGAGGGGAAGGGAAAAGAAAGTAAGAAACTCACAACATTGAAAAAGAGAAGATGTCAAACAAACTAAAGCTATCACACAACAGTCAGGAATGAAGGCTACTAGTTCAGGCACAAACAGTACATTCTGTCCATATATGGAAAAGTCAGCTTTATCAATAAAGGGCCCAAACTCCCCATTTTCATATTTCTTTCACTGATCTGAACTTTGGATCCCAGAAGGCAAGTTTCTGATGTTGCCTCATGTCATTTTAAGAAGAGGTAGCTCTCACAGAGTGCTTCTTACCCACTTATCTCAAAGTGCTTTGCAAGCAACTATTTCGGTAAAATTAGAAACAAGTTTGTCCCACATGAGTTTAGAAAATCCTAAAACCAAACCACTCCTCTCCTCTTTGCCCTCAAAGATGGGCTGAAAGTGATCTTCCAGAGCAGAAATTGCATAAAAATAGCCTGAAGTGTGAATCATGGCAAACTAGTACATGGAGAAGTAGTCCTCTCTTCAGAGTCTCAAATGGTTATGCTTTATGACCACTCCACACCAGTGGTGGCCAAAAAGCAAGATAGGTAAGAGTGCCTAAGTACAAGCAGATTGGTGGCAACACTCTTTGTGAACTGCCAATTAGCTCCCTGATCCAATAAGGCTTATAAGTAGCTACTACTCTCCTCCCTTGACAGAGTACAGAAGATATCCATCTCACTTGGGCTACCTTGTAAATGGAATGTGTATTATGACCTGGGGAAAACCGAGGATGGACAGCAACCAGAGCCGAGCCACCAGGGAAAGCAGAAGAGGTGGCAAGAGCAGAATTCCATCTCTGTGGCAAAAAGGCACGAGTGAACCTGCCTTCCTGGTGCTCTTTGGGCTTTACAGCTAATGAAAGCAAATATTATGCTTGATTCCCTTTCTCTTTTTTTTTTTCTTTTTTTTTTAATGTAGAGACAGCAGAAAGCACTGAGGCTGCTACACAAGCTACAAATTCTCACCCTATCTTTTCTGTGCAGTGTAACCCAGTGAGCTGGGCTCTGTGCCATACGTGGACAGACCCTGTCACAGACCTTACCCGAGCTGCCTCAGCTCTGACAGCAGAGAGGGGCTGCTGCTACAGCAGAAAGACCCTCCTACTTGCAGAAAGTGAACTGATTTGCTCAGCAATGGAAGATGGGAGTGGTTCCAAATTAAACACAAGGGAAAAAGACTGACATAAAGCTTTGGGAAAGGAGCCAAATACGTGAAGGGAAACATATCCTTTACGTCTGTATAGTAAAAACCTAAACTTTGTTGTTGATTGCAGTAGACACTTCTTAAAACTCATCTAGTCAATCACTCTTTCCCTCCTTTGCCTTTTCCTTACTTTGAACCGAAGGAAAGCAAGAAAACTTTGAACTGAAGACAGACTATTCTCAAGCAAACATTCCTCATTCCTAGTAGAACATCTCTAAAGAAGACCCTCACTGTACCGCACAGATGCTACAGAACCACCCACTTTGACCATGTCCCCACTTAGTGGTGGGGCCTGGCACTCAACACCATGCAAGAGGGATGCAGCAGAGTAGAACCCCACTGCCAGTGATTTCAAGAGCACTGCCACCATTCATCTTGCATGTTAGCCTGGAAAATATGACAGACTCTGTATCTCCTTCCAGCTATCAGCTGCAACTTGGCAACACTGGAAGAGAGTCAGGAGAAGAGAAACATGAAGCCAAGGGGGGTGACCTAGCAGTTCCATGAGCCACTGCTGTTCTTTCCAGTGAATGGATATTCATTTTAATTAAATAAATAGCCTCCTTTAAAGTTATCTGCCTTGCTGACACTGTAACTTCTTCACAGCAATCCTTCCTACAGACAGATATGATTACCTTTCTTAGAAATGAGGTGCATGCCTGAATTTACTTGAGCCAGACTCAGTTGTGTTACAACTCCTATTGAAGTGAGAGTCAGGGCTAACTTTGTTTTATTAATACTAAGTGGCTGGCAGGAAAGTACTTTAACATGAAACGTGCAGATTATGCAAAGAAAGCACAAACTGATTCTGTAATAGCAACCAATTTACTCAAAGCATCATTTGCTATGGATCTGGGTGTTCAAGATCAGTTTATATAAAAAAATACACTTCATCAAAGTTTGGGAGGTTTTTTTGGGTGGGTGGAAAGGGGGAAGTAGGGAAGTCATGTTGCTACTAATTTGATATTGTAGTGAGCACCAGATCCATGATCACACAGGCTTGAACAGCTGAATGAACTGGAGCTACCCCACTACCATTTGCAGTAAGTACAAAGTTACTCTTACTGCTTACCAGCATCAATTTTAATCTGACACTTAAGATGCCCCAGAACTCTCAACAAAAATGAAGGTGGAAAATACCAGCTTTTACCCAGAAAATTTTCTATGTGCTTATATTCTGACACATGAGGCAACAAAATAGTTTCTATTTAATTTTATGGTGAACTATGATTAAGAAAGTTCAGATTTATCAGTTTTAGGGTTAAATTTTTATATGCTAAGATTCACTTTTTAAACTCAGATTCAGAGCAGAAGGGAAACAGTTAAGAATTTTTCATTCTGCATTTTTCTACTATACATCTCAAATGATGCTGCTTTTCAGCAGTGTGGCAGCAAGCTCTAAAATGACAGTATAATCTGAAAACTTTTCACAGCTTACAGAAGGTAAGAAGTGTTTCTTACTGTGTGAGCTTTCAGGTTGTCATGCTTTGTAAAATGGGTGCAATTTTCTTCTAAAATGAAATGTTAACTTTAGAAGAATGCACTGGAGGGAAGAATGCTATTCCTCAAGAGTAAAGATCTTTTTCTCTTCTCTATTTTTATAAATGTAAACGTATAAAAATGACAGATGTGTGCAAGCTAGTCTACACACAAACAGACTTCAGTTTCACATGGGCAGGTTCAGCTGGAAGCCTAAATTCACCTATAAATATTAAATATTAACCCTTATATAAAAAGAGTTTATAAGAAAAAGACCCCATTGTTAAAATAAGCACATCCCAGGCAATGCTGGAAGAACACAGATCATGGCCTTTTCCTCTGTTAAGTAGGTTGATAATTTTGGTGATAAAAGAATGCTAGTCCAAGCCTGTGGCACATATTTTTACTTATTTAATTGTATCCTACTCTGCCCTCAATCCCCAGCACCCTTCCACATGATATACTGGCAGTGTTTAAATGAGTGATTAAAAAAACGCCACCATAGTATGTGGCTACCAAAGCCAATTCCCATATTAAATCTGTCGAACCTCATACTTTCTTTTCAATACACCTAGCCACTATTAAAACTGTATTATATGCAGACCCTTGTATGGTGAGTCTGCAGAATCCTTCAGAGCAACACAAATTTCTGTAGGAGTTATTTTCACATGAAAGGCAGTGGGTAGTTGCTTCTGTATGTATCTTTAAGGATCTATATTTACAGAATTATCTACTGTTCACTTCCCCACTTGAATAACGAATTTGCCAATATTACATGTATTACACAAACCTCTTCTACTACAGAACAGAGCATGCAAAAACTGCCAAAGTCCAATCCTTGGCAGAGGCTTGTGCAGGACAGAAACCTCTATCAAGATTTTCTCCTGAAGGACTCTGGAGACCCCTCCCAGCTAGCACCACAGAGGTGTAGCACTGTTCAGGTCTATTCATTGTCATGTTCATGAGTGCCTATGGACAGTGAACAGCATTTTATGGGGTTTTCATAACCTACTGTTTTGCTCACGTAGCAGTGATCCTGCATAGTTTACACTCACACTTGAAATGTCTCTTTTAAAGAATTTTAACATTATTTCCTCAGTGTCAGGAATGCACATTATATGCAAAATTGTCATAGCAGAAGTGTCCTTTTCCTGATATAACCAAAGAAGCCTCAAAACTTAATGTACAGCAGCTTTTTCTCCCCGTTTTCTCATGCCTCACTTCCACACAAAACAGCTGAAAGAGAGGATCCACTTAGCAGGATCACAGGGATACCTTGAAGTGAATCACAGACCATTCACCCCTGCTTTTATCCTCTACTGGAATGGACATATTGTAGAGCATGAAGCAGCTTTGGGATTTAATGAACCAATTCAGGCTGTTTTCAAGTGTAACGAAATGCCTGCAATCAATTGTTCCAGTCTATGTCAGGCTGCTGTTGAAGTCGATGAAGTTATCCAATCCACTGGCCTTCATAGGTAAAAAGGGATCAGCTCATTTGCAGCACTTATTTTTCTATCATTCCAAAGCACTGTATTTATCCATGTCTAACTGAAGCTTTTGGAGAGAAGGACATCCAGAAGAAATTGAACGCACAAACTTTCCTCTTTTATTTTTTCCAATGTTACACTCTGGCAATAATCTATACTTTATTTACATGAAAAAATCTCCACATATGCTCAGGATGACTCCAGCATTTGCTACACAGTTTATGCAATGAGCTCAGGAATGCATCATGGTTTGGTTGCAGAGGAAACACTCGATGTGTTAGACAGCCTGTGCAATAACTCTCTTGCTTCCCTTCGGGAAACTGCCCAAACAAGCAAGACCCCAAACATTACTACAAAGAAAACTACCAGAATTTTTGATATCACCCTTTCACAAATGCTGTTAGGAAAAAGATGAGACTTTGTGGGATCAAGTAACATCAGCTGCCTTCTGAGATTCAAAGTTGCTGTCAAATAAACATCCAAAGATTTAAGTGGTGCATTTCATGCCATGCTGCCCCCTTGCTCAGGGGATTCAGTAAATGTCTGGTTTTTGGATGGTTAGATCTCTTCCCCTCTGACTGGACTTCCTCTGTTTGCCCTGAGATATACTCTTTAACATATCACTTTGTAAAAATTGTTATCAAAGAATTATTGCTAAATTAAGTGCACTTTAACATTGGGGAAAACCCCCTTTATATTCTGCACAAGAGTATGTTTCATTATTTTTCTATAGAGAAATCACAATAATTTCTACTTTTGATAAAAAAGGAATAAGAGAGAAACAACATATAAATATTCTTAAGTAAAAAAAAACAAAGCAAAAATGACCAAGTGGATATTTGCTCCCCATAGACCACATTATCTTATATCTGCATTCTCTTTTCTATAAATGTATATAGATTTTTTAGGTATGTGCACATACAGAGATAGAAAGATAGATGATGAAATTTGGCTTCAGCTCCACACATCTCTCTCAGGTTTTTCTTTACAACCTGTATGAGAATGATTAAACATTACTTATCTAAAAAAATAGTTTTCTAAAAATGTTTATGCATCAGGGTCTTTTTTCAGCTCACAATCTGGGTTATTTCAAAATAACCAAATGAAGCAAATTAGAAACAATTTTGGTTTAGACTGTGCCCTGACAGCCTAATGGCTGTATTTCCAAATACACAATTCAAAATTAAAAATGTTTCAAAAATATAAATGACAGCTTTTTTTGTGGTGCTGAGCCTATAATTTAACTTTTGATGGGTATTAGTTTCAATAGGGGAGAAGATTTCTTGTTTTGTTTTGTTTTGTTTTTTTTTTCCCCTAAACGGTCCTGGTAAAGTCAAGTGCAGCAACCAGAGTAAAGTCAGTTGTGTGAAGGAGTTTGGGCCCAGGAACAGAAATGGAATTGTCCTTAACAACACAGTCGGCATGCTTGGAAGCTGATGCATTACAGGAAGGATGTTTTCTCCACAACAACTGCTGTTTTACCAGACAGCACACTTGCATGATGCACGCAATTTTACTCCTTCTTATTTCAAAGTACTGTTGGGACAAATTTTGCCCTTGGATAAGCATGCTCAGGCCCCACTGAAGCCAGGCAGTGGAACTTACAGTCATGTGTCCGAGAGCAGAATTTGTACCCAGTGTTACAAAGAAAGAAAACTGTTTAGTGGATAAATAATTAAAAAAAAAAATTACAAAACAAACAAGCAAGCATTAAAATATAATTAATTACAAAAAATAAATGAAAACCAAAATAACCAGAGCCACTTACAGGGCTTGATGGAGTCTTTGGCCAGCCTGGGCTGCTAATGCTATCACTTTCATCTCCATGAAATGAGGAGATGCTAGCAGAGCTTGGGGACATTGGGGAAGGGACTGGCAGGTTGCCTGGGGTTGGGGGCTGAGAAATACCCTGAGAGCTGTAGCTATCCTGTGGTAGAGGAATAAAAAAAAAAATATGACAAAGGCAGGGCAAACTTTATTAAAAACAAAAAAAATACATCCAGTTTAACAGACTGACCAATTTTTATATATAAAATATATATAAACAGAGAGACACATACAGAAAACACACACATATATAAATATATTTTTATATATATAAGGTATTAAAACAACATTGTTAATTAGCATAATTTGGAAAGTTTGCTGGATGCTTGGCTAAAGTCACTAAGCCACCATGCTTACTTCAAGCTCACATGAAATGCTAAGCATGGGTTTCCCATTATGAAAGAAAGAAACAAAAACAAGCCGTTCACCTTATTTAATCAAATAAGGCAGGAAAGCAAAATATTAAAGTATGTTGCTGCTGCTGAGGCGGCCAAAACAGGAAGCTATAACTGAAGGCAGAGAAAAATGGCTGCAAGGATTGAAATCAGGCAAGACCCTTCTTTCCCACCCACCTGGCACAGCCAAATCCCCACGCAACTTTTGGCTTGGGATGCTTTGCCCCCACAAGTTAAAATGCCGTAAGAACTAGTAACTTTCAGATCCACACAATGAAGGAAAAAAAGAAAAAAAAACCCAAAGAAACAAACAAAGAGATTGCACACAAACAGAAAGGCATGCAGGAAAGAACAGAAGTGGGTAGGCCAAAACCAGGAGATGAAGGACAAGACAGCAGACTTCTGCGGGCGGAACCAACACCACGTGCAGAAGTGGTAAATACCTTTGACTTGCTCTCGGGTTGGGGGGTTCCCTCTTCTTTGCCATCTGCTTTGAGAGGAAGGGGTAGTTTGGACTCACCAGGTGTCATCATATCTGCAAGACCCATAGGTGCTAATCGAAAACAGGAGAAACAGTTAAGCATGACTATGTTTGGCTTTGTAGGAAAAAACACGCTTCCTGCTGCACGGCTGCGGTGCCACGTGAAGGAGAGGTTTTCCCACCTCTGTTATTCTAGCATCCGGAAACCTGGAAACCTCTTCAGATGAATTGAGGAAACAAAGGAGAACGAACAAGAAGAGAATACAAGCACCATGCAACAACTGTCACCACCACTTTCCAGAGTAGAATTCATTCTTCCTGCTGCTGGTGCTCTTCAACTGTCTCTGCATTTTTTAACGAAACAAGTCCCTTTTAATTACTGCTCTCTCCTTTTAGCAATAGACAAATGTAAGTGGAAACAATATACATTTTCCTTGCTATGTTGAATCCAAGAAAAAGGCTGAATTTTCCAATTACATCTGTATTAAGGCTGGTGTCCAGCAGATAATTCCTGGCCCTACTAACTTCAATATGAATGGCTCAGCCACTGTGAGCCATAACTACAGAATTACAAGCTGTAAACTGCGCTCTGTTGGAGAACCAGCACTCAGCTTCTTCCTCCTGCCAAAATGAGGTGGGACTATAACGAACACATAAATGCCTTTCCCTGATAATGGCATGCAGTTGCCTCCCAGGGGTTTAAGGGGTTTTTTTATTTGAAGATGCAAGTGCCAAGTATAGTATTATTGCTACAGAGCTGTTGGGTTCCTTGATTTCTAGAACGATGGAAGAAGAAATATTCAGACAAATAGACAGAAAACACTGGGCAGAGCAGATGCTAGGAGGTGCCATGACACTGAATCAACGCAAATAACCAGAAAACAGCAGCAAGACACAAGGTTATTCTTTGCCTGCTGAAAGCCATGTGCACAGCATTTGTGAAAGGCTGTATTACCTTTCCTTTATCTTTAAACTCCCTCATGCCCTTCTTTCAAAGGCTATGAGCTAATAAAAACATACAGAATAACCTAAAAGACAATAAAAAGAAAAAAATATATATCCCAAATGTAAAAAATTAAGAATAAGCAAAGCATTGTCTTTACCAGAGTAGCATGGGGGAAAAAAAGAAAAAGTGCTGGCTTGCACCAGGCAGCAGGCACACTGCACAGCGAGCCAAAGACAGGAAGGGGAAAAGAAGCTTTAAAAATACTTCACAGATTGCCCACTACAAAATGATTATTGCACATATTCATGTATTACTATGTTTTAGAAAATAATTAGTTTTAATTACAGCAGTGAGAGCATGAGCAGGACTCTAGCGAATACGCTGGCAAGCTTTGCAGTGCTAATTTGCTAATATCTTTAGCATCACTGCAGGTTGAGACTCTGGCTCTGCCAAAAAAACCTACCCAGCCATGTGCCATGTGAGTTTACAACTGTATGCTCAATATTCAGCTTTGAACTGTCGGTGTTTTTCATGGGCACATTTTCTTGTTTTTTCAAAGCACATTTGTAGCCCAATCAAGCCCTTAAAGTCATCACAACACATAAATCATAATTGAGATTTAAAAAAAAAAAAAATACTTGCAATACTTCAGACTTCAAGAATTGGAACAAAAAGGCTTTTACAAGTGATGCAGCTGCAGAGAAAAATCTATTGGGATCAGCTAAAAATGCTGTTATTTTTATGTATGTGTGTGAAATCTCAACAAAACAGCCAGTCAATATGCTACCAGGAAGTCAGCATCCACTAAGCATTTGATTTGTACGCATTTTGCCCTTCTATTCTGCTTGGGGGCTGGGGCAGCTTGTGACCATTCTCAAGTGAAGGATGGCAGCCTAACATGTTCTAGTTTCGAATTCACAATTAAAAGAGTAATTATTTTTCTTACAGAGTTTTTAAGAAAAATACATGAACAAAATGGTCAAATGTATGCCACAGTGTGGTTTCAAACTGGGATGCAGAACTGTTATACAAAATCCATTTTAACAGTTAACACATTTCATGCTGTGAAAGTGCTAAAAAAGAAGTCTTGGTTTTTAGTTTCGAAGCAAGCAAAGCTGACCCTTCCCCTATAAAGCAATTTTAGAGAGGTCAAACAAAGCAAAGTAAATGATCACACTTCTTCACCAGAATTCTGCATAGCTAAATCCTCTGCTGATATCTCACTTTTATCTAGCTGGCACATCATACTTCTATTACAAAGAATTTAAAAATTGTGTCCACTTCTGGTAGTCCTGTTTCCATCAGGACTCCCTAATGAAAACTCTGTTCCAGAGGGGTTTAAGTTAACACCTCATATAAAGGGCTAGTAACCCCAATCTGCAGATTATCACACACATTCTAACTATTAATCACGCTTAGAAATGCAAAAATACAGGTTCATTTTGTTTTTTGACTATTTCTTTTTGGCATATGCAAATTTAACTATCCGAAGTCAGAGACAATTATGAAAAATATAATAAAGTTACCTAAATTCTGTTCCACTTTTTGTTCTAAATTATTTAGTTCATGTACATTCTTTCTTTCTATGTCTTAAGAAAAGAACTGCAAGCATTTTACTGGCAAACTGCAAGGTTGTCTATTTTCCCTATAGTTTTCACCCAAGATGTTTCCACAGCTATTTTTCTATCTGCTGTTGAAATGCTGTTTCGTAACTTCTTGCAAACATACTCTCCAGTGATCTGTGAGAAGACATTCTTTCACTTTTTTTAGCTAAGCAGTACATCAAGAACATTGTTTTGACCCTTTCTGAGCAGTGAAATACTGTTATTGTCACGAAACTGCTAAAATAAGACAGTCTCTTTCTACACAGGTACTAATAATTCTGCCTGTGAAGACCAAAGGATAAAACATTGTAGAGAGGAAGATAACAGGGAAATCTTGACTCGAAAAGTGTTGTGGCGTACTGTGAATAGGTTTCAAGTACTAGCCTCTGGCTTATTATAAGAATTTAAGAGGTAGAATGATTTCAAAAAGCAAGTATAGGTCAAGGTCCTGAATTAACTATTCCACACTGAATTTAAAGTACTCAAAGGCAGATATTGACATGAGTAAAACTGCAGCAAAGAATTCTTTTTTGCTAAAGGCTGCTCTACCAGTCCCAGAAGATGATGAAATACTGTAGAAGCAGCAATATACAAACATTGTTTTTCTCTTTATTGCTAGTGCGATAACAAAACATGCTGTACAAAACAGAACGCTCCCTTTTTTGTAAGACATTCCTCTCTCCCTTCCAACCCTAGCACTCTCCCTCTGCAAAAAAAAGAGAAGAAAAAGCAAAAGCAGCGAATCGGTGACTGTGGAGTTGACGAGAGGATCCCCACTGCCTTGATACCACAGGAAAAACAGAAGAAGGACAACAGCACTGCCTGATGTCCTCCCATGAATGATCCTCCAGCTCTGGGGACAAGTGCAGCCCAAGGTTTTTGGGGACCTTTCTGAAAAGGATGAGTGGACCACCAAGGATCTCAGTGCTACACTGCCTTTCTGCTGACCGAGTCTTGTCCAAGGAATGACAAGTACAAGCAGTCTGGGACGTGAGCATCTCTAAGCCAGGAGCTGGCTTGATTTACAAGTCACACCATGACCACTGGATCATTGTCATCACTTGCCAGGAGTATAGGTGATTGGACACTTCAGCTGTTACCACCTACTGACAACCTCCACAGAGTTTACCTAAATGTGCATTAATAGCTCCTGCAAAGCTATGCATTAGAGGAAAAAAAAAAGTGGAACAAATGGAGGTTTTCATTCTTCAGAAAAATGCAACCAAGCTGCAAACCACAAAAAAAAAAAAAAAAAAAAAGTTTCTTAAAATTATTTCACTTGCATAAATATGATTGCTTTTCCTGCTAGAGGTCCATCCAAATAAATATGAAGTCAAATATAGAATATATATGATTTTTGGTATTATTTTAAAAAGGATCCCTTTGATTTCTTTAGCACAAATAATTTTTCCTAGAATTTCATGTTTTACCTGAAGTTTTATGATGCTAAAAATTAATTTGGAATAATAATACCCAGAAAAAGAAAGATTTCATTAAGACAGAGGTACTGAAATAAGGAAAGTATCCTTGAGCAGTAAGGAGATTAATGCCTTTTTATTGGTTTGTTCACATCCAGAGGTAGCTGAGATTGTGAATGCCTGTTTCTGTGCAAGAAAAATACAGAAACCTGTGAGATATAAACTTCATATTGCATTTTTTTAAAGATAATTTTCACTAGAATTAACAAAGCTCACAGCAAAATAGGGAGGAAAAGTCTAAAATACAGATGGGTAATGTGAACTTGTATAATAAAAGGACAGTGGAGGTTATACAGTTTTTCTGAATGGCAGTTTGTTCCATAATTATGAAGGGATTCTGACACCTTTTTCCTGAAGCTTTTGTTATTGTTGTGGATGGAATACTCTATTAGAAGAATCTGTCTTCTTTGATCTTGTAATTTCTGTGTTCCTAAACCACTCTGCATCAGCAGAAGCTGGTGATCTGCTGTTTGATCCACAGTCACTGATGAAGTATCAGGATGCATAACTGCAGCATGATTTTCCTTTCAATTGTGACATTAATTAAAAAAACTAAAGACAAAAGGATCAACTGGTAATGAGGAGTTTTAAATACTACTAAAAATGGGTGACAAAATCAGTGTTAGACATAGCTGTACTGAAGCTCCAACACCATATGAAAACAATTCCATCAGCTATCAGCAATGTTCTCCTATTTTAGAGTAGAATCTAAAAGTGCATTTGATTAAAACAAAAGATCCACCTTCCTCCCTCATAAAAGCCAACACCACCACACTCTCCAAAACCCAGACAACCAAGAAATTAACTTCTCCTTATTGCTTGCCTTAGGTTTTCATTGGCCTCTAGCTGAAACCACAGTTGTTCATGCTCAGTGTATGTAAGTAAGTTAACCAAAGCCTTCACTCCAGCAGCAGCCACTCAGCTGCACTCGGTTTTGACCCCCCATGTTGACTGAACCCTGGTTTATCTGACAGATGTGTGATTTTACACTTATGGGGCAGGAAGGAAGGGGAAGCTAAGGAGCCAGATAGCTGAACTGGTCTTCCTGCCACAGAAAATCTTGTTTTCAAGCCCCTAAACAGGTATCACCTGTAGGTTCTTCACCTTGTCAAATGCAGGGCCAGAGCTGACCCTAAAGTGCATCCCCAGCTCAAGGAATTATCATTAAAAATACTGTATTTACACTTGGCTTAAGCTTTCATTTTTTTGACCCGAGCAGAAGGATGAGTCAGGACGGGGGAAATTAAGCATTCCCATTGCATTTGCCCTCAGCACTGCATTCACACCTAATTGCCTCTTTTTGATGTTGTGTGTGTCCATCTCCTCCCCAACAGTGTCTCTTGGAGGCCTGTAAAGCAATTCTAGATGTGTGCCTGCTCCCACACAGACTGAAAAAGGTGCACTGAACTCCTCTAGTTCATCTCATACTTACTTTCCATTGGGTAATCTCTGAATTAATAAAACTGGAACAAAAGAAAACCTCACAAATGCACTGGCAGAAAAAGCCCTGATAAATGTTTAAATTATTAAAAATCCAATATTTCAGAATGCATAACACAATAAAAAGAGCATGACTACCCCATACAAAAGACTGCTAGGATAAATGGTCTTGCATTGAACAGATTTCCACTGTATGAAATAACGAATGGCTGAATTATCTCAACAAAAAAACCTCTGTGAATCTTCCTTTAAACTGGTTATTCCTTAGGAATACATAAATCTTCTTAGGCAGGGCACTCTGCCATCTGTTTGCTGTTGGTTATTTTTGCAGCTCTGGGGGCCAACGGAAAAGGGTGGAAAAATTACTTCTGCTAATAGCAAAACAGAATTTATAGCACAGTTTCAATGCTCAGAAGTAATTTTATTTCAGCAAGCCAGACAAAACACATAACTAGACAAACAAAACATAATATTACCTGGGACAGCTCTGGTGGGGAAAAAGCAAGCTATTATCTAATGCTCTTTTCAATAGCTTGTCCCTCTTCATCCAGATGGTGCAGTGTGCTGTCTGGGCTAACCAACAGCTTCCAGGCCAGCACTGGAAAAAGCTTTTTTTTTTTTGTTAATTTCTCTCTCTCTTTTTTTTTTAAAAAATCTTGCTGATTAGCAGCTTCCTTTCTGTTTCTTCAGCTAACCAAAATGGTAACATAATGTTCTTGAAATATAAGACACTGTTCAGTGTCTCAGCAGCTCCTATGCAGAGGAAAGAAACTCTCTGGACATACTAGACACTAGCATCTCACTGTGGCCATTTTCTTCCAAAGAAGCAGAAACATATAGAATTTACAGGGAGAAAAGACAGAGAAAGATGCAAAGGATGAAGGAATTATACAGGTTAAGAGGGGTGGAGAAAAAGATACCAAAACCGAGGCTCTTGGTAAGATACAATTTAGGTAGTAAGGCATTTCTAAAGAAATAAACAAAAGTAGAAACAAAACCAAATAATAAACAACATCATATTACCTTAGCACAACACATTCAGCTTTTAGAAGAAAACTTCAAACCCCCCAACATTTCTTAAAGGGATAATGTAATCAGTAAAGCATGCACAGAAGCTCCATGACTGGAATAAGTATCTGGGAGGACCCAGTTCAGGGTAATTGAAACTCCATCCAAACACAGCCCAATCAAAGAATTGATCTTTGCTGAAGTATTATCTTGAAGGAGGATAATTGTTATGAATTCAAGCTGAATATGGACTATGGAGCACATTTGCACAGAACTGCATTCACCTGTCTTCAGAGTCACACACAAACCCACAAGCAATTCTGAACTTTTAAGTCATGCTATGAAGGATAAATCCAGAAGCTACATTGAATATGCCCCCCCGCTTTTTTTTTCCAAAATGAAAGTTATAATAAAATTTTATAAACTGATTCTTAACTAAGTAAATGAGGAAACCCTATAAGAATTTTGGAAACAGTAAATATGGCCTATGTTTTCCAAACAGAATAATTATGTTAAGTGCTTACTTACAGCATCTTCAAGTCAGAGCAAGTACTCATCTCTTTTTTTAAATAACTACCACATTAAATATCTGAAACTGCAACCTTAGCAAGTAGGATGCTGAGAAACAAATGCAACCTCTTAAAAGAAGTTATTCTTCTTCCCCTTCTTGCAGACACATACACACAAATATACATACTTGGCTAGTCAACACCTACGTCAAGCTGAGTCCGAGTGATGCTGGAACTGTACAAAACACTGTATTTACCTACGTGCCATGCAGAAGGAATTAATGAAAAATGTATGAGTTACTATACAAAAAAAGGCTTAATTTCAAATCACTCCAAACTACCCAACAGGGGTGAATCAAATGAAGGATGTTCCTCTGCCACCAGCCCCGGGCTGGTACTGTTAAGCAGGTTTATGGAGGAAGGTCACTGCTGGAAGGTTACTCACCATTACCTGTGGAACTGTTCACCATGTTAGGTGCCATGCTGTAAGGAGGAGCCTGCGGGTTCATCAGGCCAGAGCTGTTGTTCATCGGCTGAGTGTAGGGGGAGCTGGATCCCATAATGCCGCTCTGATTCATGGCAGGAAAATTGCCTTGCCTAGGAGAGGAAAGCACACATACAATATCTCATTGCATATCTCATCGCTGAAGGTGCTGTGGTTTGTCACAGAGCACATCACCTACTGTTTGTATGGAGAAAGCAGGCAATTAGTTTGTTTTACCTATGTTTGAATTAGTCTTGAGCTAGTTGCCATATATGTGAAATAGAATTGGACTAAAGACTAATTTCAAGAGAGGTATACAGACTCTTTCTACGTCACCACCAATCTGAAGAAAAATACAGCTCACGTTATATACCCTATGAGTAGACAGTGATGTGATCAAGAGTCAAAATTAGAACCTAGCTTTGGCATAAAAAAAATCCAGCGCATTGCCATGCTTGCCATTTTGAACATGTAATAGCAATCTTCACCTGCCAGAGCTTAATGAAAAGTGAAATGACCAAAAGAAAGATGGGTACCATAGACTCAGTTTCTGGTTTTTGCATCTGTTGTTATTGTGTTTAACAGTGTTCATCTGTATGTGTCATCTATGTCCAACCTTTCAAAAAACTCCATACATATTTCACTTTGTTGAAACAAGAAACCTCAGCAGAACTATTTTGCTTTTGAAAATTAACCCCATATTTGTATAATGCTTTTATAACTGAGACTTAAACGTGTCTCAAAACCTGCCCTAAATGAAGCCCTTGCATAATATTCCACATGTTCAGATTCTCCACATGTTCAGACCAAGCATTTTTGAAGACTAAAACTTATCTACTTTTAAGTTCTAAAAAGTATCTAAGTATGCTTGGTACCTGATCTGTCAAGCTCTACAGATAAACTGAGGCACAAGGAAGAAAATAATCCAATCCAAGTAAGCACAGTAACCCAATGTAGTGCATGATTCACTTCAAAAGTAGCCTTCTATTCTTTTAATCCATAAAACAATTACCCACCTTTTCTTAGTATAGTTGAAGACTGAATGTATTATCATATATATGACTAACACTTAAACATATAAAATCATACATATAAATAAGAACACATTGAAAAAATACTTACTTTGATATTCATAAGAAAATACATAGGAAAATACAAAACTCAGACCTGTTCCTTCATTTGCCCCCTGTACATTTATGCTGTTTTTTCCAAATGAACATGGAAGCAACCACCGTTTTACACAGCTTTAGTACCTGTCAACTTTTATTTCCTTACAAAAAACGAAGCACTTAATTTCATCCTACAGGAAGGGAAAGCTGAATGTCTGGGTAGAAAGATGAGATTTTTGGTAGAAATTCTACTTTTAATTATTATACAATATTCAAATGAAAAAGATAACTCCAAAATCAAGAACCCTGAGTAACTTCAACGGCTTCTTGTCTTCTCCAAACTCACGGCAGATTCTTAACAGAATTGGTAGAAGCAGATTTCTTTTTTAGGAGGTACAGGAGGAAGACCATTAAAGTACTATTTGGCCTAATTTTTCTTGACACATTGTGAATTTCTTCAAAGGAAAAGAGAATGTGTTATCTAAATAAAGCATCTTTTTCCAAGTCAGTTTTGTCCTTTGCTCTCTGAAGACAACTTTTCTTCACTCTTGCAAAGAGGCAAAGGCTTTCTTTTGATATGAAGGAGATAACTGCCATACAATGTCATGTCCCAGATGTAGCTTGCAATGAGAAGTGGAGGGAAAAGATTTAAAATGCACAGTGGTGCAATGCTCCGAGGGAAAATTACAAAGGGAAAAGGGAAGAGCAGAACCATTTGGCAACAACTTTAAATGACTTTTAGTCACACAATCAAGCTTTTCTTATGTAAATACTGTATCTTAAACATTCCCACCCCCCCTTTTTAGCTGAAAATTGCTATATTTCAACAAATGCAGTTAACTGAAAAATGCTTTCTGAGCTGGATAAGCAAGATCCTTTCTGTTACTGGGTAAAGTTACTAGTGAAGATGAAAAAAACGTGCAAGTGTATTTTCACACTTTAAAAAAGAAGTAATAGATTTTGAGAGATTCTTTTGCAGAGTAAGGCTACAATTCTGGAAAAGGCAAGTCTTTACAGGTATCTGTCTCTTTAATGTCCTTCTTTTACTTTAAAAATACACAGAAGACACACACCTTGCAGGTAAGCTGAAATTGGTCCTTACCTAGTAATATTTCAATACTAGTACTTCCTATAGGATGCATATCTTCTAAGAAGTGGGGCTGTTCATTGTCTCAAATTGAGGTACAACATACTTCATGTTACCCACTACGGACATCAATCTCAATTGCAGCTCATACAAGCACACTGCTGTACAACAGCTTTAAATCAAAAAGTAGGAAACTATTTCCAGTTTAGACGGAGAGTGGAAATTAAATAAAAAGAATATACTGGCTTTGGCCAGGGCAGCAAGAAAACAACTGAAGTCTAAAAAAATTGCTTCTGTACCCAGAAGAACCTGAATGGCAGAACCTAATTCTGAAATTTCATCTGGCAAGGCAATATCTTTCCCTTTCATCCTCCTGTTTAATGCTGCACTTGGAATGGACACAGCTCTCTATCTCTGGAAAGAGCCCAGCAAGTGAAAAGATGCAGCACCATGCCTGGCAGGACTTTGTCCTTTCCCAGCCCTGTCAAAGCCCTGACCGCAGCACACGTGAGCTAATTCAGTAACACTGAAAGGACATCCTGTCAGAGTAAATGCTGTTTTATTCTGAGATTGGGTGCAGTGAGCAGTACAGAGCTCCTCCACATATTATTTTGCTCTATGATGGCTTGGAATGGAAAGTTTCTTTAGGGAGAAATAATCAGGTATTACTTCAGCCTTTAATTCTCACTCCACAGTAGGCCTCCTCTGAGTAAAGACTGCCGACTGTGACAAATTGTGCTGCATCAGTGCTATAATATGAAGTGGAGTCCATTAAGAACTGAGCTGAGATCACCAAACTCATTTTGATTAACCTCCAGGTCACTAAACACTTATAAATATGTTACACAGCAGCTGCTAAACATATTTATATATGCTTAAGGTCACAGCATCATCTGTTGGTTGTTGGAGTTAAGTCAAAAATCTTATGTTTCCTTCTGTGCTGCTTTTAGTTAAGGCATATCCAACACACTACAGTACCAGACTCTCTCCTACATCTCCCAGTTCCCTCCTCCGTTTTTCTGGGATGCTAAATAAAAATCAATCCTTTTAAAAACAGTCTGCTGTACACGTAGTGACATCTAATGGCAAAAATTCAACTGGCCGGCTATGAATTTTATAGCAGAACAAACCCAGCTAAGTATACAATTTTACAGTATTTGCCACATAAACACCAATGGCTGGGATACTTAAGGATTATGGAATTAGGAAAAATAGGAAGAAATTAAGAAAAGAAACACTTAAGTTCAGTATAATGAAAAGATGTCTTCATGGTGAGATACAGTTATCCTCCAAGGGAATGAAGGAAATGTCAGCACCTGACAAGTCTGCATGCAGGCAACATGTTAGGAAATGTATTTGTCACAGAAACCCAGCATTGTGTATGAACTAAAGTATCTGCTCTTATCTGCAATACCTTGATCCCAGATCATGTATTTTTCCCCACTCAGAAGAAAAAACAGCCAGGTCAATACAAATTTGGGTTTATGCTCTTAATTGAAACTCAGTATCTAAGCCTACAATTCTTTTTTTCCTGCTCTACTGCCACAAGTAGATGTTCAAGAATTCAGCAATTGTAGGAGTTAAAGTGGGAAGAGACGAATCTGCTTGCTTTCTATGGTTTATTTACTCTGTTGACAATTTAGCAATACATAATGCCAGAGCCAGTTGTCATGCATGAAGAAAGGGCTGCCACCTCAGGGGACCTGGACAAGCAGGAGGAATGTGCTGACAGGAACCTTGTAAAAGTCAAGAGGGAAAGTGCAAGGTCCTGCACCTGGGAAGGACAAGCCCCCTGCAGTGGTCCCAGCTGGGACTTGACTAGAGGGAGCAGCTTTGCTGAAAAGTCCCTGGGCATTTTGGCAGATGGAGCTGAGCATAAGCCAGCAGACTGCCCTGGCAGCAAAGAGAGTAAACAACATCCTGGGCTGTGTGATGAGGTGCAGAGTTGGGAGACGGAAGAAACTCATCATTCCCTCCTTCCTCAGCACTCACCAGAATCCATCTAGAGTATCAAGTCCGGTTTTGGATTCCCAGGGAAAGAGAAAATTATGAGAAACTAGTGTGAGCAGAGAACCCCTTAGACGGCCAGGGCTCGAGCACTCACCCTGGAGGGGGTGAAGGATGGGGCCTCATTCAGCCTGGGGCAGAGACAGCTGTCTAGAGGAACCTACAGCAGCTCCATAGCACCTAAAAGGAGGTCAGCAAGAAGACGAAACTGCCTTTTCACAGAGGGCATGGTGGGGGGACAAGACACACTGGGCAAGAGTGGAAACACATTAAGTTCAGACTGGATGCAAGGAAACCATTTTCCCAGTGAAAATAGTGAGAGATGAGATCTGGAGGCCCAAAGGGACTGGGCAATCTCTGTCTTTGAAGATTTTGAAGACCCAACAGGATAAAGCCCTAAGCTCTAAGCTGAGCCAGGAGAGAAGGTTGGACTAAATGTTCCTCCTGAGGTTCCTTTCCATCTTGAATGATCCTATGATCTTGGCTTGTCAGCTTCACTGTGCTGTTGACAGTCTGGTGTACTACTGGGTCCAAAATATTACTGCTCAAATTCAAACCATTCCCTTTTAAGAGGTTCTTCTTCTGATCTTTTGTTTTCCTTCATTTGCAATCTACCCAAAGCTTAATCTGCACTTAATCTCTTTTCTCTGCAAAACAAGTAGCATCAGATCTAATTGTGTCTTCTGAGCTAATGCAGAAGTCCGTGTATTTAAAAAGAGGAGTTGACATGCAAGATCTGGTCATCGTTAAAAAGCAGAACAAAGAAATTGTTAGAAAGAACAGCACTGACAATACACAGGAGTACATGAGTGATCACAGCTGCTGAGCAGTCTCTTATACAGAAATGCTTTTCTTTAATTGGACCTGATCCTCACTAAATTTATGTGTTGTCTCCAACTGCTATGCAGAAGCCACTCTACAGCCCTTGCACTTCATACTTCCTCATGTGATTCAGTACCTCAAACTTGTCACCTGATGCAAGACTTACACTGTCACCTTCCTTCTTTCTTCTTATTGAACTCACTACAAAGTTGAGTTCAGATGTATATGTGGTTTAGCTATGGACAATCTCAAAAAGATGAGAAATGAAGACACAACTTTTCATATGGAAATATGCAAAGTTTAGGTTGTTCCTGTGTACAGAGAGATCAAGTTCTAAAACCTTCTGTGGATTTCCTAAGAGGCATCTGATGCCTTGTACTCTTCTCTCAATCTGCAACACTAGAGCAAAGCCGTTTGTACAGTCAGAAAAAAATGATCCAGCTTCTGTAATGAGGCCTGGGGCTCAGGAGGTGAGTCCAACATGGAAATGTGTAGGGAACAGAAGAAAGCTTCAGAGGTGGAGAGTCCAGAAGTGATGGAGGTGGGGAGATTTTGGGGCATAAAAAATGGAAATGAAGGAGGCAGTAGAAGGAAATTAAAAAGGAAAAAGGATTGGGGGCATCCTCACTAGGAACCAAGGATTTTTAGGGCCAGGAGGATGGTAGATGCGCAAGAGAAGGCAGATGAAACAGAGATGCAGGAGAAGGAGCAGGGAGAAATGCACAGAATGCTGCTACTCCCAGGGCAAACACGGGTTATCGTCCCTCTAGCACAAGTGGTGCCCCTCAGCCAGATATGCCTAAAGGAAAGAAGGGATTCATAGGCCAGCTTCCAAAGCAGGGTGCTACCAGCCTCCCCTCAACTCCTAAGCTCGTTCAGCCTGTGTTGAGGTCGAGCCAGGCTCCGAGGTGGCCCCCCTGGCCAAATGCTGGGAGAGCCCCAGTCCAGATGTGGCATAACAGGGTGACACTGAAGGAGCAGTGCTACAGGGACAGGAGCAGAGAAGGAGCACACAGCCCAGGAAGGGAAGACATGGCACTGAGTCACACCGCACAAACCCTGGTGGTCACAAACTCATATCAGTTGTTAGTTAGGCACTTGGGCACTGTGCTTCCTGACACTTGCCACAGCACGCACCTAATGTAGGATTTCTCTCAGTTATGATGCCCTATGTGCGAGACCTGAAAAATTATTCTGTTACTGTGACCTGGCCACCTGAGCAATTGGCTGGTGAAAAAAAAATGGTCCACAAGTTTGCCATTTCTGCTCCAGATCTTTAACCTACATCAGTTTTGCAGCGAATGCACTGCAGCACCTCAGGGGAGTAATTTGTGTAAACATTTTAAAAGGAACATTTTTTCTTTTAATGCTGACACACTGCTAAGGTGGCTACTTGATTACAAACTGTGAAAATGACTGCGTTAGGCTGCACTCACAAATCACGGTGTACTGACCAAATTGCCCTGTGCTTATCTGTGCCAGGTCTGCAGCATGACAATATTTCCTCTCTCTTTTAAATGTCAAAGTATGATTTGGGGGGTTGTTATTTAAACACACTGACCTGCACAATAACCAGAAGTACTTTATTTAAATCTGTCTTGAGCTGGGACTAGCCTTAAGCGCTTATAATCTGTCACACTTTGACACCAAATGGGTTATTATAATGAGAGTAATTCAGGAGTGAGGCCTGTGAATGCTTTCTCCCTGGAGAATTTACACATAAACATGTGCGAGCAGATACATATGCTTTTTTGTTATGGATTTTCCTTCTTGCTACATTATGGGCTTCCTTGGAGAAGTGAAACCATTTCTGTTGTCAGTGGATATGGGAGAACTGAAGGAGGGAGAAGAGAGCAAAGGAAAATAAACCCCAACATTGCTTACTTTGTTCTGCCTGGAGGTTCATAGCACTCTTAGCAGAGGCCAAGACAAATGAAGTCTGAATATTGGCTTGAGCAGCTATAAAATGGCATTGAAGTCAGTTCCCATGAGAATAAAACAAACGAATTTAACATCACTATCTGAAAGCAAAGTATCTTCTTCTAGTTAGATGCTACTGTAAGTATACTAACCTGGGCTTACATGTCCTCCTCTGTTCAGTGGAAAAGCTTATCAATTGTAATAACAAAGTTTTAGAAAAACAACCGTGAAAGCTGCTGGTGTGACAAGAATTAGGTCTGCCTCAAGACTTTTTGCCATTTTTCAGGTTAGAAGGAAAGAGAAAATTTTATACTTGTGCATGTGTACTTGTGTGCAAATGGGAAGCCAAAGTTCTGAAATACACTGACACTGACAAAGCACTGGCACACATAAATGAAAAAGCATCCGGATTTATACTGAGCGGTGTGTGTGCATGTGTGTCTGCTGACAGAAGGTACACAGAACTAACAACAAAACTGTTCTTCTCAACAATCAGGCCTAAATGGCAATGCTAAAACGGGGGAATAATTTTAGCATTGTAATTATGTGATAGTACAGATCGCTGTAACCCAGTGCAGTCAGAAAGTGACTGCTTTCTTTGTCTGGCTTATCCAAAGATTATTGTGCAAGATACTTCTAAAAAGAGTAACAGAAATTGCCTTTCTAAATATATTATTTTTCTTCTGATTTACACAAATACTTGTGCCTTTACGTAACATCATCTCCATTGCTTAGATTTTACTAAGAAACAATCAAGGGCAGGAGAAACTTAAAAATTAGTTGTTCCTACCATGCTGATTCAATGCTGAGACACTCAGGAAAACAGTCACAATAACTTATTGTTTGTTTACAAGCTGTTGTCATCACATTAACCATTTTTCCAGTGAAAACATCTGCCCAATGGGCTACCTACTTGGTAGTCATTTAAAGCCCAACAAAACAGGCGTGTCATACCACATCAAACTCTGGAAGAGCAACATAAGAGGCACATGTAATTCACGAGTAATGATGCTAATAACAACACAACTACCCAACATCTGCACAGCTGAATGCATGCTGGGATCAGAATAAATCTCCCTATCCCATTTTATAATAAATAATAATAAAAACTGAGGAAGAGATCCAAGATTAATAATGGTCTAAAATACGGCCAGAAGAATAATAAAGTAGTTGAATACAGTGAGGAAAACACAGCCCAAGCCTTTTAAAAAAAACATCCTTAACTTCATTTGATCCTAATGACAGAACTGTGTGTGACTGAAAAACATTTAGTGATAGCGAAATACTGTAGGGTTTTGTTTGGTTGGTTGTTTGTAGGTTGCAGCCATTTGATTTTCTTTTTATAAAGTTCCATTTGTTAATTGAAGTGGTTTTGGTCTGAATTTCATGGTGACCACAGCATTTGGTCACCACTCTTCAAACCCACAGGGAATCCCTGAAATGCCTTTATGAACAGCATTCTCAGAAATGCAGCGACACCTCCATATCTAAATTTTTTTGTGAAAGAACAAACTAAGCTCTTGGTACTCAGTGCAACCTGTACTGGATAAATAGAATATAATGCTGTGTGACAGAAAGCACAGAATGACTGAAAAGTGGGCCAAATCAAACGGTTTGTAAACCCATCAGAGCTGCGCTCTTGGTAACCTCTGCCCACCTTCCCCACACATGGATTTGTACAGCAGCTCTAACAGCAACTTGCTTGCACAACTGTCCCCACCAGACACGGTATCTGAGCACTGAGGAGATACATTTCTTAGCCCAAGTGGAGTGTGTGATGCATAAAAGAGGGCTGCTTAAATCTCTCCAGCAAGCAGGAGCATGCATGAACTGGGTTAATACGAAAAAAAAGAAATTTGCCCTGCATGGCATGATGCTGTCAATCTGAACCAGAATGTCAAGAAGGGTGATTTAGCCTGGTGTGACTTGATATCAAAATGGGAATGACTCATATGACTCTCACTATGCACCTTCTATTTCTGTGCATGTTTATAAATAGCTGTATTAAAAAGTCGGAAGGCCCTATGAACTCTCTCCCAGAGAGATGACTTTAATGTGGTAAGAGTCTGTTCCCAGCACATAAACAGCCAGAAGGTCACCAAAGTGTGGTGCTAAAAAGCTACAGGAAACTAAAGACACACTTTGTGTTTCACTAACTCAGTTTCCTCTGGTGGGACACTGCCTTGGGAGAGGCTTGACCCCCGAGCTCCCACGTCGTCCACCTGGGGATGCTGTCTTCTACCACCATGTTCAGTCACATCCTCGCACTGCTTTTAAGCAACTTGGACTGCACTGTGCTAGCAACCAACTGAAAATCTAATAAAATCCTGATCATTTCATGCCAGCTCTTCAGCGTATTTTTTCATAGTAAAATGTCATCTGGCTGACAGCAGCACACTGAACGCAACTGTGCATGTGCAGCAGCATGGTGAGGAAGTTCTCCAGAGGGATTTCTCAGCAGACACGTTTTCACTCACCTATCTTTGCCCAATGGCCTGGAGCAGTTCTATGTTTATCGATATTATTACCAGCACTGTTACCATCAGTCTCGGCTCTTTGGCACACCAGATAGTTTCACAAGAGCAATGTAGTGCACATGTCAGCATGATTTCAGCTGGCTCTCTTCTTCATCTTTGTCTCAAAAGATGCCTGAAACTACTGCAACCACTGCAACAGGTATTTAATGTGTTGGTAAGATTGACAGTCATCATTAAAAAAATCTCATGCTGTTAGGTTATTATTTAATATGATTCTTACAAGGCTACTTATATATTCAGCTAGAACTGGTGCTCCCATCTGAACTCATTAACAAAGTGAAGGGCTCTTCCCACTCATGTTTCCCCAAGCAGCATTGCTAAAAATAATTGTTTATTTTTTCTCTTAAAGACCACCACTGTAAAAGAACTTAAAACCTTAAACCCCCTTTAAAACCTGAAACCCTCCTACCATTTTTTATGTCTCTCCCTTTCTGTCACAAAAATCTTAGGCTGTTCAATCACAGTCTTGTACTTGCACGGTATTATGTGCCAAATCACACAGCGCAGTCACAGAATTAGCTTTCTTCATGAGTCCCATTAAACAGATGGCCATTCTTCTATTTTGTTTTGGCTTTTTCTTTTTCTAACCACTTCTGTGATTTAAACTGTAGATCTTCTGACAGACTGTGAAAACTGTTTCCTCATCTGAAATAGCTTTTGTCACCTAAGAAAGAGTACTCAATCTAAGGTGCTCCTTATTCTTTAACTTTATACAATATCAATTAATGAAGTACTGCATTCTTAATGTCCTAAAGATCATATTTTAAGGTACAGAATTTCTATGTAACATCTGACCCCAAGGCAGAATGTCAATAAACTACACAAAGTCCTACACTGCAATTCTGTTTTGAAATATTTAATCTTTCTACTGAGGGCAGTGAATGTCCTAAACAACCAAATCAAGCAAAAAATAATCTTCACACAATAATAATCGAATTAGAAGTGTCTCTGAGGTAAGTGAAAATTCTCATTCATGACTAAAAATCACGCTTCCTTCTCAACACACTCCTGCTTTTACAATTTAAGAATGGTTACTCTCTGAAGGAGGAAAAGAGTAGGACTCTTGAGGTCTGTGGTTAATCTCTAATGGCATGAACAGCATACAGCAGTCGACTTGATGGATGAGTCCAAAGAAGAAAAAAATGCCTCCCCAAATCACTGGTTGCCTGCAAGAGCTCTACAGCATGGTGACAACCAGGGCTCCAAAATGATGGATTTACCTTTTAGTAAAACAAAACTCCAGATAAAAATGTATTTCTCTTAGTCTCCCACAAGAAATGGCTATGGTTAGCTCAGCATGTAAAGTTTTTTCAATCCTTACATGATTTTACCAGCATTTTTGAGCTGATCCATAAAATGCATCTCCATTTAAATAAAATAATCACAGAAGATTTCTAGCTTTCCCCTTACAATAATAAATACATATAAGCTGAGCTGAACTTCCTCCCTCCTAATACATTCTAGAAAAAAGCCATACATGATTCTGCTTTGAAAAGCAAACACGAGGAAAAGAAAAAAAGAAATAATAAAAAAATCAGCTTGACACAAATAACTATTTCTCATGAAGAGGGAAGAAGCATGGGTCCTTTAGAAGAGAACTATGTCAATACTGGTTAATAGCTTCCTTAGAAATTACAGTTACAGTAAGCATTAGTATTTGGACTTTTAACCCCTCGAATCATACAGAAGCCGAGCATGGGGAGAAGATATTCCAGCTGTCACTGAATCTCTTCCAGCCTCAGGTGGAGCCAGCACAGGAGTATTTGGGGTTCACAGAGAAAAAACAGCCATTTAGGCCAAGAAGCAAAACCACTTCACCCTGCTGAAACTACACGTGGACTTTATTTTGGAAGCCAAATTTAGTTTCATGGACTGAAAGTACTGCCAGGATATTGGAACAGCACTAATCAAAAGCAAAGTGGGGCTCATTTCAGGGCGACCCATCAGGATCTCTAAAGGAAATCCGCAAATGTTTGGAGGAGCAGAGCAGAGGGGAAATGACCAGACAGCTTGAGCCTGGAGAACTGTGAATGGCCTGAATCTGAACAGGAGCAACGTGTGACTGACTGTTAAATAAAAGACCCGGCAGAAAGAGCCTTTCTTGCCAGGGGCTTATTTCAAAGGCAACAGATAACGCAGGCACTGGCTCCAATTATGGCTACCAGCCCTATCTTAGCCTAGTTTACTTCGGGGATTTCACAGCTGGCAGCCTTTCATCTAGAAGTAGCCTGGTTTGAATAAGCAAAGAAACTTGAATGAGTACTTAACCTTCCTGCACTCCACCGAACTTCCCAGCAGAGAAGAACAGCACCTCCAAGCTTAAGGGGAAAAGGGAAAACAATGGAAAATATATACTCTCTCCAGGGATTAAAGACAGTAAGTTTTACTGGAGTGCTTCAAGACTTCCTGCTACAAAACTGCAGCTTTCAAAATCACAATTAAAATTTTAAACCCAAGTTTGAAGATCAAAAGGGCCAGAATGGAAAATACTGCACAACACTGACAGGCAACGGAATGTAAAACAACTAAAACAGTTCTGGGCTTTATTTATATTATTATTCTTTTAAAAAAATTTATTCCCCATTTCCGCCTCCCTCTTTTTCCTTTTGACATTTTAATGCACCATGTCCATTACTATATTTCCTCACTGGTACCTTCTAGTCCATCAGCATTACCCTGCTGTTGGAGAAAATAATACGGAAAAAGTGCTTTGCTGGCACCAGCAACACAGATTATGAATTATACATACATAGCAGGAGAGAAATGCTGATAGGTTAGTGTGACTGTATGTGTGCAAGTATGCATGTGCATGTATACACATGCACAGACTAAGAAGACATCTAGAATGCACTTTTAAAACTAATTTACACTAATTGTGTTTCTCTGTACAACAGAAATTCTCTAATATCAGTGCAGCTTTTCTAGATCAGTATTATGACTGATTAAAAAAGTACTAAACTCTTCTCACCACACTACAATGAGGCTGTGGTATTTAACCAGTTGCAAAGCAATTTAGAATCAGAACCACATTCTAGAATGCCCAAAAGTATGTCAAAGCAATGCCACATCACACATTATTTTAGAGACTGAACACCACTTCTCAGGTGGCATGGGAATCATCTTAAGATAATGTAAATATCCACCTCAATTTAGCAACCCAATGGCCAGGATTTAAAATGACCAGAGGCTGCAAATAGCAAAGCTGGTTCCCAATTCCTCAGTTTAATAAACTACTATGTCTGAATCGTCGCCTCTAAAATCAATGGCACCGAATTCTAAATTCACCCAATCTATAAAAAAAAATTGCTTTAATTTACAAAATTGCAACATGCAATCCTGAGAATCATATTAAGGTACATTGAGGTCAAAGGGGCTGCCTTCAAAGATAGGATTGCTCCTCATGTAGACACATCAAAACTCATTTTGTTGTAATCAGTGCAGGTATTGATAACTGTAGATGCCCCAGCAAAAGGCTCATTTTAGCATCCAGTTGGATGCACATTTTACAGATAGCTAGCACTGAATTACATCTTCTAAGGCCACACTTCTAACAGCATGCAAGCCAGCTGTTTTACAACTATGTTTTTACCTTTCCATTTACTACAGTCACACTTTCAACTGCTAAGAAGACATGCTCAGAATGACACTCACTGCTAGCATGAGAGACGCTGAAAGAGATGGTGAAAAGCATCTAGCTCTAAAGATGTCTTTTGACTTCAGGTGCCAACCTGATAATCAATTTTAAACTGGGAACTTGCTGTAGGAAGCAAAAGCTCACAGACAGTGCACACATAGTCCTGCAAATGTTCAAGCTCGGCATCTACAAACTGAGGAGCTCAAAATTGGCTGGTACCAGAAGATACTGGCTAAATTTGCTGCCTTTCACATTAACAGGGAAAACGCTATCTCATTTGCTTAAAACTGTTTTTACTGAAGGCTTACTGTATTGCGGTTTTGTACACATAAGAATATTTATCTATCACTATAACAGATACATGTACTGTTCTAAGAACCACAGTGTGATAAAAGACTTGATCTTTTGGAGCCACCTGGTCCTTGAAGGTCTCCTCTGGGTTCTAGTCTCCAGCAGCAGAACCAGTCCTTGGGGTTTCACTCAATGTCAACCTAAGTTATGAAGTCTTTTCTTACATGGATATATTAGGTCTTCAACATACAGTCCTCACCAGTCGATGGCTATGCCGAGACCAGGACAAGACAAATATGAAAAGGAAAACACTGTTTTGCAGTTCCTTCACACTCTCCTCCTGAAAATAAAGGGAATTACTACACAAGGTACTAGAGAATTATTTAACACTGCCTGCTGTGAACTTTTACTCAGAGTAAGCTTGAACACTCTGGGTAGTGTGAAACAATGAAGAGGTTCAATGAAGAGATCTTAAAAACACCTTTCTTTTCTTTAGCCTGACATGCTCATTATCATTTCTGAAACACTGGCCTGCATGCACAGGACAGACTAGCACATCTGAAGATTTTAGGTTTACAGGGAAGGTATTATGTGGCCGCAGAAATTAATCTAAGCTTAACATAAAGCAGACCTCAACATGAGGTCAAAGGCTAATTCAAATGGTATAAACCTAGTATCTTTCACAGCCACCACTTTCATTTATATGATTTTTATCTTTTCTAATGAAAAGGGTGGTGGTCTGCTCTGAGGATGATACCCAGGTATAACTGCCTGACACTCAGATCTTGATCATCCTGCCTTGGTTAATGAACATTGATTTTAGGCCCCAGTGGAAGAGATTTTTTTCTGATGTGTGCCATTTAAATTCATTTTACACAGCTGCTTAGTGTGGCTTGGTAAGGCAGAGGCAAACCAGCATTCTATGTCTAAATGACATAGAATAGACTCCTGAGCTGGTAAAGGACGGATCCTGTAGATTAACAGCTGAAGATAAATTTCTCTCCCCTACTGATACTCGTCTACTGAGTCAAAAAGTTGACCTTGAAATGGATCACAACCAACTTGTACAGAAATACTGCTGTGTAACCATGACTATGACACAACCTTTAAATTTAATTCTTAATTCTACACAGAGTAGAGTGTTTTATAGTAATAAAAATCCAACAGTTTTTGAGTTCCACAGCCAAATCTGATAAATCCAACACATTCAAAGAAAAAGGCTGGGTACTGTTCATGCTTGCTGACATATAGGAGTGGATGTCCTTCCAGTTAGACAAAGAAGATGGTGGGAGTGCTCTCCCATTTCACTAAGTTTTGCTTTGAACAGGATAACCAGTACACTTGTGTTCTAATGTTTTGGTTTCCTTTCTGCTTTTTCTGTGCACCTATATGAACAATGTTATTAAGGAGAAAACCAAACTAGCAGCTACAGAAAACTGGTAAGTAAAACTTGTTAATTGCTGTGACAGCAGTAATAACTTGGGTACTACAGATTTCCTACAGAGGCAACAACTGAAATAACATGATGGCAGGAAGTCCATAAAGGCTAAATCTCAGGTGAAGATGGACTTGTTTGTGAGGGAGCAACAGGCTGGGAGCCAACATAGATAATTTCTCCCAGTTCTGTAATTTATGATATGGTTACAGAAATCAGTGTGAACAACTCTGGTGAGAAAACAGAGATTTACCTGTGCTTCAGGCAAATGTTTTGCAAAGGATACTTAGTGCTCCTAAAAATCTTCTAGAGACTAAGTTTTCAAATACATGCATACTCAACTACACTGTACTACAACTTCCTTGAAAAACCCATTAGGAAATGCTGTAATCACTCCCTCAGTACATCATCTTTCAGAAAGAGATCCTACTTTGGAGGTTGCAATTCTCTGCCTAGGCAGCAGTGACAATACCACCAAGTCCAGAAAATGTGGCAGCACCGCTGCAGACAAAAACACCAACAATGGAGAGAGAAAGATGATGCCTGGGTCAGAGGAAGGAGATATCTCATTAGCCATCATAAGGTTCTTCATTTCCTTTTTAGGCACAAGGAAATGGAGCGGTGCCAAAAGCCATGCAGGTGTGTGAGTGAGTGACATGGAGATTTTCATTGTTGTGAAACATTTTCACAGTGATGTTAATAAAAAGAAAACAAAAACCTAAAATCCCCTCTACAATACAAGCATTTCTGTATCTTTGATGTGATTTTTATACTCCTTCAGCAGCCAGATGGCATGTTCATAAACATTTTTAAAAAATGCCAAGGTCCCACAGCAAGTCCAGTTTACACTGCTACCTACCCATACTGGTCAGGCTGGTGCACCAAGGAGCCTGAGTGTTGCCATTGTTTGGGGACTGTGAAGGAAACATGGGGTGTCTGCCAGCCCCAGACTGTCTGGAATAAGTGGGTGACCTAATGTGTGGTGGCCTAAAGGAGGATGAAAGAACAACTTCTCTGTATCACATCCTTATCTGTATCACAAATCCGAGTCATTGTCAAGTACACTCCTTCCATATGCGAGTCTGGAGGACTTGCAGGAATAGCCAAAAGCCATTAGGCTTTCTCCCCTACAGCTGACTTGAGATCAAAGAGGAAAACAGTGTGCTTGCAACCCCTGGCATGAGAGCAGTGTGACAAGTTCCTCCCAATTTGCGGTTTATAAATAACTCTTTTGCCAGTATTTGTGATAGAGATTCAGTGACTGCTCTTCCATAGGTGATGCACCACTGGAATGGGAAATATGTGGTAGGAAGGCTCTGAAATGGTGTAGTTTTGTCCAGTCAAAGCTAGAATGAAAAAGCAGTTCTACAAAACTGACTTGGGAGGAAGGTGTGAGATAGAAGTGGTAATCATTTAACCCATTTTTTGATCAAACACCACCACACACTATGCCGAACGTGTAAGTTGAATCACAACCAAATGCTTTCCACTCAACACAAAGTCTTTTCTTGCTGTCAAGACCAACAAACGTGAGCTTTTCCTTTCATTCTATGATTATAAAGAAATCCTGTTCCTGCAGCTGCAGTGATGGCCTATTTATTCCCTTGTGCCTGACCTATCAGCTTATAGCCTAAACCAGACAGACAGAAGCAGACTTCCATAAATCCTACTAGACAGGTCTGTTAAAACAACCAACGGAAGAAAGGGACTGCTGGTTCACCGATATCTGCTCGAGTATGGTCTATTTTAAGGGAGCCTGTTTCTATTTTACTGAGTAAGAACATGAAGTACACTAAATTTACTGTTATTGTTTTAAAAGTTTGCTGCTGCTTATCATTAGTAGCCACCTGCCTTTCAAGCTCTCAAAACAAGAAAGCAACAAATACAGGGACACACTAGCTTCCTATTTCTTGTTTAACATTTCTTGTCAACTCTAGCATCCACAAACACTGGTCTTGAATGATAAATACCTGGATGAATGTATGTGCATCTGTGTACGCATATGCATAAGTGCAGTGAGCAACACACATGTATTAAATAAGTTCACCAAAAGAGTGCAAATAACTCAGTGTAATTCTCAAACACTATGGACCTCTTTGCAACAGAAAAAGGTAATAAATATGCCAGGAGTTATTTGAGTCCAGGGATATGTGGGTATTACTTAATCTGAAATATTTCACACACACAAAAAAGATTTAATTGCAAATATTCAGGAATCTTAAGTATGACATGGACAGAAAAGTGCCTTTTACTAAACTCATATACAAATGGCAACATGAAGCTATGCTGGCCAAAGGGGAGACAAGAAGACAGACAATGGCTCCAAACTCAGCAGTTCTGTTTGCAGGTTCTCTGTTACAGATGCACAAGTAGCAGGTATCAACTCCAGACAACTACAGATTGTTTTTATGTCTCCTTCTGCCTCTCCCCTCCAGCTGCTCCCCTCAGCCTGTCCTCCTCTCCCCTTCTGCAGGTCTGCTTAGGAGCGAGAACATCCCGCAGAAGAGAGCTGCCATCAGTACTGCTGCTCACAACGTGGGCAGTAGATGTAAGAGTTGATGGGCAGCTTCATAGGTTTCCTTACTCCCTGGCAGGGACAAGCTGCTGAGGATATGCTGGCCCTCTCTTTACTGGAGATTAAAAAAGTATAATCAGCTGATCAGTTTAAAGTTGCAGAGGGCTTGTCGAATGTTACTGCAATCCTGTGGGTTTTCCTAAAGCCTACAGTGCCAGGAACTGAAGTGGCCGTGATCTCCATTGTCACAATTGCTTTTTGAGAGGATAATTCAAACAGGCTTTCTCCTTAAGAAAAGGAGATGATTAAGAAAAAGTATTCTTCGGACACACCATCTCCTCCCAGAGATCCGGGCATAGCTAGAACATGTATCAATGCACATTCACACACCTATACAGTGCTGTTAATTCAGAAATGACAAGGAAAACATTCCTACTTATTTAAACTCCTTTCACCTGAGCGCATACCTGCTCTGAGCGGAGTTTGCAGCAGCCTGCATCACTGCAGCAGCCGCCTCCTGTGCCTTACGGTTCACAGTTGGCATGGGTGGGCCCATCCCAGGGCCTCCCTGCTGAGACATGCCAGGAGAATTGGGGGTCATACTGCTCATGTTTCCAGGAAATGGTCTGCTCTGCATCCCAGCTGATGGCATCCGTCCCAGGGGCATGGTACCACAAGGCTGGCTTGGCCCCTGTCCATGCATCTGACTGTTGGCATTTATACCCATGCCGGGTCCCGGACCACTGTAACTTGTGTTGGGCACACCGCTGTACGTCGGCGGTCTGGAGTAGTTTCCTGAACAAAATGATAAAAAGCACAGAGAAAAATATTAAAACTTTTGAGCACATATTTCTATTTAGGAAGTTAGCAGCTGCAGAACTTACACACGTGAACTGAAGTGACCCACGCTGGCCTCAAAGTCAGGACAACCTTTTCACACATGAGGACAGAGAAGCAGTGGAACAAACTGCCCAAGGAGGTTATGCAGACTCCCTGTATGGAGGCTTTCAAAACCCAGTTGGATAAATCCAAGAGTAACCTGGTCTGATCCTTTATCCGACCCTGATTTGAATACAAGGTCAGCTGAGAACAGCTCCTGAGCACTCTTCCAACCTGAATGATCCTATGAACCCGATTTTCGTGTACCCTCAAACATTTTCTGTCTAATGTATGTTATGAGGCAACAAGAAATAAAGAAAAGCACAGCCTCCAGAGGGTTAACAGCACAGCACACAGTACACAACTGTCTTATGCAGTAAAGAGAGATGTGGCATATAAGAAGCCCATTGCATAAGTTCAAGGGAGAATCTTATTTTTGTATTTTCATGTTCTCATTCCTTTGTCTTTCTTCAGTTTCAGCAACAGCCTTCTTTCTCCTAACTGTTCTGCCCATTTGAGTCAGAGATGATTTGGAGTAGACTGGTGAGGATGACTGCTAGGGTCTGAGAAAGATTCCTGCTCCCTCCTGCTCCACCCTGTTTTCCTAGTAAGTTCAGTTTGGCTATGCCAACAGAAGGTGTGGTAGCTCCTCTGACTAAACTAGTCTTACACTAGTCTTACACAAGTAAGCAGCAACAGTGCTAAAAGACATTAATGTAAGCAGGTGCCTTATGAAGGACGGCATGAAAACCTGGCTGAACCCAATCTATGTTGTCACTGGAGTAAAGTGCTCTGCTTGCAGTAGCTTAACTCATTTGAGTGCTAATTTTCCTGTCATGTTGAAATCTCAAGAAAAAGAGAGTATACAGCATGCAGTGTTAGAGAAACAAACCCAAGCAGCATGAGAAAGAGGGAAAAAAAAAAAAGAAAGCTAAAGATATGATAGAAAACTATTTTAGGAAACATAGCACATTGCACTACTTCAGTCATCAGTTTTGACTTGTCTTCATTTCCATCTTATCCAGATTAGTGGAAACATGACCCATTCCCTCCCTGTGGGATGCCACAGAGCAGAGTTTCCTGACTACTCTCAGATATTCCCACGCTTATTCAAAGGCAGAAGGCCTTGGACTCTTCCTCTGAATGTGGAGATCAACCATGCCTCTCCTCAGGCCTCAGCTACCAGGCAGAGGAGTTGGTGGTATCCAACCCCCGTTTGTATTTAAAATAAACATATTCATCCATCATTTGAATGCCCACATAATTAATTCATATGCTCCTGCTGCTGTGCTTTCGCTAAACTTCTCTTCTCCACCCTCTAACTGACTCACTCCACTACAAGATCTCCTCGGCGAGAATGTGTGAGACATACGCTTCCCAAGGAAATGAAGCAACCATTCTCTTCTGTTTTAAAACCCAGGTTTCTGCTTGGGGAGTCCTCAGGAAGGATCCCCAATGTGTGGTTCAACAGAGATGAAAGGCTCCAGATTCAGCTTTATGCTGGCTTAAGACTGCCCTGTCACTTCTCCTCCTCTAGGCATCGCTGCTGGCAGCTGACTGTTCTCTGTTCAGTGAGCGAGTGCTCCCAGACACAGTTTTGGTTGCTGAGACCTGCTCAAGCCATGCGTCACATCCAGCATATGTGACTACAAACTGAAGGGCTGACTAGTTTCACACTGCTCTGCTATGTGTTACAGGCAACAGTACACAACTTAGATGTTGCTCTGGGTTTCCAGTTGCTTTGGGCAAGAAATATGTAATATAGCAAGATGGTGTATTTGTACACTCAAAGTTTATGCAGTTAGCACATCTTATGTACATGCTATTAATAACACTACTTCCCAAAGTGAAGCAAATTCCCTCCCTAGACTAGCAGACCTGATATCTATGATCAGTGGGAGCTACTGTCAGTCCAATTTACATAAAGCCAATTTGTTTTGTCATTTAGACTCTATGAAGTACATTCAGCAGCATGCGTGGAGGAGCAAACACCAATGCTAAAACACTAGTGCTGTTTTGATGCTATTTTGAATTGGGACAAAAAAATGTAATCTTTTGTGCTTTGGATTTTCCAGTGCATGCACAACACAGGAAAAACCATGGAATCCTCTCCATAAAAATATGTGGCTCAGTTAAAATAGCTCCTAATCATTTATCTCCAGGGATACACACCCAAGAGCACAGGGAAGTCGTACCTTTTTAGCAAGGAAAACAAGTTTCAATGTTTTTTTCCGTGGTTTTTTTTTTCCTATGCATTTCCTCAATACCTCAAGTACTAGCTTTTCTTATACCTTTCCCAGACCATAAAAAAAAAAGGCAAAATAAAAGCCAAACAAAATACAAGAGGAATTGCCAGGAATGAGGAGTGCAATCTTATTTCCATGTTTCTCTAATAGATTAGTAATTTGTTGGCAGTGGCTTTGACAGAAAACAGATGGATGCAGCATTAAACACAATGAATGCAGCAGATGCTAGGCCAGCCCACATCAGCTGGACGTGTCAGGCAGCCAAGTTCAAGAGCCCACACTTTTCAAGTGGGTACAAGCCTGGCAACAGCGGCTGCACAATACTACTGAACAACTCCTCCCCTCCATATCGGAGGGATTTTTGATTCCAACTCCCCCTTGGCAGAGTAGAATTGTACCCAGAGAGATGACATCTCTAATGCATGAGAAAAAACAATGCTGTAACAGGAATCAGAAGGAAAAAAAAAAGTGTAATGAAGATAAAGTATAAAAAAGCTGACTGACAACCTGCCAAAGACAGATGTTCATACTTCCGGCTGAAACTCTGGTCCACTTTGTTCAGGTTTGCTGAACAAAGTGCTCTGAGATCTTGCCATTTCTAGGCAAATGGAAAAGAGGGAAATTTGAGAACTATCTGTTAGCTTTGCTCTCTGCCTTAGAGACACAGATCAGATTCACTGTATTAAAAATAGCATCTTAGAATAGTTCTAGAATTTTTTACAGGCGCACTTAACCATCAAGCTTTTCTTCTACAGACAATTTAAATGTGTTGTTCTGAATTCCTCTGAACGATATTTCTATTTTACCCGGGAGACTTCAGTGAGACACAGCTGATATTTAAGTCTTAGCTTCACAGGCTCTTGCATATGTGGGTTTGGATTCAGAGGTCCAGACTCTCAAGATACTCAGGGGATCTTATCCTTAAGATGTTACCATTCTAATTAAAATCTAGGATTAAAATCAGTGGGAGCTAGACAGCAAAGTGCTTTTGTGAAATGTGTCCACCATTAAAGGTTACAAAGCACAAATACTCAATTCAAACTACTTTATCACAAGCAAAAGAGAGTTTAACTTACAGTGAAGCTCTGGGGTTGTGGTTCAGACATATTCAGTAGTGATTTCCTTCTTTGTTATACCCTAACAGAACAGCTTTACTGCTGAATTGATTAGGAAAAGTTAGGAAGACAGGATGCATTTCTGAGACATTTTACTGATCCACAGGAAGCTTTTCTCTGCCCTGGTCTTAGAAGATCCAACTGACTATGGCATCCGACTGCTCTCCAGAGTGCATTTAAGAGACATTTTGCTGTGACAGCAGTCTGATGCTCGGGTCATAGACCAGAGCTTCATTAGCCCCTGAGCTAGATGGTGTTCGAATACAAACCAAAGAGATTCTTTCAGTAACAACGTAAATCCTCACTCTGCTTTTTTTCCCTTATTTATTCTTGGGGACAGGAAAATGATGGGATTTAATAAAAAATTAAAATTAATGTTCTGTACTGCATGCTCCTGTGTTGTATCCCAGACACACATAGAAGTGTGGAGCCAAAGCCATTTATTATTTTTGTAGGAAATGGTTTCACAGAATTGGACTAGGACCCAGTACTGAACTGCTTCCTGGGAAAATATATTCTGCTCTTATTATAGATCTAAGTGTCATGTAAACACATGAAAATCAAATAAATCAACCAAAGGCATTCTGCTCTCATGAACTGGGGGCTAATACTTCCAATCCAAACTTAATGGTGTAATCTTTACAATGGTGAGCAATTCCACTGCACAGAGGACACTAGCCTTGAGCAATGGTTTTCAGGACAGCACATAGTGAAATCCAGTATTCAAAGCTGGATCAAAAGCTTAGCATCCAGAATGCTTTGATGCATATATGAAAATACAACTACTCCTGTCAAACCCAGCCTAAGCTTAATAATATTCTGGAAAAAGGCCTATGTGAACAAAACATGGAAAACAAATCAGATCCGTGAGAATTATTTTAGTTTAATAATTTAAGAACTGGGTTTCAACTCAGGTAATTTTTAATATATTTCCTATTTTGGCAGTAAAAGGCAAAGGGGATAACATTATTATATATTCATCATTGCTGGCATATGATTATGCTTTGTAATAGGGTATGTTAAGAGTTGCAATTACAGATTACTTTCATTTCAAATGAAAAAATGCTATTAAAACCTTAAATCCAGGTAAACACATAACTTGGAAATATCACTATCTTCATCCCTGGATTTTATTAATGGTTAGATTAGCCCAGTGAAAATGTAGTCTAATTGTTACCTATAGAGTTGACAATCTGCAAGGCTCTAATTTTATGATGACCAGTGTACAGAATCACTGATACTTTCCAAGTACTGGCAGAAGAACATGGTTTTCATCCATCGCACTGTTCACCAAACCCTTCTGAAACAGCCTGTTAATGACAATGATGCTCATTTTCTTCCTGTCCCTCAAGTTCACTTTTTAATAGCAGTTTCTTCCTGACCATGACCCATAAAATCATTACATAGGCACTTTCATCTACAGAGGGAGGAAAAGAACTGCTGAACTCAAGGAAAAAAGGAAAGTAGTATTTGGCGTGTTACTTAAACGCATTGATTTAGTACAAAAACCTTTCCATTCAATCAGTGTGGATGGCTAATGTTTTACTGCACTTGACACCCACTATTCCCATGGTTCGGAATCTCAGCAACAGCAGTACAGCTGGAAGTCAGGATAGCACATCATAAATCCACTGGATTTTTTACCAGTTAAGCTAGTTGCTCACTGTGCAGATAAGAATAAGCACTTGGACAGCATTTTATGGACACAAAATGCTTTCCAAATAAAAGGAAAGCAGCAGTCAACTGGAGTTATGTAATTAATCTTCACACATAGCTATAAGGCATTACTAGCCCCATTTTATAGTTAAGGAAAGCAAAGCAGAGAAATGAATCTACTTGCCTAAGCTGAAAGATGATGTAAAAGGCAGAGCCAGAATTAGAAACTGGGAAATCTTGGCTTGTAGCCCTGTGGTCAGAACACTAAACCAAACGCTACCCAGAGATGACACAGAGAGGAACATTGCATAGGGCATCAAGGCTCCTTGCAAACAAACATCGGAACTAGTTCTCAGAAACTGCAGAGACTAAAATAACCATCCTTGCTAGCATGGACCAGTCATTGAGCCCTACAGAAATTCCCATTGCTGGCTCAAGTCCTTTTTGAGGCTTTTAAGTAAGAAAGCAATAGTAGGAAGTGTTGAAATAGAAAAGCTTCTTTAAGTACCTCTAAAGAAAATACTGACCCTTATATATTCCATGGCTTGACTTCAACTTCATTAAACCTCTAAACAGATGCATACTTTATAAAGGTTATCCATTAAAGGCAAAACAATAGAAAAGTTCAAGGCTGTTCAGGGGCAGAAACTGTATATTCTATTTTTGTTTTACTCTCCCACCAATTCTGTCAAACAAGCAAAATAAAAGGAATCGTCTCTCTCAGTCTAAAGGGTTAGTTAAGATTCACAAACCATATGCATTAGAGCTCAATATTCTATTTCCACTGTATTATTATGCTTGTTAGAAGACTTTACCCTCAAAGTCACCATGCAATTTCAGGTTGGCCTTGGGATTCCATCCAAGAAAAGAAGTCCTATTTTGGGATTGGTGTTGTGACCCTTATTCCATGCTTGCTCAAATGCAGCCTCATCACAGCGATGACATGCTTGGGCTTCTAAACAATAGACCTGGCAATGCCACTGATTCATCATTCCCTTGCCTAATTTAAGGTCACTATTTTTACACAGAGAAAGGTGCTAATAACAGAAACAGCTTCTTCCACAAGGTGCAGCTCCACCTTTGGATAACAGCTTTACTTGTTTAGGATTTTTTTTTTTAGGGAGAGTGTTGTGTGTGTGTTTCTGTTGTTTTTAACATACCTACCCACATACACAATACACATTTATATATATACAGCAAAAAAAACCAAAACAAACAAAAAAAAAAACTAACAAAAAACCTCCCAAAACAAACATACAAACAAACAAACCAACCAACCAACCAACCAACCAACCAACCAACCAACCAACCAACCAAAAACCCAAAAAATAAAAACAAAACAAGAAAACAAAACAAAACAAAAATTGCTATATATATTACCAGCAAGCATTTTACCTTGTGGTCCATACTGGCTCATCTGAGGCCCGTAAGTACCACTTGAATTACTCTGTTGAAAGCTACCAATTCCAGGATGCACTTGACCTCCAGGTGAGGGGTGTGGTGACATGGAAGGTCCTGTTTGTTGAGGTCCATACTGTGACATTTGGGGGTTCCTCTGTATGCCTGCCATAAAACCTAAAGGGAGAAAAGAGCCAAAGCAAAAATTATTATTCAGGTAACTGTTCTTTATTTAAAAAAAATTTGGCATGAAAATAAACCAACCCTCTTTAGTTAACTCAGACTAAGAACACCCAGAAAACTGCTGTTGTTCATACAAACAAAACCAAACATGTCTCCAAATCAGCAAAGATGTCTCAACCACCAAAACCTATACATAAGGTTTGAAATCCTTTACTTGTAAAATAAAGACAGGGCAGTCCTGCTTAGTTACAAATGGGTGCTAATTTTAAAATTAAAACAACTTTTAGGAAAAAAAAATTAAAGGCAATTATATGCATTACCTAATTAGTAGTACTGGGGAATTTGCCTAAAGACTTATGGTAGGAGTATCATGTCTTCCAAAATTACATGTTGCTGCCAAAATGCCTCACTTCAGCATATAGAAACCCTCTGTAAATACTCCTGTATTGCAAACAAACTCACCAAAGCTAAAATTTACCTCTATGTGAAGACTACTCATACCAGCCAGAAATAACAGTTGTTTTGTTATGTATTTGTGCTCTAGGTCGTTCTTCTACTCTTTCCCCAGTGAATTCTATTGCATTCTCTCCTTTTTCCCTTTTGCAAGTGTATTAATGAATCCCAAATTAATTTAAGGTTCAAAAGTGACAGCAAGAGGTCTAGTGAAATGGTATAAAATTTAGAAGCTTCACATAAAGGAACAGAAGTCAGCCTATTAAATGAAGGAAGAAGAGGGTTTTGTGGTAGGGTTTTTGAAGTTTTCATGAACTGGGAAAAATCTTGCAATCCTGCCTGTGAAATGTCTGTGTAGGGATGCTGGTTTTCTAATGTTCTATACCCTGAGTGGTTTTAGTGCTACTTTCAATGTCGAAGAGGATGTGCTGGCAAAGTTTTGGGATTTTTTTTTATTTCTGGAGGAAATCCGCTTTCTTTCCTGTTCTGCTTGCATACTAAATTTCATCCTTCCATTTCCCTGCAAGGCAAAGCCCGCTTGTACCACAGGCCATTGTTGGCTGTGCTGTCACTGTGCCGGGTGAGGAGGGAGCCCCAGTGTGGGGCTGCCCAGTGGTATCAGGCCCTGGCATGGCTGCATTCCAGCCCATCTGGCTGCCAGCCCAGGCACCCACGCTCTGGGGCAGCAGAGAGCTGAAGCCTTACGTATCAAAGGTGCCCCTTTCCAATCCACCCTGTTCCTTTTAGTGGCATGTGTGTGGGGAGGTGTGAAGGTGAAAGCCAACAGACACCTTGCCTGGCAGCATTAGTTACACCTTTCTCTACTTGAGGGAGGGAGTAATAGAAAGGTAGAACGACTGGAAGCTGCTGATGGGAAGATCAGAAAAAGAAGGGAAAGGGGAGAGAGAGACAAAAGTAAGTTGTGAAGATGGACAGACATGGGTGACCAGAAGGAGGGAGAGGAGACAAATGGATGACTCTCCCACAGGGCCAGGGTGTCCTCCCACTGATTAGCACCAAACACCACCACCCCCCTTCCCCAAACACTCAATGCCTGATTAATGAAAAGAGGTAATTTTTCTGAGCCATATCCAGACACGTGATCAAACTCATAACTGAAAACATTGAGGTGCAGGTTGTAAGGAGAAAACCCAGGAGATGAGATGACTTTGTACCCTTTGTGCCCAGTTCTTTTGTGCTATGAACAGCTCTACCCATATTGTGCTAAAACTCCATCTGCAAGATTCGGCAGACTATGCATCAAGTTCTCCTGATCTTTGTGCAAGCCCCAAGAAAAGGAACTTGATCACACCTGAACTGCAAAGTCAGAGTCTGGCACTTGCTCTGGAGGTAGAGCAGACATTGACACATGACACAGAAAAAAAATGAGTGTGAAATGGCAGCTTGGAAACTGGTCTGTACTGGTTGGAAAACTCCACACTTCTGCAAAGGAAAACTTGCATGACCTTCTCCATTTAGCCGTATTTTGAAACAGACCCCTTGATTTTTAAAACAGTTCTACTCAGGGTACAACTCTTATTACAAAGCCTATGTCTTCTGCTCACAGTGCTGTAAGTAATTTAGAAACCTAATACAATAATATATCTGTACAAAATAAATGCCCATGCTCCTGACATACATACACCATATATATCATGCTTGTGGGATCCATTTGAATGAAAAAATTTGTGCTGGTCACACTATGATTTTTATCATAAAGATAGTAAAGTACTTCTGTGTCTGGTTCAGAAGTGAGAACCAGTGAGAACTTTCTGTTCACCTTTAAATCTATATGAGGCAGCTTTCCAAACATTGTGCTAATTATCAAGGTTTTTCAGCCCCATTATTATTGCAAGCAGTACTTTTCTTAACACCACAAGGAAGGGTGATACACTGAAAAGCTACTGGTTCAGTAATTTCCAGTAGTGATGCAGAAGGACTGCTGGTTGTTGAAGCTAATGGAGAACATGGACTAATGTCTAATGAAAAACATGGAGATTATCAGTTTTAACCAGCTCTGTTGTTGTCAAAAGGGCTTCTCAATGCACCAGAGGACTAAGTAAAATAAGTGTTTCTACTCAAATGACCTCTTCTTCAGTAAACTCCTCCTCATTCATTTCAGATGCTGTGGAATGGACTGGGCAGCTATGTGTACAGTCATAAATAAAACATGCCAGGAAGAGAGTGGGGACACTTGTGTCCATCCAGATAAACCTTTTCACTCAATCCTGGTAATCTTATCTGTGTAACTTTTGTGCACAGTCCCTTGTCCTGCCTTATCCATACTCTGGGCTGTGGCACAGGGAGTGCTCATGGGCATTGGCTAAAACTAAGCTAGCCCAGTAACTCAAGAGCACAGATAACTGTGTGATATTACTCAAACTCATGCTCTAGCCTTAGTTAATAAAGATGTTGATTAATGCAACAAAAAAGGAACACACTCCTAAATTGCTTCTGACGTGAGGCATTAGTTTCATCATCTCAGAGGGTGTAAGATTCCTCTCAAATCAAGGTTGTCTCTGCTATCTTCCCTTGAAAGAAGATAAAGAATTAAGACGGGTAAGGAATTAAGGAAAAGAAATCCTGAAATTCAGGAAGAGTATCTATTCTACACTATGTTCTGTTACTATCTGTATGGTACACTGAAGCATGGTGTTAAAACAGGACATGCTCTAATTTCCTTCCAGAGAGCAGAGGAGTCCTTTCAGCTACAGACGTGATATGGAGAAGCTAAGAACAGTTCTTACTGTGATCTGGATTCCATTATAACACAGAGTAGGCTATCCTCATCAACCTCCATGAGAGCCCACTCAACATTCAGAGATCAGTGCATGAGTTTGAAGTGTTTCAAATACTTGCAGAAAGCTCAGATGTCTTACAAAGAAAAGGGTTTCTGGTCAATACATTAACATGCATGCATCATAAAGAAAAAACAACATCAATTCTAAAAATCTTATCAGAAATGAAAGGGAGCAGCTGGCATACATTCATTTTTCCTTATTTACACACATTTTCCCTAGTGTTCAACTTCATTTTATAGCTGATACAAAAAGAAATACATTTTCTTTCCAGAAAATTAGATCTAAGATAAAGTTTTCTTCTGTAAAGAATGGAAGTAGGATTACATTAGAGGTGCACTGGAGTAATGGCAGTGGAGTGATTCAACAGCCAGACTGCATCTGACAAGTCAACCCCTGTGACAACAAGGTGGGTTGTTTTGTCTTTCAAACTGCTAGGAAAAAGCTATGAGTTAAGCCTTTAAAAACTGCAGTGACAACATACTCATCAGCGAACAATCTACTCCCTTCCCTTAATATTAGTGATAAAAAGATGTAGAGGTGATGCCTTATGTGCCATTGCAACAAAGATTACTTATTGAAAAAACACTTGAGTGGGTTTTGGCAAACTAAGCTATTTCAGAAGTAGCTGAATAAAGTGACCCTGCCAGAAGCATTCTCTTCCTGTTTAGTTAGCTGTTATACTACATTTACACATGTGAAGAATGACTGTATTAAAAATCATTTTAACAATGCAGAGTCATTTTTGCATTTTTTTTGTTCTCAGTGGAAGAGTAGCATACTATTAACAATTATCACATCATAACAATAATAAAACATGTCTGCATGTTCAAACAGAACACACATACAGTGTTTAAAAATGGTCAGGTAGCATTTTATTTTTCTTCTTTCTTTTAAGCAAATTATAGAGAAAAAACACAAACCAAGCAATGCTTATGATAGAAGTGTTTCTGCTCCTTTGATGAAGGAAAACACAAAAATGAAGCTTCTGTTGTCCTAAACAGCACTAACACCTGGTAATACACATCATATAGCTAATACCACTTATGATGCCTTTTAAAAAACATTTAAAAACTTGTCTTTCCCTCAGGCACATGTATACAGAAAACAGATACACAACAGTAAATTACTAAAGCTTCAAGAAATTATGTACTAAGGTTGTCTTAATTACATTTGTATGTTGACCAATACAAAATCATGTTTCTTGAATACTATCTCCTTAACACTACCCATGAAAAACATCCACTGAACATGCTGGGTGCTGCTGTAAAATCTCAGACGGATTCTTTTGATATTTTAAAACCTTGGCTTGAATATGAAAGAACTTCACAGAAAAGCAGAAGCTCAAACAAAAAGGAAGTGACTACAAAGGAAGAGATTATTGCATATCAGTTGAAGGACAACAACTGTCTACTGGCACACACTTAACCCACGGTCAATGAGAGGTCTTTTGATTTAGCCAGGAGTAGTGCATTGATTTTCATGAATGAATTAAACCTGAAAACATGCGGAACACTCACTCATTTTAAACTCACAAAAACTTTGGACTTTATAGCGATAGTAGATCATCATTAACTGACACATCTGATAAATAAAAAATGAGGGAAGGTACAACGTGCAACAGTCCATTGTAAAAATGAACTTACCTAAGTAAAAAATACACAGGGCTATGGCTCTTTCTAGAGGGGCATGCTTAATGACAGAACTTGGGACCAAAATAACTGAGGAACCTTTCTGAGTAAGGAACAAGGAAGTTCCTCTTGTTCAAGGACAGAGGCTGAAGAAAGGGCTAGACAGGCTTATTACTCTGAAAATGTGGACTAAGAAAAGTAAAAACGGATTGCATGCATACACTGACCATCAACTAACTGGAGAAAAATAACATAAAATCTTGTACTCATGAATCAGCTCAAAAAAATTAAGTACGTGAAGATATATTTTCCACTGCTTTTAAAGGAAAAACTTAGTGTGGGGAGAATCACAGAAATTTCCAATGCTTGGTATTTTAGCAAGGCACTGGTCAGTACTCTTGAGAAAAAAGAGTAAATGTTTGCACACCCACGACACAAGTTTTTGGCAGACATTCCTTCCTCAGACAGTGGTTTGGGTTGTATCCACTCTCTCAGGATTTTCACCAGAGAATACAAGAGAACTGCAATGGGTCTAAAGCAGTGACTCCCAAATCTAGCTCATCTGGGATAAACAACACTGAGATAGACTTGTCAGGGTAAAGTTAAACAAATGAAAAGTATTATTCTGTGATTTGGCACTCTGTTAGCACGGCAGGACACTGAGGAACATCACAGTCAGACTGAAACTCTGCCTTGCCCTCAGATGGCAAGGACAGCCCGGAAGGCTTTGGACTGATGAACCATGTCTGAACCAGCTAAACATCTCCACAGCCAGCACCTCAGAGCACTGCAAGGAAACATCCAACAGAACACAACTCTCACATTAATTTAAGTGTTTCAGTAACTGAAGGAGTTGGCTAATTCTTACTGGGATATCTGAAGCCTAAATATGCAACCAGATTGTCTGCAGACTGTTGATGGTACTTGAACAAACATCTTCAAATGGTGTGGTCAGAACTGGAGACGTGTGGCTTACAGACAGCAGGAGCTAAGAAAATACTATTGTGCCATTGCTTATGGGGGCCAGCTCTACCTGGTCATAAACTACTTACTGTCACTGGCAAAGAATGGTGTGGTACCTACCCCTAAGGTGCTACTTAAAATAAACACTGAAAAGGACACAGTGAGAGAGATTTAGGTACTAGAAAAAATCTATGCAGGCAAAAATGTTATACAGGCCTAAACAAGTAACAGCAATTAAGAAAGGTGAAGTTTGACCCATGTACCGAAACACAAACCATGTAAATCAAGTGAAATCATGTGGGTGGCATAAAAAACCTGGTATCTAGAGTGAGCAGGCACAACATTTCTTTACATTTGAGATACCTCATCTTATTTTCATTTTCCAGAAAGCAACCTTATTAACATATGCCCAGCTAGACCTATGTTTGACACACACGAAACATCTGACTTAGCAATACATCACCACAGTGATGGGCTGGTGAGCATGAGTGGCTGAGCCTGCAGTGTCAATCTCATTTAGACACTGCAAATACTAACTCTCAATATTCCTGTCCAGTTAATAGGCAGGTAAAAGAAATAATAAATCAAATAGATAAAACACCTGCACTGCACCAATACAATATCTTTGGATATAATACTTTATAAAAGCTAAAAAAAAAAAAAAATTAATTAAAATTTCTTCTTTCTTCTCCAATCACATTCTATTTTTAGCAAAAAGTCCCAAAATGTTTTTAGGAGAAAGTTCTTAAAAGAGCAAATGTTTGCACAACCATGATACAGTTTTTGGCAGACTTTCCTTCCTCAGACGTTCCGTCTCTCAGTTCTTCTGAAAACTTTTCTTCTTCTAATGAACTCCTCTTCTTCTAATTAGAAGTTCTTCTAATGTTTCTCCATTAACCATGAAAAAACATAATCAGGTTTCTACACTGAGCTCTTCTTTTCAGTCCACATAAAAACCCACATAAACCTTGTCATCTTCTCCAAGTCCATCAGAGCACCACTAAAACCATCCTCTAGTTCTCTAGGCTAGAGTAACAGTGACATGATTTCCCTATGGTATCTGGACAATTTATTTTCATAATAGCATCTGCTAATATCTCCAGTACAACTACCACATTTCTTCAGATCCATTCAACTAAGAATATTTCTTTGCTTATGTGAAACAGCAGTAACAGAAAACATCACCATAGCAAAATTAGGACTTCCTGCAAAGATCACGGCAGTATTCTCGTTTCCACAAAAAGACCAATGTTCTGTTTAAGAAAAAGTGCTGGACTGGTTTTATTTTCTTTAAAATTATTTTCTTATTATGTTTTAATATCTATCTTACAGTCTCCTCACTGTTTATTTGTCTGACTGCTTCTCTTCACAATGTGAATAGCTTTGGGGAAGATGGAAACTAATGACCTAGCTAAGGTTTTAACCCAGACCCCCTAGTGTTTTACCAGCTGTGCTATTAGGTTAACTGGCTGAATCTCCTCTGCTTCTCTCTCCGATATTACAAAATCCAGTCTATGTATAGCATGCAATAATGTTTAAATTTTTCCCACCCCTAAACCTCCCTCTGCTACTGCCTAGCCTTGAAATTCATATAATCTATCATTGATAAATTAGAATCTGGGGAAGGATCAGACAGATTACCCAGATGGTAGCCGGGGAAGAAATATCCAACCTTTCCTAATGCAAACCTTGCATAATGCTCTCTGATGCAAATTTTAAGTGCTATACTGAGGACAAAGAAGGAAAGACATTTGTGGAGATGTTCATGCACAGACTAAACAAAAACCACACTGCTCATCCACCATTTTACACGTAATTTGTTACTGTAATATACTTTACAAAAGCAAGATGTTTTTACCATGGTGCTTGAAAAATCAGGGTCACAGTGACTTGCAGTACAAGAGCGCCAACCCTGCCCTCCCAATTGCCCCCAAAGGGAATCCTGAATTTCAGTAGGTAGCTTAGGCTGCTGGAATTAATCTCAGCAGCAACATGAAAAACCTGAAGAGTCCGTCTGCTTTGCACAATCAACATTTGTCTAAGTTTCACTAATAACGTGCACACTTAGGAAAATCACGGAGGAGAGCAAAGAAGGAATGGTATTTTATAACATGTAATGTGTAAAGCCTGCAGGTTTAATGGTCTAAATTTCAGGTTTGAAAAATTTACCCTCCCCAGAGACTGCTGTTCAAAGGTTCCTTGGATCAACTCAGATCTTCCTTTTAATGAAGTAAATATATTGAATACCACTCTACATATATTTTGTGGACAAGACTAAAATACAAGGGATGTGTCTTTTCTGTTGCACACATATAAAATAAATCATAATGTTTTTTTCAAAAACACAAAATCAGTGTGTTGTCCTCAGTCCCAAAATGCCTTTGCCTCAGTCTTATTTTTACCATGATTTATGATTTGACTGATTTTTCCCTTCCTTGATTTGCAGCTGTTCCCTGATGAGTGTTTATTCTTTTGGGATCCTTTGGCATGGGAGGAATTATCCAGTGTTAGCTATAAATATATACATTCTATAGATTTCAACTCACTATCCTGTATATTAATTTAAGAAGACATAAAGGGTCTTAGATCAGAGGTTGTTTATCTTTACAGAAGCCTCATAAAAAGGTTAACTTAGGTACTGAGGAAGTAGAGTGTCCTGACAACGGTAATGCTGTTGAACAGGCAGACCACAGGTGGCTCCCAGTTTAGAGGCAACAATTGGAAGCTCTCCCAGGGACAGGGATCACACTCAGTAACTTTACATCAAGCATGTGACAGCATCATGGACTGTCACTCCGTCAAGTTCTTCATCAGTAGCTGCTGTAGCTTATCTTGCTCCGCGAGCCCAGAGGCAGGGAATTTGATGGCTGCCTAATAAAGTCACTGGAAACTTTTCTTAAGAAGTCTCACTGCTGGCAACTATATAAACTCTCTCAGAATAAGTCAATTCTGCTCCCTAATTTAAAAAAGAGAATCTCCAATTTAGTTTAAAAAATGAAATAAAGATTCATCTCCAAGTATAACAAGATTTAACATCAGCAAGAAGAGTGCAGTGACCAGCTGCTAGTATACAAAATTTATTTGAGACTTCACTCTGCATTTTGATTGTACAGATATTATTACCTACTTCATATCCTACTTCTGCAATCTTGCTGTCTCCCAGCATGGCTTATCATATGTAAATCATTCTCTTTCGTCCTCTGATTCTTCTTGCAGATGGCTTGCTGTACATTTAGTGTAGGCCACAACTAATCAGATCAACCTAAAGCTGAGACTGGCTGGTATATGTCTGAAATCCAAGTACAGTCTGAAACCAGCATCCTGAAATAGCTATTGACTTCTTTAAGAATTAACCTGTTTTGGCAGAGTAACATAATTTCTAATACTTTTGGCCAGGAAAAGCAGGTCTTCCTGAAACACTTGAGAGACAGACACAAAACTACGCACTCCACAGGTCAGGGAGAAAAAGGAGTAACATTTCATCACAGTGATGTTGATTACTAATCAAAGTAGACATATTGTAAGCCTTTTTGCAGTGCAGTGCTAATCAAAATAACAAGAAAAATAGCGTGTACACATTTTAAAACCTGTTCATCACACTGACACTATATTTCAGTGCACTTCCACTTTTACAGTCAAATTAAAAGTACAGAGGTAAAAATTAATGATGGCCTGATCTTTTTTAAAGACTGCTGATAAATTCAGCCCTCAGTTGAGAAACTAATGTAGCTATTTGAGTCACCAAAGAAGCTTAGTGCCTGGCTCTACTGCATGGCTCTGCCTTCACGTACAGATCCTGCTCGATGTACTCCTATGCACCATGTTTCTACTTCATAATGTGACTCGAGATAAAAAAAGGATGTTTTACAGAGCTAGTGTGACAGTTTGAACTAAAACCTGCTTTTCCTCCTAACATGATGAACTTTTTCTGTTTATTGAGGGCACAATTCCTCTAACCCCAGTTTTCCGGGCATGAAGATTTCCTCCCAGCCTGGCAGTGCTCCTGCATACCAGACAGAGCTCAGCTCCCCTGCATTGACCCACTTGGAGAATGCTGTGTGCAGAAGAGGCAGTCAAACATACCTGTGGCTTTGCACTCTATGCATGTCTCAAGCATCTTTCTTTAAGAGCCTGAAACACTTCAGTCTACATCAAGTAAACTTATTACCAAGTCTGATTTAACCTTAAGTGGTGTCATCGTTAACATGGCAAGCAGAAGAATGTTAATGACAAGAATCATTTTATTCTCTAGCTCCTCAGTGCTCTGAATAGATCCCTAATCCCCAAATGAGAGCAAAAAACCCGTATTCTCAGGGAAAATGTCTTTTTAAGATCTAAAAGCAAACTACAGTATCTTTTTTGTTGCAATAAGAATTCTTTGATCTATTCTCTTCCTTCTGGTTTCTCTTTCTACGAAGAAAATAGATTTCAAGCAAAATAATCTCTATCATCAAATGTCAGTATTAAGCCATAAATCTGATCAGGAATTGTAGGTGCAAAACACCTGATTGGTATTCCGTGTCTTCCACACAAGCAAAAACATCTATATTTTGTTAGAAGAAAATGCATGACAGTGGAATTTATGTGATGACTGTGTACAAATAAGCATGCCCAGAAAACAGTTAAAGGGGAGAAAAATACCTGTATGAAATCTAATGGGTAAATTAGGAAATTTTAGTTACATGAATCCAGTTGCTGCTTAGTGTTTGTAGGGAAGCACAAAGAGAACATCAAAATGCCTGATCACATCCCATCTGTTACAACCTCTTACTGGATAACATCTTGACTGCCAAAAAAGCTATTTAAATTTACTACATTGCAGCTACTGATAAATATCACTTCTGTGAAGATCTAATACTAAATAAGGACAAGATCTGAGGATAAACCTTACAAGCAGCAGTGTCAAAAAGATCCAAATTTTGCTTAGCGTAACACCTGTACTCTTAAGAGTGTGCAGTTTCTTACTCCTTGTCCCTGTCTGTGATATGTTTTTAATAGAGCACACAACTGTACAACACTCCTCAAAAGCTGGATGTCAACAACGGAATGAAATAAAGGTACGACAGAAAGAATGACATAAAAAAGAAAAAATGAAAAGGTACTAAGAGAAGATGATGAAGAAGGCAGCAACTTCTATTCAACAATTTTGGAGGTGATTACTCCAGGCACTGTCCACATAGATCTGACAAGGCACAGAATGCTGCCATGAAACTGCCTCCAGCAATGGAATACATTTTCCAGCACATCACAGCAGCTGCAACGGCATCAATTCTGCTTGCAATCCATGTCCAAAAAGAAAAGTTCTCAGTGGTCCTATTTCAGCATATCTCAAGGACTAATTAAATCCTCATTACTATCTTCTAATTATTCCAGTGCTCTGGGATTTCACTTAGCAAGTCCCCAGTGGTGCATTAGATGAAAAGGGTTAAATAACCTGTGTTGATTTTGAGACTCCAGATCTATTTCAGACCTTTAGCATATCATCAGCATTATCATGAATATTTAACTATGTACCGCTGTGAAAATTATAAGGGGAAAACAATTAAAGATTTTTTAAAAATTAATTCTGACCCATATACATTTGCACTAATAAATAAGGCTTCTTAAAGTATCCCCATTATGAGAGTGCTTGCTAGAGTAATAATGTGAAGTCATTAACTGTTTTCATTAAATTCAATGGTTTTCAGGAGCTCCCAATTCACTATTTTAATATAAGGCTGAAACCTGACATCTACATACCCAACTGCATAAGCATGAAAATACTATTGAAAAGCAAGTACGTTTTCTAGGCTTTTTCAAAATTACATAAGGAACCATTCATTCCTGCAGGGATAAAAGTGCCTATTTCAACATCATTGTGACACATATTCTCCTAATAGCGCTTGCACAGGCGAGTGTTCTCAGAAGTAGACAGAAATCTTTAGTTTACAAAAGTAAGAATGGGAGTATAAGCTAATGGCCAGGACGAAAGTTTCTTTTTCAGGCTGCAGCTTCAGGAAACTAAATCAGGCGGTCAATCGGGATGTTCTGGGCTTCTATTTGATCCCTAGAAATAACTTCTAACTCACTGAGCAGTTCTGGCTGCTAACTACATCCTCAAAGTACAGCTTCCAAAACCCAAACAAATAAGTAGATACAGCTGAACATAAGGAACCCAAATGGCTGTGTACCTCAAGTATTTACTGAATAATCATTCATGACAGCTGAGGTATTACTGCTGCCCTACGGCTAGGGATGATGCCACAAGAGTTTATAAAGAACTTTGATTTCAATAAATACAAAATATCAAACCCCTACTTTTGATCCCTTAAAGGAAAGTCTGGAGTAAGTCCATCAGTAATGGAGAGTAAAACGTGCATCCTCCCCCCTGAAAACACAGCAAGTGTTGATGACTACCTCAATTAGTCATGACTACACTGTCATTATGGAAGCCCCAAGTAAAGGTAATTGTTGGGATTCAGCAGCAGTTAAATACACTCTTGCTTCTCCAAAAGACTGCTGACACCAGTCTGTCTCCACAGCTGTCCGGCTCCAATAGTCCTTTAAGATGTATGGGACTTATTTTCAAGTCCCAGTGCTTTCAAAGTCATGTGAGCTAAGAAATAAGTTACGCACATAAAATAAATGCAATTTCTTGTTTCCTAGGTAGACAACGTGTGTTGGTAGAACTCAAACCATTTCACTGATTGGGCATCAAACTGATTGGCCAGTTACCAGTTGTGGAACAAGAACAGAAGTGCCTAGAATAGCAGGCTACATTTACACTGAGCAGGACCAAATGTTCTACAGCTTGAGTAGGACATGAAAAATTTAAAAATTATTTTTAAAAAGTAAGCATTTTAATGCTTATTACAAAAAGTATGAAGTAAGCTATATAAAAAGAAGGCTGAGGAGAACAAAAAAAAATTCAATCCCCCAAGAAATTCCTATTACTGTATATACGCACTACATTACTACTCCCCTACTTTCACACACAAAATGTAGATCTAAAAACAGGGTCATTGCTTCATACTGCATTGTATGACAGGGGATGCATAGTCTGAGGCACGCAAACATAAAAATTCCAAATGGGTGTTGAGTAATCATGGAAAGCAGGGTAAAATATAATCAAACACTTTAATAGTAAAATAAGTGAGTGTAAACTTGATGGTTCAGTTTAGCATCCGAAAGTGCTACAGCTCAGACCCCACCCATTGGTCAATCTTCATGATAGCTGGTAAATAACATTTTTTTCAAGTATTGAGAGCAGAGGAATGTGCTCAAGCAATGATTAGTAGTCTTTTGTTCATCCAATTCTCTTTCTAAACAAGGAAAGAAATGCTATACTACGTGTGGAAACAAACAACATTGCCTTATCCTATGGAGCGTCTCTGGGGGTTTTGTTTTCATTTTCCTTTAATTTTTTTTCTCTTTTTTTTTTGGAGAAAGTGTATCAGTAAGCTGAGAGTTTAAATTACTGTAACAGATGCCCAAGGATCAGGTGTCCTTAGCAGCAACGATTTTCTGCTCAGGTTTTTATCAGTAAATGACAAGCACCTTCCCTTTGAGTCCCCATCATTCCCCCTCCTTCCTTTCTTCAAGTTCTGTGGAAACCAGTTCAAGCAAGCAAAGGAATCAAATAATGTAACAGCCTTTTTAAAAGGTGAAGTTTTCCATTTCAAAGGAGCCTCTAATCAATGACAGGGCACAAAAGGGAATGCACGCATGTTTATGTGCGTACAGCACAGACTTTAGAGAAGCTTTGGGGAACATGTTCTGCAAAATCAATATGACCTAGCTAGTTACAAATTTTGAATCTTCTGCATGAAACAAATGGACTTCTTGTACAAGCTGGGTCACAAGGATCATGCATATTACACCAGATTTTGTGTATGAAGCGTGCAAAACCTGCAACATTCCTAAACATATTTTCTCTAAGAATTTACCCAAAATTCTTACTGCAGAGAAGAAAAGATAAATTAAATTAATCTGTAAATTTTATTTCTCTCACTGTTACTCATTTGTTTGACTTCCCAATTATGGCAGGTGTCTTCTGTTTTACTTCTGAATACCTGTCCGCCTCTCCTGACCATACAATAAATCCCAGTTTTGTTCTACAGCAGAACGGAGAGATTAGACCTTTCCAGCTCTGTCAGACTCAACTTGTCCCCCAAAGTCTAGGTGAGGAACAAATGCTGCAGAAATAATTATTACTGGGCAGTGTAACATATGTGCCAGGAAATGCACACATCTTTCTGAGGTATTTGGGTCTTCAGTGCCTCCATCTGATCCATTCTTGCTGCCTTGTGACATTTCTATCCCACAAAGCATCATATATTTGTATTGGGTACTGAGTGCATTCTTTTTTCCTCAAACACGTACATTATTCTGAATTTTTTTAATGGGAAAATAGGTCCCTGCACTAACAACTGAGTATAAAGAATGACTGAAAAGGAAAACAAACCAAATGAGCATGGAATTCTGTATTTTTATGTTCTCATTAATCAGCATTCCTGGAGGAGGGGACATTCAACCCAGAAAAATAGCAAAAATTAAGACTCTCTGCTCTTCTTTGTGAGTCCTCTTAGCTCCTCCTGGATGCTATCCCAGAAATTTGTCATTCTGTGAGTTCAACTTGTTTAACTGTGAGAAAACTTCCAGTATTTATGGTATCCCCATATGGTGCTACTTGGGATATTTCTGGAAGCAATTTTAGGAGGGGCATTTCATAAATAACTCCATGTTTATCACAGTTATCATGTGTCTGTTTTGCGAGCCTGTCACTGGCACATGTTAACCACTGCATGGACAGGATGCCCAGTTTACAGCAGTTGATCGCACGTATGGCCACTCAACAAAGCTGTGACAACTATCTTCCGTGAGCTAGGGAGAAAGGAGGTGAAAGGAAAAAGGGCTTAAAGTTTATAGAAGGCAAGGTTAATTTGAAAATGCTCTGTTTATTTTTGTGAGCACATGGTAGGGAGCACCCTTTTAGAACAGTGCTGTTGTCAGCAAGGTTTTCCATGGCAAGATTTCCAAATGTTTGAACCATTGGACCTAAATATTAAGATATTTTAATCCTAGAACTGGCTAGAGGACTATTGTGTCCACGCAAAGGTATTAGAGATGACACTTTTAAGAACAGTGGCAAAACTGCTCATAGTTAGCATTCTTTCTCTACATCTTAATTCCAAGATAGACAACAAAGAGTTGTATTCTCCAGAATATGACTCAAGTATTTACAGAAACTTCCTTTATACCCTGGGCATTCACTGTATTTTGAGAAAACCTTGTTTTCAATGATAGTTTGGTAAAACCTGCTATTCAACTGCTCTTTCCCCGGAGATGGAAACCCCCCCAAGCCTTTTACAATGAAGACTGTCATTATTTTCCCTGGGAAAAGAAAGAAATACCAGGAAATCTCACATTGCTAATGTGCAACTTAAAATGAAGGCTGCATTTGGCACCAACTGAAAAAGCCCCAACACCTAACAAACCTCGGTCCTGTGGCATTGGTGACTGGCTCAAGGCAGGGTGGGAGCTGGATTCTGACTGGCTGCCAGGAGGCTGCGGTGGCATCTGACTGCCTGTAACACACAGAGAAAAAAGGGAAAACAGACTTGCTTTTAGCATTTCAATGCACAAAACCAAGCATTGCTGCATTTTTCAACCACTCAACACCAGAGAAAGTACCAGCTATATAAGATAAAGACAGAGCTCAACAGGTCTAGCTTTTTTCATACTTTTTTCTTTTTTTTTCTTTTATTTTTTGAAACCCATGGAGGAAACATGCACAAACACATTTAGCAACAGGCATGGTGAAATGTTCAATTTCGCACTGAGCGAGTTCCCAACCTCACCAACATGATCCAATTTAAAGCTGCAAATCTCCTGACACATATTTCTGTTAGAGAGTTTAACAAAATCCAAGTCTGCTGAACAATGGGGCTCATCCTGCCGAGCTTAAACTGGCCTCCAGCCAGGCAGACATGGACTGCTGCCAACAATATTACCAATGAAAAATTCGGTCAATACAAAAATGACTAATAACAACACTTTAAAAAGTATTTCAATGAATCAGTGGTTTTAATATCGTTCGAATGTCCATGTAGAATATGGGAACAAAGAATAACATGTAGGCACATGTGGTGAAAGTGAATGTTTGAAAGAGATCAGACAGAAAAGGGGTATCTTATTCAAATAAAAGTAAAGGGAAGTTATTTATTAAAATAACTAGCCAGAACAGACAATTCATTTTTATGACCTTGTTCAAAAGACATCCACTGCCGTCTACCCACCCAAGAAGAAGAGCACTCCCAGTGCTCTGAGGCTCAGAACACAAAATGTTCCCTTTCAATGTTAATGGATAATAAGGAAGATGCTTATTGCACTGATGCAAGTCACTCCTCTGGGTCACCATTCAACACTGTGTCAAGCAGGGAGGTTCATCCTATCCCAAGGGCCTCGAGCTTAAAAGTCAACCCGGCACAGCCCAAGCAGGAGGAAGAATGAGACCTGGACATCCCCTAGGATTCCTCTTTGCTCTCGGTCTGAGACATGCCTGTTTGTGACAGCCCAAGAGGCTTGAAGACCACCTCAGGTTAGGCAGCAAATATATATTTTAAGCATTTAGACACTTGTAGTGACGAGCGTGGTATAAATAGCAGCAGACAGATTTATATCCCTCATCCTCAGAAACTGTTCAGATTGTTTTCCATTTGAAAGAAATGGAAAGAATAAAAACACAGGCAATAGATTTGTGCCTGCTGAGACTCATTTCCTCCTTCTCAGCAGCTGCCCCTCTGCAGCAGCAGGAGCAAGAATCCTGCGGACGGTCCTGGTGCTGGGAGCCAGGCTGACAGCAGGAGAGCAGGGGCTGCTCTTTAGAGTGACCAAAGGCCCTGAGCTGGACACAAATGCAAGAAAGCAAACGTGTCTGCTCTGCCCCATCCACTTCCCATCCCCAAAGCCACCAGCTCTCAGCACCAACTCTGAAGAAAGGCCACACTGATACAGAACAAAGAAAAAAATCTATAAAATGTGGAGTGGAACCACTGCCTAGCTATTCAGATGAGGTGCTTTTGCACTAAAAACATGACAGTCAACATTACTGGGAGCAGCTGTGACAACTGTCTCAGAGATGCAAATGCTGGACTAGAGGCAGAATTGTTCCTCCAAAAGACCAAACATGCCACTCAGCGCCCAAGGCTTTGGGTTCCACAGCCCATTCATGAACTATGACAATAATAATGACAAATTCTGGCTTATGTTTTGATGTCACTCAAGAGCAGGCTGTGGAGATGGTAAGTGCCTGCATTATAATGAAAGCTTTCGGCTTGACAGGAAGGATTCAGTGACTCAAGACTGTAAGCAAACAGCATTTCCATGTTAACACAGGGCACTGCCACTTCCACTGTGTATGCCCCAGGCACCACTATCAGACAGAGCACTTCAAGTAGATGGGAACCATCTAAGCTTTCTACAAACACTTAAAAAAAATGATAATAAAGGCAGGGGTACTCCTGACTGAAACACATAGCTCTCAGCAGGATCCCCCTTTAGGTGGACGCTTGGCAGCTTTGAGAGAAGCTATAGTGCATAGAATATCCATGATAGGCAACATGCTTTACATATTATACATGGTGTGTGGTTTTTTACACTGTAAAAATCAGTTTTACCAATAACATCAGTTATCTCGCTGGAGCCTTATCCTGCACAGGCAAATGTGCAAGCACAGACTGGGAAAGTCAAAGCCTAGAACAGTACCTGTAAAATTTTCACAAAGAAATCAGTTTCATCTGCATCCTCAGTCAATACAGACTCAGGAGTTTTGCAGATTCACTGAAATTATCAGCCTCTGCAAAAATTAATGCTATTTTGTCAGTGTACTTCTGATTTTTCTCCTTATTAAACAAAGTTTAAAGCAAAATTTTTGTTTTACAAAGGAAAACCATTTCCTAAACTTGACCAACTCTACACATATTCTAGCAAGGAACAAACTTTGAAGAGAAGTATCCACCATGCTAATTATCAGTGGGTGCTACAGATGATCCAGGTGCTGGACATGAAGGTACTGCATCAAAATGTTTTCAATCGAGCTGCCATTTTATTCTTAGAAGTGATGTGAAAGGTAAAAGGAGGTTAAGCACTCAAATACCTTTGAAGACTTGAACTGAACTCTTAATTTGGATATCTAACTCCTATTGATTGGGAGCTGATGACAGGACTTTAAAACCTTTGAAGATCCTGTCTGCCATGCTTTTTAAGTTTCTTTGTCATGAAAAGAAATGACCTTAAAGATTTTTCCATTTCTTTCCTTTAAATGATAGTAATCCTTCACACTTTCAAACAGTATTGCATTTGTGTTTCTTGGAAGACACTTTAAATTATGCGTGAACAGACTTTTGTATTTTACTAGGGAAAGATAACTTCTACAAAAGAAAAACAACCCTTTTTTGTTTTTAACATAAATTCTACAGTTGTTTAAGAGAGAGAAAAAAAATCCAGTAATTCTTTTTTCACTGACAGACTACTGCCTCCTTTGACCCAGTGATACACAGGGATGACCTTTTTCCCATGTTTTGTGTACCATTGTTGCCACACTGGTGAGATACTCCACCTGCCAAAATGCATGCAAAATGAATACTACAGATGTTTCACAATACTTCTATTATGCAAAACCACAGAAAATGCAATAATGCATGTTAAAAGGATAGAAGCTGCCATACTAGTTCTTTTCCCAATATTTAACAGAGGAGCAAAATACTATTCAAATTTATATAGCTATCTAGTAAAATTAGTTGTTAAAACTACCAAAACCAGCAGTCTACCTAATATAGTATCTGCTTTTTAAAATAAAAAAAGAGTCAGTTGAAGAGGTAAGGGAATTTAAAAATGCATATTTGTAAGCAGGGTTTCTATTTTTTTGATTATGTCAAATGCTTTTAAATTTCTGCACCTTGAAAATCTTCACTTCAAATGGAGTCAGGAGAGACTGCATACTACCTTTGGAAAATACGAACTGAGAAAAGTACTAAATGGTGATTGCATTAGGATTACAGCCATGCAGTTAAAACTGCAAAAAGTAAAATCCTTAGGGCCAACATAGCAAGCAAGAGCAGACCTTTGATATCCTGCTGAGGAGGGGTCCTTACGGTCCACATCAGCAATGTTTTGAAACATGCTGAGGGCTCTCTGCTCCCATCACTGTAATGATACTGGAGGATGCTTGGCTGTGACACCCTGTACCAGCTGGACAATACCTCACAGAATTATGCCTGAACAAATGAACCAAGAAAACACTTTGGTGGTAACAGGTTCCTCTGGGAAATAACTACTTAAGGGGGGGAAGGAGGGATATAAGCACAGGAATTTAAAGATGCATGAGGAACTGGAGGGTGGGGGACTGATCACAGCCTGTGTTGAAAATGGAACACCAGGCTAAAGGCAAGGCAGAAGTTACAGATCTTTTGGGTTGTCTTTGGGACAATTCCCAATCTAATTTAGGAATTAAGAGCTATGACTGGATTAATGACATTGACTCACCACAAAGTAGGGAATATTAGTCAATACAAAAGATGATCGAAATACTACCTAAGAAACCCTTGGTACCACCATTTGGCCTGAAGTATTAAAAATGCAAACATTTATATTCATGGATCAGAACCAGGCCTTTTATAACTGAGGAGCTGTAGGTTATCAGGTAGGCATGGGAGAAGAAAAGGAAGGAAAAATCTGACCGTATCTGTTGACCTAAAATGGTTATAGCTTACAAACAGCTGTAACTAACCACGTGCGGTGGCACTCAAAGAAACAAATTTATCACTAAGATAAATTAGGAGGACTGTTTACAGTAGAGGTAAGACAACACATCACTGCTGATGCGTCACTGGAGAGCCTTCATAGAAATAAACCCAGAAAGCCTAATGCCAATTGGAATGGGAACAAGCTAACCAGCATGAAATGATGGGAGGATGAAAGTGTGAGTCTTATTTAGTATGACAAAAACTACAGCTGGAATTTTGTGACTTCTTTCTAAAAATATATTCGAGGCTAAATATCAGGGGGGAAAAAGACCATGATGATGTTTAGGAGCTTAATCAAACCATTACTGGAATTTGAAATAACTGTGTTTTAGGAATAATGAGGTCCTGAAAATCTAGTGATTAAGATGAAATCTGATAAAATAATAGGATAATCATCACACAGTCAATGTTACAATAAAGGCTCACAGACCAGAAGAGACATTCTGGGTCTTGGATCCCTACATCAAAAATGAAAGAACATAACTAGTCGTCGATATGGGAGTGTTTTGAATGAGCTCTTCAGGAAATTGGAAGTGAGGTGCAAATGACCTCAAAGGAAAGAAATTTTTCTATGGGTAGCATAAGGGGAAACTGGTCATGTGTTTCATGTTATCTCTTTCATCTTATAAAGCCTATGACCCCTTAAGAATAAAGATTATTTTCTTCCTTAATTTATGCATTGTAGCCAAGCTTCCTATTGTATCAACAGTATTTTTTAAGTTACTTATTCATTCAAGTAAAAAGTAAGAGTTGTCTTCATACCCTCTCAAATTAAGACAAAAATATTAAAACCTTCCTCCTTTCTATGCAGTAATCTGAGTGCAGATGTTTCAAAAGGCCTGAGACATCAGGACCATTTCAGACACAGCAGCTGCGGCTGTGCTGGGATATGCAGAGTCAAACACACTCAGATCAAGCCTTCTGGCTCTGCTCAGCACCACACTGCAGCTAATACCCCTTGCAATGCTGGTAATCCACTGCAGCCTGCTTACCAAGACAACTTCCACCTCCCTGACCCAGGAACTTGGGACCAAACCCGGAACACTCCTGCCTTGGAATGCTTTTGGTGGCTGGCTGAGAGGCTCGCTGAGCGCGAGACTGCAAGAAGCTGATTTGTTCCATTGCAGGAGTGCAAAGCTTCTGCACAAGCTTCTAAACAAGAAGCTTATCAACTTATGCCAGATTTATGGATGCTCTACATCATAAAATGTTATCAGGATTGTTGTCAGGCCTAGCCCAGATTTTCCACATTACCTCTTAAAACAAACATATCGTGCTTCAAAGACACAAGACACAAGATTCCCTAACACATGCGAGTATCACAATCCACATTAAACCAACAAGAAGTAAAAAAAATCCACTTTGCTTCTCATGAAAGTGTAAAATTCTCAAACTGCCAACTCTTGAAAGTTACACTCTCACCTTCTTCTTCTTGTCTATGCCACTCTCACCATATCAGGGATGGGGTTGTGGATGAGTTTTAAAGAAATCACTGTAACTTAAGTGCTAAATTGCTCTCAGATCTCCATTAAAAAAAGCAACAATGAACAAAGAGGCCTGGAGAACCCCAGCTCTGACTTTTCTTCACAGAAATGCAATAGCATCTTCATTTCATGAGTAGAAGCTACTTGTTTGACATGATAGAACATTTAATTCAAAGCAAAGTTGACACTGATGGGATGAGGTAGCTACTCAATATTTTGTTCCATCCTCATTACTCAGCATGTAGTCCCAAGGTATTACTTATGGAACACCATCCAAATGTCATCCTTAGTACAGAATAATTCATATTATGGACTTCAAAAAAAAGAATTAAGTAGCTGAAACTGGCATCTGTCAAATTAGACATCCGAGTTTTATTCCCAGGTTGTATAAACTCTGAGTAAGGTACGAAAACTGTAACAAACACTCAGGAGGTATGAAGTGAAATAATTGTTAACACTGCCTGAACTGACAACAGTTTTGGTGGCAAGGGGCAAGAAAGAAAACCCTTCAAGGCCAAAGCTCTCTTTCCTCTGGAGGGGAAGGGAGAGCAGCAGCAGACACTGCCAAGCAGGTCTGTTTCATCCATGCCCCATCCAGAAGTCACCTCTGTGTTTGGACCAAAGTGAAGCTCCTTCTCCTGAGATTTTGGAAACAAGCCCAAAACAAGCTGTCAATGGGAATCTTCAGAAGCCTGTGACTCACCTGAATGATGAGTGGCTTTCCAGTAGGTCACAGCAAGCACCTGTCTTCCTGAGGACTATTCCTTTCTAAAAAATTCCAAAATTTTGCTGCAAACCAGGAAGGCAGCAGAGCTCCTCAAAATTAAGGATGCATCATTTAATTTTTTTGTATAAGCGAAGGCATAAGTCAGTCTAAATCTAGGGATCACTGCTTCTCTATCCTCAGTAGCACCCACCCCAGACCTGTAATTTCACTTTACAGTTACGAGAAGTTTCATTTGGGGGAATCAAATCTTTTCTGCTTTCACCCTGCCTAACTCCGCGTCCATTTAATGCATTATTTCCATTAAGTTTGGGAGAGTTTCCAGCCAAGGATATTTCTGCTGGAGGCCAGTCCAGAACGGTGCAGCCCAGGATAGCAACCAGTTAAATCTTTTCTAATCCCCACATTCAGCAACAGTGGCTCACAGCGGCTGGCATGCAGGAACTGAATAGAGCAGGCAAGCTCATATTTCTCTCACCAGGCCAAATTAATAAAAACAAAACCTGATTTCTCCTTCTCGTTTTCCTATTCTTCCTGTTCCCCAATATTTTTCCTCTTTCAAACGACTTTTTTTTTTGTTTGAGAAGCCTAATGTTTGGCTGCCTTCTGAAGAAACGGGCACAGTGACAGATGAAAGGCCGTATTCATCGCCTAATTCAGAATAGGGAAAAACCAACTGCTGTGCATTTAAGATTCTAACAACCTTGCAATTTTGTAGAGCCGTTTTCCCCAACCCGTTCTTTTGAAGAAATCTGCTTTTATTCTGTTAATAACTAACCACAGTTGCAGCAGCATGGATCCGATTAGCAGTTCTTACACTACAAAGGGGGTGGGGGGAGGCTGTGAACAGGGTTGCCAATTTGTCCACCTGGGTCCCCAGAAGAAAGATTAGATGAGGTGCTTGCTCCTTTCTTCCCCACTCGCTTGCTGCTCTGCACTAGACAGACCTCTTCAAAGCTCAGCCACTGACTTAATTTCTTTTTTCCCCCCTCTAAAGTCTCGTTTAACCACCCCTCCACATGTTTTGCACTCTGTCACTGCGTCCCTCCAAAGCGATGGCGTGAATTGGGATGAGAGGGGTTGGGAGAGGCTGCGGCCACAGCTTGCCAGCGCTTTCTCTAACACCTCTACAGGGCCTCTGAATTGCTTTTAGATTTTGCAAATTATATTTTCTTAAATTTGTGGAAGCCACTGGAAAAAAGAGTCTATGTTCTTTAGGGAATGATCCAGACCCTGTAGTCGTACTATGTTTTTCCATTCTGTCCTTTTAATCCTTCGATAAAAATGGTAGTTTTGCTTGCATTTAGCCTGAAGTAGAAGACTGTAAAGAGTTGCATGCATTTAGTAATCTGTAATTACTTGGGACATATCATTACATGTTTGCAGTAATTACATGTAATGCAAAAAGCATATACTTCAGCTAGAGAAAAACCATTCTCAATTTTTTAATAAAATGTCAATTAAACAGAATACAAAATTGTACTTGATGCAAGTGCTAAATATCTACAAGCTCCTAACAAAAGAGAGGGTAGTATTTCTTTTTTATATTTGGCTCATTTCTTCCTTCCAGAAATGAAACCTACCCTGCCACGCACCTGAAACTTAAAACTTCAGAATTCTGTTTGGGGATTTAATTCAAGTTCCAAAAGGAAGAATTTTTCATTATCAATGCTTATTCTCTAGACTGCATTTATAACTAGGAGGAGATTTTTTCCTCTAAGCTGCCCGTCATTGTGTCAACTGCATTTAAGAGCCCGAGAAGCTCAACAGATGTAGCAGACATACACTTCTAAAATTTGCCACCTAATAAAAACCTTAACTCCTAACTTTAACATCGCCAAATTCTAACCAAACCACAGATCAATTTTCATTTATGATATCTGCAGTGTGAAAACATGCAAGAAAGGGTGAATGTGAACTGAAATTGTTGTTTCTTATCCATATTTCATTTCCTTTGATGCTGGTAAGTTTAAGAATTTCTCAGAATCAGGCAGCATTAACCTGGAAGACCATCAATGATGGAGTTTGAGTTCTCCCTGCTCCTCCCGGCTCTCTCAAGTTTAGCAAGTAGGGAAATTGGAGAAGCGCTTTGTGACAATGAACTATTTAGCTAGTCCTGCCTGCTACTCCTCATACTGAACCACTGTCTGTGATTAAAAAACATTTTAGTAGCAAAATGTGTGTGCTCTCACTAGTATTACCCTCAAAAGGAACAAACCCTCAGCTAATCTAGCTTTTCTTATTGTGTTATATTGCGTATTACACAGCCCTGGTCTCAGCAATTCTCAGGGATGAGGGAGAAAAGGGCAAGTTGAATGCATAAAGGATAAAAGCACCTTGAGGCAAACCTGCTTCCAAAAACCATTTGGTGGGTCTGATCTCCCTAGAAGACAAGATCTATCATGCCATACTTCATCTTGCCCGACAACGATAAGCTCCAAAGACTGGTGCAGAAGCGAAGCAATTCTTCATGTATTTTTAATCAACCGAGAACTTTCATCTGGCGAGCTCCCTCCGCAAGGTCACACGCACCACGCGCGGCCACGTGCCTCTCATGCAGTTTGCAAACACCAACTCCTATGTCAGCTTCTGTTTGGAAGGGGGAGTATTAACATTAGCAACTCCTGGTTATATCATTTATAAACATGCAGATGTGGATTATTAAAGATTAATGCATTTTGGGATTGGTGTCGGCATTCCGTTTGTCTCACGCCGAAACCAATTCTGTTCTTCATTAGTCAACGACAACCCATATCACCCTGTTGTGGAAGAGAAATCAAAGGTGCAAGCGTGAATTGAGAATAAGTGATGAAACTGATTACTAAGAAACTTAACGGCTGTAATCAATCAACACATCACAATAATTTGAGTCCACTCTTATCTGAAGATGGGGAACAAACAGAAAAGCTCGCTGACGGAGTGAATTGTTCTTTTGTGTTTGCTTTCTAAAAACCCACTTTGCAATTTGACTTCCCTATCTACCTATACAGTGATGCTCTCAAAGGGCTGTTCAAATCTTTCAAGTCGAAGCTCAACCTGCATGAATTTTGTCTCTAAGGAGGAGAAAGAATATCTTGGTTTTCATTAATTTTTTAAAAAATTATTATCTGGAGGTAGTGAAAATGTTCTTCTTCAGAGGCACAGAATTAATTCAAGCCGTATTTGCAATTGTTCAGACTCCTTCTTCTAAGGAGGGACACACCACGTATCTGTCTAGTCAAGTCTGACACTAACTATGAAGCATGAAGGCCACTTTAAATATCTCTCATGGCAGTGATACATAGTCCACTGAAAAACTGAAAACTGCAGCAGCCTATCCCATCACAGAAACCAAACCACTTATGACATTTATGCTCTATTTTATCTAAGTATAACAACCATCTGTCAACAACAACAAAAACACACGGATGGAGACGTGAGAGACTTTTCCCATTCGCTCATCAATCACTGCTTAGTATTGCAAGGGACAAGGGAGTGAGAAACAACCTTTTAATTTACGATAAAACGCAAATTAATGCCCTATCTGCCAACACAAAGAAAGAGATACAATCTATGTTTATGCAGCCAAATAATGACAGAATAAAAACCTCCAAACATTCAAAACCAAATATACACCACTTTAAATTTCTTGACAAAAACATAAGTGGGTTTAGGAAAAAAAGTTATAAAGAAATGCATAGGTTAATGATCAAATGTAAACAATAATTGTCCAAGGATGGCCTTAAAACATACATCTAAGACTAACAACAAACATACCTGTCAAATCTTGGCAGCTGTGGGTAAGTATATTTGAATTTTGTTACGCGAAGCAGAGCACATGCATAATTATGCAAATATGTTAATTGGATTTCAACGGCCCTCGTACTCTAGATGGATTTGTACCAGCAGGATGCTAGGAGTGACTCACAGAGCTACAAGAAGTGGCCTGTTGTACGTACGTGTGCTGCCACAGTGTCCACAGCAGCAGATGCCCTGCCATGCTGGCTGCTCAGCCATTGCCAGGATGGTGGAAACAGGCCTGGCAGGAACCAACAAAGAGGACAAACCAGACATGGGGCAGAGCACAGCGATGGGGATGCGAACGTCACTGATCTGGCCATCTGTGGGAGGTGCTGGACAACTCTCAGAGCTGGACCCTTCAGGGTATTCATAGGGCAGAAATGTTTGGCACACGCTTAAGACAGCAATTAAACACTAAACTGAAATGTGTGACTGTGAAATATAAACACTGACACACCAGATATTAAGCAAGTGAAATCATTTAAAACTAAGCCATATAAACTAACCCTAAAAAATAACCACACAGGGAATGCTTTTTTTTGTGATTTATTGTTTTGCTATGTGATGTTTAACTTCAGGCCAATAAAAAACAGCAGGTTGATGCTGGTGGAATATGAAACCCTCTGTCATCATGAAAAACTAACAGGAGGAACTTGAACAGCGTGTCTCTGTCTCATTTCATCTCCTGCACCTGTTCTGGAAAGACCACCTCTGCAGAGAAGGACACCTCCCTGATCTCTGGCAAAATCACAAGTATGATAGGAGTTTTATAATGCCTTTGGTAGCACAGGCTCTCCTTATGAAACTTGATTGAGACTATTTAGTTATTTCATGAAGCCTTGAGACAACAGATTATTCATCAGTTGTGACCTGGGCTGAATTCTAATAGGTATCACAGCCTAGATGCTCCCTATGCTAGAAGCAATGCCTAGAGCTAGAGTGCCTTACAATTTGCTTATTTTTTCATCCTTTGAAAAGACAGAAACACTCTAAATGTTGTTCAAACCATTCAAAAGAAAGGATTTTAAACTACTACTATGTGAAACATTCACATATTCCATTTGTAAGCATTCTAGAGTTGCAAAACTGCTGATTAGATGTTTTGTGCACTAGAAGTGATTAAGAACATAGCTACGTCAATGGCATTTTGTGTTTTGGCTTTTTTCTGGTCTGGATGCCAATGAACAGCATGCATCTTCCTTGCAACAAGCTGTTGCAAGATTTTTGCCTCCGGAGAAGCCAAGGGGGAAACATTGATAGATGTGTTAAAATAATCTTTCTAGACAGTGGGATCATATCCATTTTACAAGGATATAATTCCCTCTTGTTTTGCAATTACTTTAGGGTATTTAAAACTTCAACAAAAACATAGTATTAAAAATTCATAGATTCGTAGATTTGTTTGGGTTGGAATGGATCTTACAGTTCATCTAGTTCCAACCCTCCTTCGCCCTGTCATGGGCAGGGACACCTTCCACTAGACCAGGTTGCTCAAAGCCTCATCCAAACTGGCCTGGAACACTTCTAGGGATGGGCATCAATAGCTTCTCGGGGAAACCTGTTCCAGTGCCTCACTATTCTTACAGCAAAGAACTTCTTCCCAATGTCTAATCTAAACCTCCTTTCAGTTTAAAGCCATTCCTCCTTGACCTATTACTACATGTCCTTTTAAACAGTTCCTCTCCAGCCTTCCTGTACGTGCTGGAAGGCTGCTTGCCAGAAGGTCTCCCGGAGCCTTCTCTTCTTCAGGCTGAGCAACCTCAGCTCTCTCCAGCAGTGTTCTAGAAGAGGAGCTCCAGCCCCCTCATCACCTTCATGGCCCTTCTCTGGACCTACTCCAACATAAGTTCTTCTTGAGCTGGATGCAGAACTCCAGGTGGGGTCTCACCAGAGGAGAGCAGAGGGGCAGAATCCCCTCCCTGACCCTGCTGGCCACACTGCTTTTGATGCAGCCCAGGTCATGGTTGGCTCTTTGGGCTGCAAGTGCACATTGCTGGGTCCTGGAGCTTCTCCTCCACCAAAATCCCCAAGTCCTTCTCCTCAGGGCTGCTCTCAACCCATTCTCTGTCCAGTCTCTATCTGTTGGGATTGCCCTGACCCAGGAGCCAGACCTTGCACTTGGCCTTGTTGAAGTTCATGAGGTTCACACAGTCCCACCTCTCAAGCCTGTCCAGGTCCCTGTGGATGCCATTCCTTCCCTCTGTGTGTCAACTGCACTGCATGGCTTTGTGTCATTAGCAAACTCACTGGGGTGCACTCAATCCCACTGTCCATGTCACCAACAAAGACATTAAACAGTGTTGATCACTTTCATATGTAGTCTTCTCTCCCTCAAATAATATTTAAAAGGGGTCCATGCCATATAACATATGAATAGTGGTGGTTCACAGGGTAAGTACATAGAACAGCACAATCCCAAGGATAAGATTTTTCCAAATTCTTTTTTAAAACAAGATCTACAGTAAAATTGTTGTTTTACTATAGTATCTTCTGGAAACTGTCTTCACTGGTTCTTTTTTATAAGGCATAAAAGAAAGCATCATTCCTATTCAGTCTTGCAGTAGAGTGTCCATTTGAACTATGATAGACTGCTGCTCATGTTTTCCTTCTTGCACCATTTTAGTCACACACATTGACTAATATGCACACCAAGACAAGATGTCCTGGTACTGTTCTATGTGGGTATCCCATTTCCCTCTTGCTCCTTTTTTTTTTTGCCTAGAGTGCTGGCTGTAATGCTGTAATTCTGATGGATCCTGGAATTCAAGCCAGCTAGCTTGATCAATACAGGTGTGCAAGACCTCCAGTTTTGCAGACAGTAGAGTTTAACACTAAACAGATCACATCCATTGGTTCATATAATTATCAGAATGAAAAAATTGTGGTATTTTTAATCAGGGCATTGATGCTGACTGGTTAACATAAATTAAGAAGCCTGGCAATAACAATCCTAAGTCAGACTATCCACAAATGGATCTCTTTCTGAAAATTGTAACTTCATCTGTATCCAAGCTCCTCAGTAAAAGAAGACATCAATTGTAATAAAAACAACAATGTAGTTGATGCTTAACACAATGAAAATCAATTCGTTTCTTTAGAAAGTACATGGAACATGTTAAAAGCACAAGTCAAAATACCAATCTATGCAAGCGGAAGTCAAAATACTGATCCATGTGAAAAAAATTTTACATATTTCTAAAGGCAGCATTTGCTACTCATTATTAGCATAGCATATCCTTCCCTTCTACAGAGATAAAAATTGCTGTAGGAGTTTAAAAATAATAGAATCTATTAACTTGTACAAAATCTGCTTGTCCATCATGGGTTAAGGGATTCCTGGCCTATCAGCAATCTTTCACAGAACTCTTAATATTAAAAAATTTTTGCTGCTTACACCGCAAGGGAGAAAGAGCTGACAAAAGCCTTTGGCCAGTGAGATCAAAATTGGGGATGGGGGGAGAAAGGGGAGCTTAGCTTATTTACATTTTTGCTTTGTTAGTACACTGGAACTGTTAGAGCAGGAGGGAAAGGGGAAAAAAAAAGAGGAAAGTGAAATTAACAGCCACTAAATCTTCTGGCAACAGCAGTGCATTTTGATATGTGCTGTGTCAGCTTCCACTAATGGTTTAGGGTTGAATCAGGCACAGTTCAAGACCCAAAGCAGTGCAGGGCATCACAGCTCATTCTTTGGAAGAACATGTACCCTAATTATAAAGATGCCTACAAAATAAAGAGATCAGGATTTCTGGCAAAACAGAATAACGATCTACTTAAAAGGAAATCATAATGTCATTTTGAATCAGTAGAAATCATAGAAGAGTAGGATTTCAGTCCTGTAATGAATATTCATCTGAACAAGAAGTGTTCCCATTTTGAGAGAAAACACCTTTCTGAACAAAATCCATTGAAGTTGCTTTTTCTGCTCCTAGGAGTTAATCTCCCTGGTCTATTCCGGTAATGTGAATGGAAACAAAGGCTGTACATGCATGTGCCACTTACCACACAAAATATCCATCCAGTATTTCAGAGAGCACAGGAAGGAAATGCCCACTGAGCTAGGGACGTGCCAATGCCAGTGCTGCCTGTGCCAGGCTGTTCCTGTGAAATTCGTGGCATGCAGCAGAAAGCAATGCGGGGTGGCAGGCTTGCGGTGGGGTGCAGAGACAGCATAAACAGGCAGTGGAAGAGAATCAGCCATTTGGGAGGTTTAATAGGGGGCTGTTTGTTTGTCCGCCCTTTTGATGTTAAATTACTTTTCAATTTTGTTGCAAGGAAGGTAACACTGGGAAAAGGATGCTTCTCTTCCAGTAAACCCTGGGAAAGCAACACCTTTATTTTAACAGTCTTCCTACCAAGAACCCCCTGCAAGATTTTGGCTTTCCCCAGCCATAGCTATCAGCAACACAACAGCTGCTCATTTTACAATGACTTGCTGGAGAGAGAATGATTGAAAGAGCCAATCTATGTCACATTGAGAAACTGTGGCACGACATCGCAGGAGGTAATAGGAGAGGAATGAGGTCAGAACAAACAAGGGTAGGGTGAGAACGGAGAGGGAAATAGCAGAGAACAAAATTATTAAAGGCAAAGTGCTGTACTACACAATCTATGTTTAAAAACGGCTACAACCTGAATGCTGCAAACAGCCACAGAAATGCAAACAAGCTCTGTGTTACTTTTTCTTAGGGTCTCGTGAATGCAGCTGATGATAAAAGCTACCAAAGTCCTTGTAATGAAGCCCAATGGCAGGAACACACTTACACGAAAGCACAGTCTAATTCACATGGCTTGAAAGCCCCAGCACCCAGCACCCTCTATCAGAGTGTTTTAAATAGCAGCCTTGCTCCTGTCATTTTGTAGCTTGAGAAACACAGCAGCAGCAGCAGCGGCGGCGGCGGCAGCAATGCTACTGCAGCTGCCCGGCTGCCCTCCGGAGAGCGCTGCCTTAGCTCATGCCTGGGAGTTCACCTTTAGCAAGAGCTGCAGAGACCAGAAGCTTGTCTATGACAGGGAAACAGTGGAGGGTGATTTTGATTTAGCACCATTCATAAAAATCGTTCCTGAAAAAGAACTGCTTTTGTGTTACTGCAGCAGACCAGAAAACCACTGTGCAAAATGGTGGCACAGTTTGTATGTAGAGACAATGCTTTTCACTAGGTGAGTTATAAATATGAGCTTTTGGGGCTCATCTGAAGTGATGAAGTGACTCTGACCCTGACCTCTGAGCCCATATCCCTTCTATTTCTACTCCATAAGGATCAAGTGGTTTCATAAAAGTTATTACTCTCCCCCTACACACTTATGCTCATCCTTACATATCATGGCTACAATAAAGCTATTTTCAGTGTCACAACATGTTTTCCCTATTTAGCAATCAGGCTGATTAAATGCCAATCCATTTACTTGCCTGAATCTGACTGCAGCAAAATGTTACCTTTCCAACCAGGTGGACTATCTGGCTTCACTCAACAACAGAGATGGATTTCTGTACCAAATATTGGAAATTACCTTGGAAATACAATACTACCACACTGCATACAATGCAAATACTCTGTCCCCACTATTCCTGCTCCACTTGAGCTTGTGTTGCCAGTCAGAGCGGCTGGTAAGGGAAAAAATAACTGCAGGGCATGCACAGAGCATCAGGGCTCAACATGCTCAGGCCACATTTAGTACTCAGCATTCCTGTGTGCACTGAGCTTGCTACCCTTTGCTTATCTACTTGAACCTCTGCAGACAAACAGGCGTGAACATTTTACACAGATACCTTTGTATCAAATACTGAAACACATGCTACCCTCTGAATCTTAAGCAGCATTTGGTTTACAGCAACGCTCAAATCATCTAACCAAAAGACACCTCTGCTTTTGTTTCTTGTAACTGAGCTCCATGTTTATTATTTTGTGGTTTTGTCAGCAACTGATGTTATCCCTAGGGTAATGTCAGCACTCTCCTACTCTTAGGAATTCCCCTAGTATTCAGAATGTCAGAAGATAATAAAAAAACTTGAGCATCAGGAAGAGAATAAACTCACCTGAAATACTAAATAAACATTGCTGCCTGACCCCCTGGAGTAAGTAACATGCCAGATGGGTGGGGATAAGGTAAGAACTGAAATTAATGTATGCCATTTTGTTCTTCTGGGTATCTTAACAGATTTCCACAAATTTCTGAATATACACGAATGACTGTGTGTCACACTCTAAATTGCACAAGAGAGTGAGTGGCAAGCATGCTACTGGTATTCTGATTATTACTGGTGGGGCTGAATCCATAGTAACTTGTTAATCTTTGCAAATACTAAGAAATATCTCATACAATACTCTATATTGACCTCCCAGATTACATTGTCACAATAGAGGGTTGGAAAATCTCTGCCTCGTCCTGCAGGTTATAACCACCATATAAGCTCAAGAGCCAAATCCAACAAAAATACACAGTAAGAACAAAAAAAGGACTGTAAATAATCAAGAGAAGTATGTGACAAATGACACACAAACCAAATACAAAAACTACAGTTAAGTATTCACACTGGTTGGTGATAAAGACGTATCAAACTCCTATGTGGAGTCAAGTTCAGAATTTTGCGTATTCTGAGGGCTTGGCAGTAGAAGTTTAGATGGAATTTACTCCTGCTCTAAGTATGCATTTTTTTCAGAAAAAGGCCCTGAAAAGGTAGGATTCTCAGAAAATAAATTAGTTCAGAATACATGAGTGTTTATTTATGTATTTAATAAACCCACCAATTGCTTTAATTTTGTTTGTTAGAACCAACTTACCTGGAATACTCGCTGGGGAAATGGGACCAGATCTTGACTGGTTGCTTCCAACGGGTGAGCCTACAGGGGAAGGCGATGGGCCCCCAGGGATGCCAGAGAGATGTGGAGAAGCATGAGGGGAAAACGGAGACTGTGCAGGGTTACTCTGCTCCCCTTGGCTGCTTGTAGAGCCTGATGCGCTAACAGCTGAGCTGAGGGTTGCTTCAGTTCCAGTCGGCAAGTCGTCAATGGATCCAGATAAATCCTGAGGAGAAAAGAAAAAAAGAACATAAGGGCTTGAATGAATACTCAAGCCACAGGACTCAAGAGCTGGCATGGCAATAGATCCATTTGTTTACTCATTGTAGCAGATAACTGAGATGTTGTCTTTAACGCGTAGTTAAATGATGGCAGAAAACAAGGATACTATGCACAATTCTCTGCTTAATCTCTAATTCTTTTGAGAAAAAGAACAAGCGAGGGCAACAAATGAATTGGAACCAAATTCATTCAGCATTGAATTTAACCTTTTCCATCTGGATTAAGCTTTCAAAATTAATCCCACAAATTCTGCCTGAGCATACGAAAACTAATGAAAATGATACATCAGTTTCACTCTCACACAGTATTTAATTTTGGGGTCTGAAACCATTACACAATCACAGCTTATATTCTTCACTCTAAACCATTACCACAAGGAGAGAAGAAGGGTTTAAAACATGCAGCCTTCTAGCACTCCCATGCAGCTCCTTTGCCTTGCAGCAGGGAGATGAGAAAAGGCCTTGCCCTCAGCAGCAGCACTGGATCTGCTGGCCACCAAAGAACAAGGACTGCTGCTTCCCCACTTCCATCAAATACCAGTGTACAGCTCAGAGGTTCTCTTCAATTTCATCTGACTACACTGCTAAACAGTTACTTCATTTCAGCTCATAACTGCTGCATTTTCAATGAGAAATTTCCTCTGTAGGTCACAGCACATCTGAATTCTAACTATGAACTACTGGACATATTCCCTGAAGCTGTAACACAGGACTTATACCGGTCTTTGAATCTGTGGGAGTAATTAGAGGCTTTAAATAATTTTAAGATCAAATATGAAAAACCAAGAATGCTGTAACAAAGCAAGCAACTCTCAAGAAAAATGTTAATTCCTAAGCATTGCAGAAAAACCTCATACAAACGGAAAGGTGCCAATACAGCCCTGCTTCTGTAGCTTTTGGCAGGTCACAAGGAGAATGTTACTACGTTACTATCTCTACTAGCATATTAAAGCACAAAAAAGTGGCAGGGAGCTACCTCACATATAAACCAGGTCTTTAAGTGACCTCTGAGACTTGAAATCAACTGGGATGACAGAGTGCATTATTTTGGCTGATCCTGACTTCATTTGTTTAGCTCATGCAAGTGGTTGCACCACAGACAGCAGGACCCCTTGTCTGAACAGCACAAAAAGAACTGGGTTCTGCCTGAGCAAAGAGCTCAGGAAGCAAAGACTTAGTGCTGCCTAATTTTCATAATAAAAAAATAAGGTTTTTTAGAGGTCACAGAACATGGATGAAATGCACACGTGGTCTACTTAGAGCCCTATCCAACAATGACTACCTCCATTACAAGTGAGGCTCACAGCCAGGTTCCCCTAACAGAAGACATGGTCAGTCTTCCAAGGCACAGGAAGAGGAGGATTAACAGTTTAAGCACTGCAAACACTCACTAGAAGGCACATAGAATGCTACGTGCTATTCCTCATTGTGCATGAGGGTAGCAAATACAAACCACTGGACTCAGCCCTCTGCAGGGCATCTTGCGGACCTTATTTCCAATGAGAATAATTTGAGAAATAAACAAATACTTCAAGAACAATTCTTACCACAGTTAAATTTTGCTTTTTCTGACAAGCATGAAATTGTACCCATATTTCATTAGGCATATGAAAAGTAAAAATTAAGGCTAAAACTTCAGTCTACATGTGGATACTGCATTCACTCAAGAGTAGATTTCCAAATCCGTACAAATGGAAATTTAATTGTGAAGTGGGCAAAAAACTATTTTCATTGTTACTTTTTCGGATCTATTAACTGTAGAAAATGTAAACAAGAAATAAAACTGCTTGGTACTTCATAGAGCAATACTAGATATTTTTCATACTAGAATGTATTTGGCAAACAGGTAAGCAATTACTGCTTTTCCATACATAATACGGTATTCTTCTAAATGGAATCAAATAGCTGCTGTCGGCATGTGTAACAAATGCTGCAGGAAGTGCTGATAAAACAAATGCTGCTGAAAAGCATATAATAAACCTCTGAAAACTGTGTGTAGTAGAATAGAGTCTATTCTAAAGGAATAGAAATTCTGTGTAAAAAACCAGATAGGCACCCAGCTGATAGAAGATATAGAAAACACACAGGTTTACATTTAGGATAACAAAGATTTTAAAAGGGTGTGTGGAGTAAAGCTTTCATTTGTGTTGGCAAGCCAAAGTACTTGAAAAAACAAATTTGCCAGAGTAATGGAAAAGCCATGAAGAAATTAGCACTGTCCTTGATGAAATTATCTGCTGTTCACAGGCTAAGGCAAAACTTCGGGACAGGAATGAAGTTCAATTTTCCTGTCATGTCACATCGACTTCTCCAGCCTTCCGCACGAGTGGAAGGCATTTTCTCAAGTGCCTGCCTTCCAGGAATTTCTTGTCCCATCTGATGAAACTCCTTCAAGAAGGCGGAGAAGGAAGGGAAAAACTTGCGTGACACCAGCCTACTTAAATTGCCAAGTCATGCTACCCTCACGCAGAGCAGGCTGAGGGAGCAGCCTGGCAGGCACGGCACACCCGCAGTGCCTTGTGCTCCCCCACACGCGCTCAGCATGAGCACCGGGATTTTCTCCCAGGAATGGAGAACTTCACAATCAACACATCTGCTGAGGATGCTCTGGTAGTGTTCACTCATCAAACACATCAAGAAAACAGAGAAAGAGGCTGCTTTCAGGATGGCACAAAAGACTTGCCTGTCTAGAAGCCTGGGTTGTGCCACACAACCTCCTACCTTGTCTTCAAGTGGGCTAAAATCAGAAATAACAGCTATTCTGTACAGGGTGGTTTGGGTTTGTTTGTTTATTTGTTTGTGGGGGGTGTTTTCTTTTTGTCTTTTTTTTTCTTTTTTCTTAACATACACTTCGAGGCCTTACCTAGTCTTCTAAGGTGGAAAGCCTGAGTGGATGACCAACTGGGAAACTTGCAGCATACAGAGGCATTAGAAACACCTCTGTTAACTAAAAAAGCTAATTGGGAAATGAAAAAGAAGAAGAAAGACTTTATGTGAAGCACCTGGACAGAAAGAGCAGAAGTCAGCTTTCTGTTCTATTATCAGCATTTTAATGCTTGCTTTTACCTCATTTTACAGAACAGTAGTAAAGTTGTGCAAATTCCACACCACAAGCATTTATTTGTATATAAAATGCTATACACATACACATTATATATATACATTACATGGATACACTTGCATTTACTTAGCATACCTATATGTAAAGCTATTAGAAAGTCTACTAATAGGAGAAATTCACAGTAGTTTAAGCATACAGCCTAGTTAACAAAGAAGCTCTGTAACTAATACTCCTCTAGAGGACAATTTAGTCAGCAGGGCACCAACTCTATTCTTCTTTTATAAGTAGTATCAGATCTATGATGCCTGTAAAGAACAGAGAGACCTTACTTACTGCATCTCATTCAAACCAAGGCACCTTCAAGCTACAGTGCTTCCATTTATCTTGTTGGAAAGTTGGCAGGTTAGGTAATTGCTGGGATTCTTTTAAGGGGCTGAAGTCCTCATACCCTAAGGCATGCCTTAAATTTTGCCTCTTTTCAGAGGCTTTTTCTGGAAAGCACTCATTTCTTCCAGTAAAATCTAGCAAGTTTAGAATTACCAGTAGTCTCATGTTTCTTACAGATCTGTTTCTTGTAGAGTAATCCTATTATTCTTATCTATGGTATTGTTATGACTATATTTTCAAATGTGACATCAAATCTAAGAAAAAATTAAGGACAAAATATTTTCCCCCTCCCATCACAAATCTGAATTACAATTCTGTATTCTCTATGTCAGCTTTATATCCTGTATTATTCAGGACATCCCAACCAGCTTTCAAAGTTCATTTCCACATAATACCTTGATTACAAACTGAAATATCCCCCTGCGGGATTTTTATCTTTTAGCAAAGTGTTTTATCTTCAACTGTCTTCAGTTCTAGCCTCACCTTCCACCTATGCATGACCTTTTTTCTTGCCAGTCTGACAAGTACAAGAACTAAAATGAACAGGATCACATTGTGCTTGAGATTATAATGTTATGCCTTCCTGGTGGTACAATCTTATCAGAGTGACAGGAGAGACACTTTTGAAACAGCACACCAATTTACTACTGCAACATGGGCAGCAAGGGGTAGAAGGAAGCAAACTGCTTACATAGAGCCAGGAAACCCAAAGTAACAAAGAGACCACAGGAAAAAGAAACCCTACAAACACCCATATATAATATAATAACATTAACTTACTCGAGGAACACACCTAGATCCAATAAACAGCAAAAGGGAGACTACAGTAGCTCAGCAATACCACCACAATTTTACACACTGAGGGTGACAGGATTACAGCATTCACCATGGAGCAAAAATTTACACTGCAAACACTTCATGCAGTTGTCAGCTTTGCTTAGCAATGCCTCAGCAAACATAAACCAAGATTTTACAAAGGGGATCCCTTGCTAAATACTCACAGTTGAAAAAGGATGAGCACCTTCTCTGAAATCAGAAGAAGGAGAAAGCATGGGGCACCTTGCTAACAGACTTCCTATGCCACTAAATTACAGCCAAAATTCTCTGAGCAGTTACCGCAGTTTGGGGCTCTCTTGCAGGGATTATGCAGAGCACATACAACCTGTGATTTATTTAAATTTTCCAACTATTGCCTACCAGTTCCTTTATGTTCAGGGAGTAGAAGAAAAGCAGAGGTATTCTGTAGACATTAAAATTAAAGACACACAAAACCTTTATGTCTCCAAGAAGCTGAACCCCCCAGACTCGACCCTGCAATCCATTGTGCTGAGATGAATCCCAGCATTACATGTAGGGAACTGCATCAACTGACTGGCTGCAGGATCAAAGCCTACTCCTCATCCCATTCAGACCTTCCTGCAGTGTTTCCTTAGGATGGTACTGCTCAAAAGACAGGATCCTGCATGAAATATCCATCTCTTTAACATGAATCACCACTTTAGAAGCAAAATTATATATACAAGCAAACATATTTCACATGTAAGTATGTAAATATATATTCAAACAGACATACACTCTGCGATTGTTTCGGAGCCATGGGGGATTATGAACAATATGCTCTGTAATTGAGATTAACTTTGAACAAATGATTTGGCTGACAAACACACATACGCACACAAAAGGAAAACCCACAATAGCTCTGTTTAAATTTCAAGATATTTGTAAGACCTCTTTTCATCACAAAGCAGCCTATAATAGCGTGTTTCAAGAAGTCTTCCAAAGGCCCTGCTGGTCACATTGTGGAGGCAGCGAGTGAGCTAACAGCCTCCCGGCGCCTACGCAACCGGAAAAACGCATGGGCACAGCAATGATTGGGACCACGTGGAAAATTCTTTCACTTTCAAAGACTGCTACCCCCAACCTGGGTATCTTTCTTCCATGCAAGCTGCATAATGACCCTCAGCTAAGCACAGAAACTGTACCTAATGCACATCCTTAAAAAATTGTTTAACAGGAGACAGCAGGGCTGCTATTACATTTCTGCCAAAATCCCTTTTACATGCCTTACTGAAATTAATTTTGGGGACGAAAACAAGGTTCATTCTCTGAATCTTGTTAAATCAAGGTCTGGAGAAGGAAAGTAGAGATCACTTCTAAAACAAACACCTCCCTACGGAAAAAGCTCAATTTCTATTGACAGGCACAACTCTACCTCAGAACATGCTAGTGTAAGGAGAGGGCTTGTTTCAATAGCAAGACAAACACAAACTTTTACAATAGCTGAGCAGAGGTACTTCTTTTAATACTTACTCATGTTACCTAGAATTCCTATGCAATTCCACTTGCTGTATGTTTCAGTGGTTTAAACCGTATTTTTAACTTTAACCTCTATGTGATAAACTATTCATGCAATATTCTAAATGAAGGGAATTCTAAGTATATGATAAAAATACTAGCATCTTGCACTAAATTTAGTGACAAAGCACCACTTGCTGGGGAAACACATTCCCTTCATTCTGTGGACCTCACATGCTTCCCAAAATAACTTGGTTACTAAACTGTGTTGCAAGTACTCTCTCTGATCAGAATCAAGTGCTTTCTCTGAGAAGTTATATAGGCAAGGCTCTGAGGATGCAAAAATCATTTCCCCAAAAGCCCTATATTCATTCAAGCCACCAAGAAAAAACGGAGTCAAACAATGCAGTGCCAGTGCCCTGCCTGATATCTTTTCAATGTATGAAATCCTGGAACTAGATCAGTCTTCAAGAAATTATCTACAAAAAGCTGACCTGGGAAAACAGATTCAAATCACAGCTTACTACCTAATTGTTAAGCAAATGACTATTCATTTAAAGAAAGAGTAATTTTTTACTACATTTGTTTAGCAAGCAAAGGATCTGTTTTTTTAAGACAACGTAACTTAAAAAAAAACCTGCTGACCTGGGGATACAGGAGCCCAAGAACAGAACATTACATGCCCATATCTGTCAGACAGGGGATGAGAAGAAGTTGCTAGGATGGATTAACCACATTTCTGTGTCTACAATGATCCACGCAATGGGATCTTATTTGCTTGTCCAGACAAGGACTTTACACCAAAACAACTTAGGGCAGCTAGAAATTCAAAACTGATGCAGCACCAGATGAAGGCCCCACGAGCCACACTCTTCCGTGCCCGTGCTGAGTGCCACTCACTGCAGGGTCTGCAGCTCTCTGGCAGTAACCAGGAACGGGCTCTGGAGTCCTACAGCTGCATCAAGTAACCTAATGGCACAAAAGAAGTCACTGGTTTATAAACATTGACTCCCGTGTATGAAACGATAAATACTAATGACCCATGTGCCATCAAAGCAAATTGACAAAGTTTAACAAGGACTGTAAAGCACAGGAGAAACAGCCTGTCTGACAAGGATACTTTTCTATATTGAAAATAAACAATAAATCTCCAGAACAGAGAAACAATAACACAGCATCTCTCAAGATACAAACTTCCCTGTTTATCTCTGAAGCAGAATGCTTAGCATGTAGAATTTCTGGAAATAAAATTTAAAACCAAAAAGCCACGAACCCTTAGGAGTCATTTGTTTCTTCAGTACTGTAGCAAAGAAAAATTCCCAGCTAAAAACTCTTGTAGCTACAGCATCAGTCATTTATCATCAATAAATCATCAACCTTTAAAACAACCAAATCAATGAAAACCACAACAAATGGCTCCTATGAAGAAGAAAGAAAAGTTGTGTTTGCATAACAGCAATCTAACAAAATTTAGTTTATTCATACTACTTCCCATGCATAATACCAAACTTAATCATTCACAAATATGAAATCCCTCCTGTAAAACCTAAAGGGTTTTCCATATAAAGAACAGTGAGCTGAGACATAACAACTTCCCTTTTTTCCCTTTGTCCCTTTGGATTACAACCATTTTCTAGATCATGTAGCCTATAGTTGCCACCACAGGGAGAAGACAGACTAAACTGGAAGGATAAAACAGAGAGGAAGCTGACTGAAGCCAAACATGTACTGATCCAAAACCTCTCAAGCTCACTGGAGCTTGTTCTTTTGGGGATCACTGTCCTTCTCCCTCTATGCAGCAGGCTTAGAATCTGAATGGCCACTGCACGATCACCCTGCTTGCCAGACAACCCTCCTGGCTGTGCTTCTGGCCATGCTGAATTCAGCATCAAAAAACCACAGGGAAAACACCACATGGCTGCTACTCCTCCTCCCCTTACCTACTTATTCTACTTTCACAGTTAATGTAGCAAGAAATCAGACTAAGTAAGCAAAGAGAGGAGTACCAAATCACAAGAAAGACAAACACAGATTTGTGCAAAAGCATGTGAGAATGAACAAGACATTACTATTAGAACATATGGGTTGGTAGATCTGAAGAGACCAAACACTTTAGCAAAGAGCAGCAGCAATATGCATTAGAAAGTATTGCTTACTCTCTTTATTCCATTTACTCTGGCTATCATACTTTGGAAACTGCAGCATATGCAGTCAGACATTGACCATCTATCTTTGAGACTACATATTCAAAAACCTGATATTGTGCAGGTGTGGCTCAAGCAGAAATGAACAAACAAAACTTCAGAATACTGTAACATGTAATGTGGTAAAATTCACACCATGCCTCACCTGCACTACACCCGTGAGACTGCAGTGCAGAGATTCTCAATAGGTCTATGCAGGGCAGCTCACTTAGGAGAAGCCCTTTGAACATGACCAAACAACCTCATGTGGCTGAATGTACCTTACTGTTTACTACTACAGACATATCCTGAGTCACAACACACCTATTTTGCAACTATTAATTGACATCTTTCTACATGTGCTTCTCAGGCTATCCCCACATGGCATCCAGAAGGCATTAACTGTGCTTTGAAGTTTGGACCTACAGTATTATCTGATTTGGAAACTGCAGTTCAGAGAATAAAGAAAGTGTTGGTCTAACAACCAACTGCCCACTGATCACTGAAAGCAGATATTGTCATGCCACAGTAAATTAGGGAAGTTGATAACAAGAGATAACAAGCAATAACAAGCGATAACAAGTTCTGACAGCCCAAGGCCACCTATGCATGGAGTATGAAAAAGGGCTTAAACAACTGATTGAACCTATACACCTGTATGCCCAAGGTTTAAAAACTCCTGATCTACAGCACTTGTCTTTTTTCTTCTTTTTTTCATATTAATACCCTGTGTAGAGTTATGGTTTGATAAAAATGTCTGTCCCAGCAGGTTACCGTGGGAATAAGGATCTACAAAACATAGTTTTTCATTAGCTTAGGGCTTGTGCATGCATCATACTGCGTCTCTTTCTTCTCTCTCCCACAACACCCTGTAACCAAATACCACAATTCAATGAAATGGTAAATAAGCCCCAGACACATCTTAAACTTCAAAAACACAGGTGCTCTGTTAACTTTCCATCTCTTCCTGTTGAATCAGAAGCAGAAAGGAGGAGAAAAATGTATACATCAAAAAGACTGGTAAATGTTATAAAGACTTCCTTTTTAAGGAACTGAATAAAGTGACTTCCCTCAGAGAACAAAACTAATTAATGAATTAAGTCTTATTTAAAATACTGGATATGGAGTGTTATATTGGGGTAACAGGCAGAAATAAGTGTCATAAGGTTTACTTCAGTAAATTCAGCTACATTTGTCACTTCAGACTCATCATCTCATCCTCATGCAAGAACCTCTCATGTTTGTTCCTTTCTCTTTATTTTTACTGAACCCAATGTTACTGATCATCAGTAAAGCACAAACACAAGGGTCTGTGATCACTGTTTCTGCTTTGCTCCTCCCCCCAGCCACATGCACAAACTGCTTACTTCTTTCAGAGGTCTGTGGACCACAGCAGCAAAACCAAACAATTACTCTTCAGGAGCTGTTCACTCAACCCCTCCCACATTTACATTCCCCAGTAACCTGGGAAAAGGTTGGAAAATAAAATCCAAGACAGTAAAAAAGCAGAAAATAAACTTTGAGATTGTTTTCCACACATGCCTGCTACAACAAGGCTCCCACAACACCCCACGTTCTGGAATTCACATTTCTTTCCAGTAATTCAGTGCTTGCTGGGCATGCTAAATAATTAAGCAGCCAAGGAACGTGGTATTTTGAGATGATATAGCTTTAACAAACTTGTGCAGAACTCAAGTCTCAGAAATCTCTACATAAGTTTCAAAAGGCTTTTGAAATTCTAGGAAAGTGCCTTGGCCTCAGTTTTCTTTTTGAAATAATGCCTTGATTAGCCAAGGAAGTTAGGAAGCGTAACTTATAGCACTTCAACTGGGCATTAAGAAAAAATTCTGAGACAGATACCCTCCCCCATCTACTGCTAGGCACCATTTTTGCATGGGAAGAGGTATCTCAAAGCTAAGATAATGCCATTGTTGTCTTGACTGCTGAATGAACTAAGCTAAACTTTATCCAGCAGTTTCATAATTTCAGGTGCACTCCTTAAATACAGTAAATGAGGAGACATATGGATGTGTCACTACAGAAGTGTTAAACACTGTGGACTAAATAATCTACCAAAAAAAACCCACAGATCAACTACTACTTTTCTTTAATTAATATATCATACAAAGGAAAATCATCCATGTGGAATTTTGAGGGTTTTGTGTGCCTGAGCATGCTTCAATGTTGCAGCTTTTTCTTACGATAGAGAGGATAGGGAAACCTGAGACCTTTTAGATAAAGCTTGTAATGGGTTGTTCTTCCAAAATTTTCCTTGTCTTTAAGGGAAGAGGTTGGTGTTGCATAGAAGTACCAATTCATTGTGATGCTAACAAAAGTGGTCTGAAAAAATTCCAAGAAAGCATGGGTAGGATGTCCATCATGGGTACAGCAATTGTGATCCGCAAAAATGTGACTGCCACAATGGATGGACACTTGGTGGGGCTTTACTGGGCAGGGTGCTTCCATCTGCCTTTTTGTGTGATGGTCCTTTACCCAGCCCTTCACCTCAAGTGCCAATTGTCCTTCTCCAACACCTGCCAGGCTGCAGCTCCCTCTGGCAAGCACCACTGCAGTGCCACAGCCCACAGTGCACTTGGAAGCCACTAGTATAAAATATTTGGAAATACAATAAAAGTTAAGTCCTTTCCCCATTGATCTCTATTGTTGTTGCACTGAATTTTGAGAGTTTTCATAAATGATGTAAAAAAACACGTCAGGTAAAATGACAGAGATAGAAAAAGAAAGAACTGCAGCTGGAAGCTTATTTTAAATAGGGTTTCCCAGGATCTTGTAAGGAAGTGATCCTTTGCTCTCCTCTCTGGCTGCTCCTGTTCCCCCATGGGAAGCCACAAAAACTGCAGCTCTTGTCAATGGCTGCTTCCTGGTCCATGCAAGCTGAAGCAGAGACTTCAGCCCTGCCAGACCTTCAGGTGCAGCCCTACCTATTGCTGATTCTCCATCCTCCAAGTCTGGCTGAGATTCATAACATGACTTAGGGAGCTGGGCCAAGAAGGCTTTTGCGGAGTGCCTCTGATAGAAAGATGGGAAAAGAGCCATTTGCATCAAGGCATGGTTTATAAGTGCTACAGCTTGAGAAGAACACTGTTCTTAACCTAATGAAAGTTTTGCTGCATGGCTTCTAAGGTCACTGCTGCTTTGCAGCAGTCTCGCCTGATCTCCTGTCCCAGTTCCCTGTTCATGGTCTTCTAAGCTGAAGCCTACAAATAGGGCCAATGTTTATACACTGCTGTTTTTCTTTAAAAAGACCACGACCTATATCACAACTTTGAAGAAGATCTACCTGATGGAACTATCAAGCTCATTTCAACCTCTAAGTTATTCATTAGACAGACCACCAAAAAAGAGGGAAAAAAAGCAAATCAGTAAATTAGATCTTTACAAAGTCTCAAAATACTTCTAAAGGATGCTTGTCAGAACAAACAAATATACCAAAGGAAGAAACAGCCTCATGAATTAAGTAAAAAAATAAATAAAGGGAAAACATATGAAAATTTCAACAACTGTGCCAATCTGTTGCGAGCTGTACCCGTGCCAGTGGGCGGCCTCGGGGCACCGTAGGATTCCTCAGTGCAGTGCCAAGCTCCAGCAATATTGTTATGGTTAGAGAGGAATTTCTCACAAGAGCTAACAAAGGCAGAAGGTCATAAATAAACACAGCAGGATCGCCTTGTCAGTTCTCATTATTAGCGCTGCAGGCACTTGCTTTTTCTATGGGCTGTTCACAGGTTCATTTAAAAGCTCCTCCTCAGAATTTCACATGCTCATAAATAAAGACAACATTTCATGAGAAAGAAAGGCACACCTAAGTTATTTTTTATTATGGGGTATTTTTAAGCACACAGGGGCACATGTGCTTGAGCTGGCTGTGCTGTCTGCAGTAGCTCTGTCCGTACACATCCTGCACTGGCCAAAACCTTGCACTCGGCTAACCCAGATCTGCAACACTCGTCTATGCTGGCCTCCGTGACGCCGTGCAGGCCTCCCTCAGACCACGGCCATAATGAATGAGGAGAGCCTTACTACTGTACTAATGGTCACCAGAATTACATCTGGGCAGGAAATGAGGCTGAGCTCGTAAACTGATCCTGACGTGCATTGTACAACTAGGGAAGCACAGCTGTGTGATCATTATTGCAATTATAAAGTGACATTTAGTGTTAATTTTCTTTTCTCAGTGAATTTTGAAACAGAGAGGGGGCAGTACCAGTAACTCTGGGGGTACAAATGTGCAAAAAAAGGAGATGAAAGTTTTTAAGAGTGCACATGTTGATTCTTCATCATCTGTCAGAGGTTAACAAACAGCTGAATAAAAACACCTTGTATCTCCCATATAAATACCCACCTTTATCTATATTCATACCTGTATAAATGGGTGAAAAGTAAGCTCTGTGTAAAACTAAACACGCTTGAAATAAATTAACACTATCATATAATGCATGCTGATTTCAATTTGCAGATATAGTGCTTTTCAGAATATTAGGGGAAATCAAGAGATCAGCAATGCTATCTCTAGAGAGTTTTTATTTTCTACTTATTACGCTGGAATAAAAAAATATGTAAAGATGTTAATAAAGCTCAAAGGTTCACAACCTTGGAAAGACTGCCAGTAAATAAAAAGCAAATAAAAAAACAGGCCTTATGTTATACAGGGGATGCCTAGCAATGGGAAAACCACTTCTCAGTCACCATTCCTTCCGACTCAAGAGAGGTGGTGGAGAATGTAATTACTCACCTGCCAACCCCGCCCCCCAAAATTCTGCTCCCTTCTGTGAACTGTACTGAACACTAATGTACCAGCACATTAAATTGTTGTCTCTATCATTCTAGTCAGCTAAAATCTGACCAATGTTATTGCTACTATAAACTCAAATCCTCACCTTTTAAAGCAAACTACATGACCGACAAGTGAAAACTCTGATGCCTTCCATGCTTTCTGCGAGAAGCTTGGGAAAACAATTTTCCCTCCAGTTTGCTTCCTATCCCATCACCTGCTATCAAAAGAAGTCAGGTTGTTAGTCCTGATGCACTACAGCAGAAAAGCCGTGTTCAAAGAACTGTTTCTCTGAGCTCTGCAGCCCTTCATTCATCATTATCAACACCAGGAGTTGCTGCAACAGCCACTGCAAATGGAAAATCTCCTTGTTTAACTTCTAGGGGCTGCCAGCCCACTCCATTTGGCCTCCATGCCTTTGTACCTCAGGCAGTGGGCTGCTGGCCATGCTGTGTGTGTGCCCTCTGCCCTGACAGGAGGGCAGCAGCCCCTCTCTCCTTTTGCCAGTGGGAACGCACGGAGCTGCTCTCCAAATGGCTGACCCTAAACTGCCTTCTACCAGACACAATACCGAAGGGGAGAGGAAAGTTGCTTTCTTTCTGCACACCAGCAATGGCGTGCTTCTTGGCTCCAGACTCCTCGAGAGGAAAGAGCTCCTGGAAGTGGATTTGGAGGAAAGGACAACAGTTTGCAGCTGGTCAGTTCCTCAGTCTCTCCTGATGAGTAAGCACAGTGCTGCCAGGGCACAGAGCAGGCTGCAGTCCCTTCTGCAAGCACAGAAATGGAGATGCTGCTCTATTTCTAGCCTCTTCCCTTTGCTCACTTTTTAAAAATTAATATTTTAAAAACATTTACGTAGCAGACACGTTGCAACTAATTTATCTTCCCTGGTCAAAACACACTTACTTCTGTAGAAACACTCTTCTGCCACCCATTTCAAAAGAAGAGCTGGGTTTCAGCCCACTCACTCAAACACAGATTTGTATTAATTCTTGCGCCTCATTAATTATTTCAGAAAAGGAGAATTCCTTACACAAGCTAGAGAGTGACCTATACCTACTAACTGCTGTGTGCTATGAATGGCAGTGCACAGAGACAAGGAAAAAGATATTTTTCAGGGGTCTCTGCAATGCTTTCGAGTCACAGTGAGAAGAACTTCAGGTTTCACAGACTCATTTTACTTTCTTTTTTTTTTTTTTTTAGTACCATCTATTTTGTTCTTCAGTGGTTTTGGTCATATTTCAGTAGCATAACATCCATGGCTTTTTGAGACTTTTGGTATCTGAAACTTATTTTACACAGACTTGGAATTTTCTATAGAAAACATTTTATTTTGAGGACATCGAATTTCTAAATTAAATCATTAAATAGTTTGTCATATCCAGCAGTATATTTCACTGCCATAGATGCACTACTGTGGAGTGTTTCCTCTAGGAGTGCAAAATATTTATTTTGTAGAGTCTGAAAAAGGTAATTTTACATTTGTTAAGAGTATAAAAGAATTATGCAAAGAACAGTTGATGAAGGGAAAATGACAGGAGGTATATTCTTCAGAAAAATTATGGAAGTATTTTCTTCTTACAAAATACCACTTGTTATTTTTCAATGAAAGAAAACTGCAAGGAAACACTAAAAAGGTTGAACCAACTACTCTAAAAAATTATGAATGCCAAAAGATCACAAATAGCACATTAATGTCCGAATGTTGGCTCCCATTGACTCCTCAGGATTTTAATTTTGTTTTCTAAAGAGAGAAAAGAGGAGAGAAACAGAGAGGGCATCATTAGACTAAGTCCATCCTGCCTTGCCTTAATTTTTTAAGCTAAAACCCCCAAACTGTGTCCATGATCTGTATCGGTTTGTACCCGACCACTTCAGCTGTCCCTGACACTTGACCTGCTTCCGAAAAGCAAGAAGTCCAATTTAAGTCGACGGTCCTACAGGGAGGTAATGGTTTGACCCTTGGTCCTTCCACTGCAACCGTTCCAATTCTCTAATGATTTCCCTGCAGGGTTCATTTACCAGTTCTGGGTCAAAGACCAGCACATCCACGAAGGCAAGGGGCAGCAGAAGCACTGCATGATGGATTTGAAAATAAGCGCATCGTAAAGGAAACCTTCATCAATTAGGGATGGCCTTTGAATTCAAAACAAAAGGAAGCAAAGTGCAAATCATATCGTCTACTCTGCTCACTTTAGCAGCACACGATTTAGCAGACACATACGGTAAGAGATGCATTCTAGCCTAGGTGCAAAACCAGCAATCATCCTAGGGCAAACAGTCCCCTGTTCATCCTCAGAAGAGATGGCCTTTTGCTCACTCTGGGCAACTGGGAAGTTGAAGGGATTTGCTGTTCGGTTCTATGCCAGCTTTTGGTACAACTTAGTACTCGGATATGTGCACCATGACTTTAATCAGAAATGTTAAGACCTGCTCTAACTATGAAGCAAAATATTACCCAGGTCCACTTCCACTTTCTGGAATCTGTGGTTTAATTTACTTTTACAGAGAACTGCAAAACTACCAGTTATGAGTACATATTTTCTATCCACTCATTGTCATGCACTTATTAAAACAGCTGCAAATTTCCTTTTTCTCCTTGTGCTTTTCAATACTGAAAGCACTACATATTTTTTTGGAAAGAAAGGTATGAGGAAGTATATTTAGAAGTACAGAAGGAGATGCAGCAAGGGCATAAAATATCTGAACAATGAAGAAAATAAAAGATATCTCTTGCTTGTTCTTAGGGAAAGATTGAAGGGGAAAAAAGAAATACTGACAGCAAACATGCAAATTAAAAAAAATATGAGAACGCTAAAAATAACTTTTAAGAAGGTCTCTGATTTCCTGTGTGAAGTGACCAGGCAAAGGCATGTTAACAACTCTGCTGATGCTAGAAGCCATGGCCATGACTAGTGGTCACTGAGCTCTCATCTAGTGAATTCTGCTTAGTTATAACAATTAGGGAGCTACAGCCACACATGTAACCTAAAATTAAAACATTAAAGAAATCCTACAAGTTGTGGTTTTGGTTTTTTGGTGTTTTGTTGTGGGTTTTTTGTTTGTTTGTTTTTTAATGTTTTTAGTATATTTAAGCTTCCCTATCTATTTTTGAAGGACAGGAGAAACTGCTTATCTGATATTCAAAATATGTTTGTTATCATGCTTCTTGCCAAGGCTTTTCAAATTTAATAGTGATTGAGACCTCATAAAAATACTCTGATTTTCGAGTTTTAAGAAGCCTGTAAAGAAAGGACTTCATAGTGTTTCAACACAGCATCTGAAAACTACAAGTTGTTTTTTAAACTTCTGCCTGCCTGTGTGCATGACTTATCACATCCTCTCTTCAGTATTCTGCCCAGTACTAATATGTGTGTATTTTTTTCCTGCACAAGAAGCATAGAAACCTATATTCTTGCTAAAACAGAAAGACAGAAAAACGTTACTTTCTCCAACAATATTCACCTGAAAAAAGAACGACTGCTAAGACGAAGAACAGCTGAATTTAAACAGGGAGTAGAGAGATAAAATAAGGAAAACATTGCAACAGACAAACTTTTTACATCACCTCTTCACAAACGCAAAATTTAGAAGCTAAATAAAATCCTCAGTATTGAGCCCATCAAGCTTGCTGACCTTGAATCTCATTAATTACCTCCCCAAGTTTAGTATTCTCACTTCTATTTTGGCAAAAGCAAGGGATGGGCAACATCCGCTGGGATCTGAGTGAAAGGGGTTTGTCTGTGCAACCAGGCTGGCTGAGAATAAGTTCTTGCTGCCAACCATACGTGACAGGAAAACTTTTTTTAATAAAAACCATATTGATGTACTTGTTAACGACTTGAACAGCCCAGTAATTGAATTTAAACCAGTTAACTATTCACCAGGGCTTCATCAGCCCACCTCCTTCGTCTCCTCTAGCCCTGTGTTATTTCAAACAACTGGAAGAATTTTACACCACCACCACCCTTTCCACCACAACCCTTTCACCATTATGTGTGCTTGGGAAGCCTAGTATTTGAGCAGCTCATCTGAAGAGCTCTTAACTGCATTTTTGAAAGAACAAAGCAGTTTTATAACTCTCTCTGTACAAACAGAAGGCACTTATCTGAGGGGCTCTCTTATTTTCAGTCCATCAATAAGTGACACCGATATGTTACAACTGGCTACCACCATGGAGACAAAGTGTGTCCGTCCCTGACCTCAAAGGGATCAATCACATCAATGTTTCTATGAGGTTTGGGTTTTTTTATTAAAAGGGATCAAGGAAAGAAACAAAGCTCCCCAAAGTACATGGAATGTTTTAATGTGTAGGTTTTTCAATTTCCTCATTAGCAACATTATTTGAAAGCTGAATTACTAAAAGGTTGCAATTACAGAAAGACATTTTTTCAATAATTTTTTTTTGAAGTAGTAATTCTTTAATTTCTTTTCCCTAATTTTTCATCAATTAAGTTTAATTTTTCCTGTGAGCCAACACAAGGGAGCTGACAATAAAAACAGCAAACCTTTCCGGAAGCCCTTAAGCCAAGTGATTTCAGCTTATAACCAGGATACGCTTGCATTCACAACTACCCTCACAATAGCTCCACCTCTGCTCAAAAGTGTGGTTTTGCAAGATTTCTTCCAGGCTGGCAACATTTTGCTTTTGTAGTTGTATGCAAAGAATGCCTCACTACAAACATTACTAGAAATAAAGGAACTTATTTGTTTATTTTTGCTTTAAATAAATTACTCTGTCCAGCTCATTTATCTCACACAGACCACAATTTACTATTACCATTTATTTAAACAAATTCTGGATCTGATGAACTTCTTACTGGCGAGCACCTACAAAAAATGAAGACATTTCTCTCAGAGCAGTCCCTTTCCCTCCCTAAATTCAGGCAGGAACAGAGAAGCCAATAGTTGTCTTTAACTGTTCACTGAGTCGCAGACCATACAGTAATCATACACACTGCAACAGATTTGCACACTTGGGCAGCATCTCAATGGATTGATAGCTTGTCTGCAGAGATGTGAACTTATCAAGGTTCTGCTTAGTGTAGATATCCAGACAAGCAGTTGGCAGCGAGGTTTCTTCTGCACTAATTACATTCTTTTTCAAAAGTTTGCCCTGCCTAGGTGTCCAGGTAATTGCAATTAAGGCAAGAATCTGGTAATTAGAAATTCAAGTGCCCTGCCAAGAACAATACACTTCCTCTTAACGTGCTGCCCAAAGAACTAATTCACTTGGAAACGACAGAAGCTGATGTGAAGTGGCAGAGTAGATGTTGATTAAGCAACAACCACAGAAGTAAACTCCCTTCCCCCTAAAATCATTTAGACTCTTAGCAAGTGTTTTATTACATCTGAAACATATAAAATAAATTTAAAAATCAAATTCCAGGCTTCCAAACAGCAGCATTTTCTGTTCCCTTTCTGTTCTGTGTCTGCTTAGAATTTCTGGACTGTCTTTCTTGAAGCTGAAAATACAATGCTGGTCATATTCCCCTTCCATCTTCCACCAAAAGCTAACTTTGTATCACGACTCAGCAATTACTGCTCATAGGCATTACTGAGTAAGTATCAAATCACTCAGTAATTTCTGAAGTAAGTTTAACACAGAACAGCAAATACATAAATTTTAAAAAGTATAAACCAAAGCTGCTCACAATTAAGTGCTCTCACAGGACAGAAAGATACTACACTATCCTCTAAATTCCAAGTTTTTTAATGGTATTGTTAGTTGGAAATGAATGGTTATTTTTTACTCTCCCTACACATTTCTTCCTAACTCTCAGCTGTTCTTATAAATTCAGAATAACATTGCTATCCCAAATCTTGGGCCTAGGCTCTTATAGTTAATAGTAGTTTTTTCTTTCAGGAAACGCAAAAAGCCTTTTTCCTTTGGGGATAAGAAAACTCTTATTGTGTGTATATTGTGTATGTGTGTGTGCGCGCGTGCATTTACCCAGTTACATGAACACAGATGTTTCTGTCCAAATCAAAGCTCTGGAATCATGTGCCTGGCTTTAGACCATTCGTTTTTATATAGCTGACCAATTTGAAATTCAAAGGTGGAAGGCTCTGAGATGATGTTATTTAAAATTATTTGAAAAAAATGGGGTGGGGGAGAAATTCCCTCCCTCTTTCTGAATAAAAATGTATACCAGGTCGACATTCATGCTAGATGAGTCAAGGAAAGTGCTCTCTCCAGTACTGCACTCTGTGGTTCCCAAATAGCTTCTTCTGGATGACATCACTACCTCTTCTAGTGTGCTACCCAGGCACTATCAAAGGAGCTTCTGTTTCCTTGTCTCGTGTTTCACCCACTGGAGGCTTCAATAAAATCCCATCACTGGGATTGATCTGGGGATCAAAAACCACCACAAGCATCACTCACAGAATCCAGAGCGCACTTCACAAACAGAGCCTAGAGCAGCACGCAAAATATGTATAGAGCCCTGATGGAAAACTATGAAAAGGAAAGGATGCTTTGAAATTTTCAAGTTTTGTTGTTGGTTTGCTTTCATAAAGCATTGTAAGAGCAGTACTGCTCCCCTCCTGCCCCCAATGTTTTTAAGCCTAAAAAATTACTCCGTTCTCTCCTGACCTCTGTTTGCTATTGCCTTAGTGGATTTCCAAGATTTCTTAGATCATAGCCAGACATAACTACTAAAGGAACAAGCTGAGATCATCAAAAGCTCATGACTGAAATGCTGAAAACAAAATAAAATGTACAGTTTTCACCACCCACCCCAGAAGTACATCAAGTGCACAGCAAGAAAAGCCTACAGTAAGAAATTACCTCTCACGCGCTGCAGCAAAGCCTCAGGAGCTAATAATACAAGAAATAAAACTGCTGTTTTGATTGATAGATCTGTTAAAGTTTCTTATCGCTTATTTCCAACAATGTCAGTCAAAAATGTTTCACCTTTTATCAGTAACAAAATAAAGTTATTTTTGCCTGAGAATCTAAATTATAGATACTTAGGTGCAGCGAAATAGCACTAAGCCAAGTGACAACTGGGGACTAATGTTTTGCAATTGACCAAACAATGTATTAAAGAAAAAATAACAAATATTAAGTCATACCATCTAACACTCTGTTCCTTCCTTTAATTAATTTCAGGTGATCGTTAGCAAGTTGTTTTGTTCAGGTATATTGGGTTTTAACTTAAGTAATCTTCCCCTTTATATCACAATACAATACAGAAATTAACTGGATTCTTTGTTCATCTAACAGACAAATTTTACATATGCTACAAAAGTATTTATATACATTTGCATGTCTACATAAACACACCCATTTGTATATACACAATACATTTAAATAATCTTTGATTGGTAAAGCTGGGTACTGAAAAATGGCTCACTCTCAGCAAGGCTTTGCTGTTGTATTGTAAGTGATTTTTATTTTCCTGGGCAAGTTAAAATCTATTGTTGAAGGAGTATGAAAATCCTCTTACCTGCATGCTGATTTCATAGTTACAACATGCTGAAAGTCATCGGATGCTTTGTACATGTGATCGGATGCTTTTTTTAGTGAAAGTAGTGCTTCGCAGAGAATTAGGAATAGAAAAGCCTGGAGAAAGTTAGGAGCCTTATCCTCCTTGTATATACACACACTTACACAGAAGCAGATGAACAGTTGACTGGGTCCACACAGTGTGATAAGATAATTTCCCAAGGTGCTGACACTACCTGCACACAAGCAGGGCTGGGCCCCATTCCCTTCCTAATTGCAGGGGCACATTGCAACCCAGACAACGACAGAAAACTGTAAGAGGCCACAAACCACAAAAATGGCAGAAGAATTTAGACCAAAAGAAAGGGATTTGTCATGTCAGAAGTTACCAGATCCCAGGCTGATGGCATGTCTAGGTCCATCCTGCTGCTTCTGAACACCTGCTGGAAGGACGCACTCCCACCCGGGACCCACAACGAGCAGAAGCTCCCCCGTTCCTTTCCACACAGCCTCTTCTCATCTATGCGCTGTTGGACTAGGACTGCAACTTAGACTACACTATATCACACTATAACAATGTTATCTCCATTGGCTCTGCACGGCTGTTAAAGACCTCAACAGTGCGCCAAGCACTGGCCATGCTCCCCAAAGCTGGCTGCTGTCAGAGGTATCCCACCTCAAGAAGCAAAATCGCCTGGGTTTCTCTTTGGACCACAAAATCTATTCCTTATACATTGAATATTTTATCACAAACTAAGTAATGTAGAATAAACTTTCTTTTGTAACACCCTTAAAAACAGTTAATGAGAGATTTTTAGAAGTTAAGAGTTTTCTGTATAATACTCCATAAAAAAATAACAGAGCTTTACTGCTTCTTTCTTCAAAGATGAACAGCTTTTCTGAGAGCTGCATCCATTCAAGTAGTGGAAAGAAGCCAAGGTGCAACCAGAGGCACTTACATTTTGAAATCCAAAGGGTCACTTTAGAAAAATTATACTAACTAGCACATAGCAATATAAATAGCTCTATAAAAGCAGCAAACTGCCTTATAAACTGCTCTTTTAAAGCTAACTTTAGAAAAAAAATAGGTTAACAATGGGCTACATCGCTGTAAAGTAAGTGGCCAGTCCCCAACCAAGATGATGAAAACTAGCCATAAAGAAATTTTGGTGAACAGCAGAAAAACAAGGTGATGAATATATTTGGGGGAGTGATCAGGCCTTGTGAACTCTACTCCAGCACCACATCCATCTCAAGCTGGCATCCAGGTCACCAGGCATGGTATTCCAGACAAATTCATTATCATTCAATAATAATGACTCAAGAGTCAGTATTTTCTGGAAAAAAACCAGATTTACTGCAAAGGACAAGCAGCAGACTGCCAGCAGTTAGACAGGTTTGGGGACAAGTCAACCACACCACAGATAATTTCCTCCATTTTATAAAGGTTCCATTGTAACAGACAGATACCTTATTTTCCTAACTTCAGATTGAAGTCCTTTCCAAAAACCTATCTGATGTCTTTGTGAAACAGACTCCAAATATTTTTCTGAAACACAGGCAAAGGCTCGTGTAAATGCAAAGAATGACACAACAGGAAAATTACTGGACGCCTTCACTGTTTCTCATTAGCTAATTTTTTTTGTTTTTGAAGAAGATACAGTTTCTAATGACCTTCCCACCCAAAGGGTAAGAGCTTTGTCACTTGTGAGTTATTTGTATACTCTTGCTAATTGTATCGTTACACTCCTCCAACCATTATGAATATTCATTTTATCTCACTTCTCTCTCTGTGCACTTATTAACTGTATAACACAAATACTCGAGAGATTTTGCGTGTGTGTGTATATACGTATGTGTGTGCGTGATATTATTTATGTAAATCTGTAGCTGACCTGTGCACACAAAACATTATTCACCGGTGGTACCACAGCCCTTAGAAACAAGCTTTTAAAGGTCTGAACAGCAACAGAAATTGCAAAGGTTCCAAACAACCAAATTTCACCTCAAACAAAACCAGTTCCTTTTAGAACAATTTTCTTGGCAAGGATATGAACTCACCAAGCATTTCTTATCATTATTGTTACTATTGTTTACTGAACACTAAACTGTGTTTTGTCTTATATATTTAAATTAAGAAAGTAAGCTGCCTAAAAGACCGCGTCTTGTCGTGTTTGCTTCTATCTGCCACTACAGTTTTAAAGCACATTTCCCTTTATTTCACTTTTCCACAAGCCATAAAAAAACTCATTTCTAATTCATCCGTTCGTTCAGCTTAACCTCTCTTCTCAGCAATTAAAGCACTCTGCGCATCCCTCATCTATCACACAGCCAGCTAAATAATGCATTGCGTCCTCCGCTCATCTTTTATCATCCCAAATGACAGGTATTAGCATATCTCCCCAGTCAATTACAGTGCAGCAGAATAATCACAGCATAATTGGGCGAAAGCCACTCTAATCACCAACCCTGCAAACTCGCAGAATAAAAACTGAGTGGCAGTTCAGACAAGCCTTGCTCTTGTCCATGACTCCAGCCAACAGGCTTGGCAGGTCTTCATTTCCTTCTGCCTTTTCAAACTTGTTCTTTGGGGCTAAACTTCTCAGCACAGACACACGCAACCCATTTGGGTTTTCTTAAAAGGAAGACCAGTGCATTGACAAATATTACCCAAAGACTATTTACTAACAAATACCAGCCTAGAAGAGAGCACAGCTGTTTTCTGCCCTTCAGATCATCCAGCGGGGCTCTGCTTTACAGACTAGCTTTGACAGATGGGTTTGTTGCTCGAGGTAGAAAATTTTACATTTCATGTTAGAGCAAGCAGAATTTCTTTTCCTTTAAGTATAAAGGATTTATGAGATCTAACACAGTTAGGTACTGCTTTAGATGGTGCTGCTTACTGTAGACATTAGCCTTCTGGTTTTCAACACTAGTGAGATGCCCACAAAGCATAATTTTTATTTGTTGTCTGTTTAATACATCTAGATTAAAATCCTACATATGTATTTGAACATAAAATGAGTGTTTTACTTGCTAAACAAAGAGACAAAAGTAAATTAACATCACATTGCTGCCTCCTGTGTTCAATCTGAGCAAAGGAGAGAGCATCAACAGAAATTCGCCATGGCCATTATGTCAAGGCTAACACTCTCCTGGATGTGCGCCCTCCCCACAGCTCTCAAACTGGTGATGCAGGACTAATCTCAGGTGAGCTATTTGCTCTGAGACTTCCCCATTCTGGCATTCAGAGCTGTGTTCTGATGGAGGAGCTACTCGTGGATGGTGGTGGGACCATTCCAGGCCTGTGTGTGCTCCTGAGATCTGCTTACCCTACAGGGCAGGTATGCATTAGCCCTGCAGTCTGGGATGCTCTCAACAGTTGAAAGTTGAGGGCATGCTTAGTGCCCTGGGATGTGAATTGAATTCAAAAGATTTTCCACAATATTACATCAGCACGGTTGAAATTTTCAAATGTCTTACAAACAGGGGGAAAAGTCTTCTGAAATCTAACAGCCAAGTTATCCTTGAAATTCTAAGCGAGATGTACTAAATTTATGCTGTTGTCATCACTGGTAGCAGACTCAGTTTGAGCATATTTTCTGGTTCAGCCCCAAAGAGAGAATGAAATGCTACTAAAGAAAAAGAGCAATTAGACATATAACCAGACCATTAGCATAGTGCATTCCTGCTGTTTGGTTAGCAGTGTGCCTAACTACAAATTTTACCCAGTATAAGGTTAAATAGCACATAATGACAAAAAATCAAGACTTTCTGGAAGTAAAGTTTAGGCAAGCAACATACCTCTTTCAGTCTAAAGGGAGGGGGTTGCTTTCACTTCCTTGTACTAAATACTTGAGAGCTTACACATTATTTTAGCTAGAACACATCATCATTTTAAAAGAGCATTTAAGGTTTCATCTTCTTCCTAACCTTTTTGCTCCCCTATTTTTTCTAAACCACTTTCAAATTTCTAACCCAGCATAATTTCTTTTTCATTGGCAGATTTAGTACTAGATACATTCAATCAGTGGTGATCTTCCCATCCTTGCTTTCCAAAATGAAGCTGAACAGGATAGGGAGGCTTTCTTATTTACTAAATTAATTTTGTCGAACATCTCATTATATAGTTCTGTGTACCAGCACAGTTTCATACAGTGCAGCTATGGGAACAATTTGGTATTAAACCCCTGTTACAAAGCTAGGGAGGGAAGAATAAAAGCTTGTGTATAGGACAAAGAGAAACACCTTCCTTACCCCCATGTTTTCCATAAGATCTATACTACTGATTTTCCACACACAAGCTGCCGCAGCCACAGCACAAGTGAGAAGGGCAAAGCAAGGCTGGAGATTGTTTCACAGTGGAAATGCTGGCGGAGGATCTGTGTTTCTGTCTCCTGAATGGACCTGAGCGTTCACAAAGATGCAGTAACTATTCAGCTTTCTGCGCTGCTTCTTTCTTCTGTGCCACCACAGGGCCAAAGCCTGCTTCTTCTGCTAAGAGCTACAGAACAAAAGACCTACCACCTGTACCCTTCCAACATCTTTCATCTTAAGTCATTTCTCATTTGAACTTTTGCTTAAAAGAAAAAATGGCATAGAGTAGTTATACAAATAACATTTTCACTGTTTTAAAAATTCCAGCGTTACTCTGTTGCATTGCCTTCCAAGCTGCTTACTTCATACAAATAGATGGAGGACGCTTTCCAAATTCCAATTTATTACCTTTTATAATGTTAGGTACTATGTTACTCTCTACAGATTCACTGAAAACAATGTGACTTGGGGCAAAGCCAATCAACAAGAAAAAAAAAGCCATTAAAAATTGGCTTTAAATCTTGGCTTTCAACTGATAGAAAGACTTGAAAAAAATTTTAATTTCCCTCCTGCAATTGCTGATTTCACTCCTGTTCTGCACAAACCCCAGCTGAGTGAATGAAGGGCAGTCAGCTAGGTCATAACAGGTTATGTTGAAAAAACCACTAAGTTAAATGCTGTTACAGGAACCTTTATAAAGCCCTACAAACATTGCTTTTCCTTCTGCACTGCATTTACTGCTCATAAGAAGTGTTCAAGAGCTATTGAGGTTTTTTTCATTCCTGCAATCTAAAAGCATAGCGCGTGTCCCTGAACAAGACCCATGAACGCTGCCCTTCACATTGCCCCGCGCTAAAAAATGCATCTGCTCTGCTTTTCTTCTTCCGTTTTATCTTTTTCTTTTCCCAAACACCAGAATCCAGCCTTATGAAATTAACAACTTCTCTGTGAAGAAGCAGGCTAAGACCAAATCCAATTTTGCAGAAGTACACAAGTCTCCCTAATTTCTCAATGGATACATCTGGCAAAGCCAAAAGCTGAAGGATTTGGCAGCCTGTAATACAAAGCATTCCCAGGAACTACTGACGTATTTTGAAGTGCAAATAGTCTTGTTAACAATTTTTTTCACCTCCGGGGCAAAGGTTCCAACAGACTTTTCTGAGGCAAGTTAGAATCACAGAGTGGTTTGGGTTGCAAAGGACGTTAGAGATCACCTAGCTCCAGCCCCCATGCCATGGACAGGGACACCTTCCACTAGACCAGGTTACTCAAAGCCCCATTCAACCTGGCTTTGAACACTTCCAGAAATGGGGAATCCACAGCTTCTCTGGGCAAGTAGTTTCCAGTGCCTCAACACCCTCACAGTAAAAATTTCTTCCTAACATAAAATCTAAACTTAGTCTTTGTCAGTTTGAAGCCATTCCCCCTTGTTCTATAACTACAGTTCCTGACAAACTGTTGAGGTTGAATGATGAAGGTTAAGGGCTCTTCTGTCTACCTCACTGCTTTGCTGCTTTTACAGAAAAATCATGATAAGAGAATATAAACTTGCACCCAGATACTGAAACTCAAACTGAGTCCCATGGTTTAAACAATGACTGCCTGGACTACTGCAAATATACCTGCATACGTTATGACATTTGTAGCTGCTGGTAAGTAGCTAGGAGTAGTTAACACCTTCTGCAGTATCACCTGTGAAAGCACCTCCTGATAGACACCTAATCCAAAGAATGCAGAGATGATCTGTAAAATCACACAACTCAAATTCTACAACATTACACTGTACCGGGACCGCTCTCAGCTGTCACAAGGAAGCAAATACAAAGCACACTCATCACACAGTACACCCAGACACATACTGGAGTTCATATTTTTAGTTTAAGGACAATTCATCTAATAACAACATTCAAAATCATGTGCTAATACATAATTTCACAGGAAATATGAAAGGCTCTGCAAACAGCACCTTTTAAGAAAAGGTTCCAGAATTTCAGATGGAAGGAGAACATGCTATAAAAACTCCTCCGCCAACACCTGGAACAAAATAATGGCTTAAAAAAACCCTTTTAAATCTACATTACTTGGAACTGAAATTTGGGAACACTATTTCCTTTCATCCATGATCAAGATTCTGTAAGCAACAAATGGATCAAATTCCACCAAGACTTCCTATAAATGCAGTATTTTAATGCCTCCAAGCTGCATGCAAATTTCTACCCAGAAAGGGAATTTCTGTGTTGATGTTCAGAAAGTGCAAATGTGACATGCTACAGCTGCCTTGCACATTATGAGACACAATTCTCATAGTCCTGTACAATGCCTGTCTGCAAAACTGTAAAGATAGAGAAATATAAACTATACAAGGTAGTCAGAGAGCCAGCGGGTGAGGGAAGCATGGATTTAACACCAACCTCAGCTCTACAGTCATGATGGAGAATTCTGTAAATTAGTCTTTGCTTCTCTGAACATTACTCTGCTCACAGTGGACACAGTCATGGTGCCTGAATGCAAAAGAATGGTCTGCAGAAAAAGCACACAAGATAATCCAAGAACTAATGGAAGATGTATTCTCGGGAGTAAAGTGGTTAGTAGGGAACCATAAGCTATTACTCATTAAACTGGGACCTAAAGACGGTCAAAAATTTGTAGATTTGCAAAGTTTACTCACACAGGAACTCTCTCCTGGATGCAAACTCTTCATGTTCTCATTAAGGACAATCGTAGAGAGACAAGACAGATATACAGTCCCTTCCTTCTGAATTATACTGGTTTATGTTTCAAAAATTAGGCAGCAGTATCCCTTCATCACTGAACTTTCATCATCAGTGCAGTGCTATAATTTATTTGAAAGTCAGGTTCACGTTTGTTTCGTGGATCTTGAAGGATGTTAAAATACTGACATTTTTATTAAAATAGTTTTATTCCAATAGATCTCACAGCCCTAACACTTATTTATCTTTTTCAAGAATGCTCTAATAGCATAATAATTATGACCTATGTTCAATTGACTTGACGACTAATGAGCCTTCTGTAACCCAAGTAAAAATCCCATAAGCTTTGAAAAATTGCACAGATGTAATGTTATAGCAACACTCAGTCACTACTTTTCCAGAGTGAAACAGGAGCAGCAAGACAAAGCTGAGAGGATAAATGCCTTACCCTGAATGTTGTTTTCCCATTTCCCTCTTCTTTCCCAGGGGGTAGGGGCATAGTGAGGAAAATATGTATTATGTTCCAGACACAAAATCCTTAAATCTGAAAGTTAGGAATCCCTTTTAATGTAAAAGACTTCCTACACTACCTGGATTCTACCATTAACAGGAATGATGCTTCATTTTTTCCATGGATCTTTTAGCATAACCACACCTACACCATGGGGATACAAGTGTCTCCAAAGGAACAGCGTTTTCCATTCACGAGCAAATACAATTGAGTTCTTATTACAGAGTATTATACTCCACATTTTAGTTACTGCTTGGAGAATTGCAAGAAAAACATACATGGTCTCAAAAATGGGATTAGAGCTCCCTTATTGCAAAAATTAAGTCTAAATATATGGAAAGCAATCAGTTCTATGCATAGCTATTCTCATTCCCTTGCTATATGTGCATGAATGAAAGCAAGCACATGTACTTATTACATTTCTTAATTTATGTACGATATCAAGGAAATTATATAATTTTTGGTTATCTAGGACTTTCAAATCCACATGTTTAAATAACTTACATCATCTTCAAGACAGGTAAGTAAAATATCATGGTTTTCTTCTATAAACAATGTTAAAGACACAAGACAAATTAATGAAGTAACTGCATTCATAAAATGGTTGCAAAAAGTGTGTTTTATAAATTAATAATTAAAACTGCTTATGACTCTCTCCCTGAAAAATATTCCAAAACCTGGATAATGTCCAAATAGTATTTTGGAATTAGACATCTGCTCATCACATCATCTACCTTATAATTTCCTCGCAGAATGGTTCCAGGTATTAAAAAGCCTTTTTAAGTCTGGAATGACAAGATCCAACTACAGAATAAAAATGCTAACATAGATGCACCTTAAAACAACTTCTGTTTTAAAATATTGCTTCCTTTCTGATTTGCAAGATCACATGTATGTAAAAAAAGAAACCATTTGCAATCCCTTTACAAATAATTCCTTCATAGCAATTTACCACAGAAACATAAATATGAATTATTATAAAGCACTTTGAAATCCAGAAATACTATATTACAATTTTGAATAATTCAATGCCTAACTAACTTTCAAAATTCACTTTATAAAACTGTCTTTCCATTGTTACACAATGACTTGAAAAAGGGAACATTTCCCCTTTGCTCAGCTATGGCAGATGCCACCTCTGGGATGGAGGAGCTGAGCACCAGACGTTTGTGCAGTCCTTTTGAAACTGAAGACTGGCACCCGCAACACTCCTCCTAAATTTATTATGCTCTTTCTTATAGCTCAGCAGTGACACATAAGCAACAAGCAGAGCTGTGAGCAATCTACAGTGACAATCTCAGGCTCATTTTATTTTCACCAAAGAGTTTACTCTTACTGCTATCCATGCTGCTAGTATACACAAAATGGACCCAAGGTATAGAAAATCTTTGATTTTATTACTTCCAATTGAGCACGTACAGCTCTACAGATACACAGTGAGAACTTCATATGTACATAAGCCATTTGCAAGATGTTCTCAACAAACACATGAAAATTCAGAGTGCATGCATAAGGAAATCTCAAAACTGACAGAAACAGAACCTAGCTTTTCCACTTACACCTCCTAGCACAGTTAATAACAGATAACATTGCGTTTGAGCCTTATTTCCTGCTATTTGGGGCCTCTTGCCTAATTTTTTTTTTAATACTAAAATGACAAGGGGGCAAAACCAATTACAGAAACAAGGCAAGCTGCTCTTAAACTGATTAGCCTAGATGTCAAAATGGTCATATTCACTTTTATTGAACATCTTTCCAGCAAAGCAAATCCACTCTCTTCAAGACCAAGTGTCATATACAAGTGTACATATGCAAATATGTACACTTCAATCTACCGACTGGTGTTTGATCAATTTACATAGTCGAGTGGCTCACTCAGACTCTCTGTGCTTTGAGGTTACATGTCCCAGAATGTACTGAGCTTCTTGGCATTTTGAAAATTAAATTTAGAAAAACGTATTACTTCACAGTTCTTTCCCCTAAGTTACTAAAATATTTAAGTGTAAGATATTCTACATCTAGATAAGGGGATAAATCAAAGATCAAGACAATGAACCTCCATTCAACACCAGTTCTTTTCTGCACCTTTCATCTCTTTATCAAAACACAGAGAGATGAGCCTTGAGGGAAGCAAGCCCTGGAGTGAGACATTCCAGGCCTGATGAAGTATGCAAGGAGACCACAGTACAGTGGTCGCATGTACTTGACTGTAGCGAAAACCATCTTTCACTTTTAAATTAGAACATGCCGAACTCAAATAACTTTGCAGAGCAAAATTGGAAGTGCAAGACTAAAATAAGGAGACAATTCTAACTGGTGAAAGATCTGGAAAAATATCTGGAAATCTGTCCAGTCCTGACAAGCCTTTTTTTTCCCCCACACCTGAAGGATGTGCCAGAAGCGAAGTGAGAAGGCAAACCCTTCTCCTCTGCTGAAGCACAGCAATCATCTGGGCCTCACTGGGAGTTCATTTCAGATTTCGCATACCACAGCACCTAATTCTGGGTAGACTTCAGGCTCCACACAACTCTGCATTTTGAAAAGCCCTCTAATTGAGGGCTCCTGAAATATTTAAGGTTAAGCTGGAGTATCCTGCCCAGGGTGGCACCCCGGCCTTGACTAAGCTGTGGCACCCAGCCCATAGAGTGCCACAGGGTATGATCGGCCAGGCCAGCGCTCCCCCAGGAGTGAGGTTACTGCCGCAGTTTAGCACAGCACAATTTGCATTGTGGGAATGTAAAGGTAAGGCACCAATGTCCCAGCCAATACCATGAAGTGACAGGCATTCTCAGTACGGTTGTTTTTCACGTGTGTGTTGCCTTAGGTTTTAAATTTTATATTTTTCAAATCCTGTACTGCTAGTGTAACTCTGAAGTTTCCTGTAGCTTGTTAAGTGCTGTTCTCTTATACTAAAATAGACATAACAAAACCTCTCTAACTTGCTCTCCAAGGACACCCAGACCAAGAACTGTAAACCATTATTTTAGGAAGAGGGGAGCAAGCTTGGGGAAATTACATCATTGGCTGGGTTCTGGTTGGTGAATTTATGCTGATATAAAAGTGTGAAGAATTGTGACCAGTCGTCCATCTTGGGATCCACTGAGGCAGGACCGTCTGGAGCCCAGAAGTATACATCTGAAGGCCTTTCAAATAAATACCTCCTTTATTCCTTCATTCCTGTCAAGTCTCTGTTTCTATGTAGCCATGTAAGGCATCATGTGCACATTTGCAATTTGAAATGTATATTTTATCAGATTTAGCAGAAGGATGGTCTTTGCCAGAACACGATGAAAGGGTATGCATGGACTGCAATCTCCAAATTACACTGTCATAGTTTAGAGTATAATTACTTTAAATCACTGTAAAATATCATAAACTAACTCACAATTTTAGTGAACAATGCTCTTTGGCAAAATGTATATTCACAGTAAAGATCAACAAGAAGAAATTGTGGCAATAGTTGCAGCAGGAAAAAAAAGAACCAGGTGCTGCCATATAAGTTGTTGTATTTAATTACTTTTAATTATTCCACAAGATAATCCAATACTTTAGAAATTACTGAAGAAAGAATTCATTACATACTTCTGAAACATTTCTGTTCTAGACTGAAGATTTCATTCTGCCTGGTCCAAAGGAAAAAAGTGGCAGTGAGCAAAAAAAAACCTACTTTGGTGTCACTTACTGGAGATTTAGTGATGAAGGGCTAAAAATATGTAACCAGTCTTTATCCAACTCCCTACAATTTACGGCAAAATAAACAGAATTTAATTCTTGAATGTGGAATGGACATAGTTCTCTTTTTACATTTTAACACTGGTTTTCTTTGTTTAACTAAAATCTTGTATTTCAAATCTGATGGTGATACAATCATAGCACATTACCCTTGCAAAGCTTCTCTCCAGTAATCCCAAAATACTATGAGCACAGCCCAGACAAACGAAGGCACACATTCCTTCCTAGGAAGGATCCATTTTAGTGTGTCTTCAAGTCCTAGATCAATCCCTCTAAATCAGAGAGGGATCTGCCCCACACTGCTGTCCTTCTTGGCTTTGGAGTACCAATTTGCTTCTCTGCACAGTCCTATCCAAGACTATTTTTAGCACAACTCTCACTTGCTGTGAGAAAAAAGTGTCTGAAACAAACCCTGAGAGACCACTAGTTACTTCAAATGATGCTGACTCCCTGGTAAAGCCAATGCAAGAGTGGTGGACTAAGTCATTGACAAACCAAATAGTTCTGCACATCATTAGCAGCAACTGGGCCTGTGTCACAATGTGCGTGTGTGTACACATATGACTGATGATAATGTGATCCACACTATTCTCTGTTCCTGTATGTTGACTTCAAACTTGTGGCTGCCATTTTGGCACAAAAATGAAATACACAAAATGATGGCCTAGAAGGAGTTGGAGTACCTGGAGTTGGTACTGGTTTTCTGCAGGGAGGAATGCTGCAGTAACACCAAACTTCTCCCAACTGTGGAGAGGCCCCACTAGCACCCGGCTAACAGGAGGGAAGGAGAGCAATTGGAGGTAAGCAGAAAATCCTGTGAAACTCTTTGCAGAAGAGTTACAGGAAGATTTAGTGCCCAGGTATGGTATGAACCAACTTATGAAAAAATTACAAGATCAGCAATTATCTCTTTTCAAGCCATGCAAAAATCCTGCCAAAAAAGAGAAAAAAAAGCTTATGTAACTAAACATAGATACATAAGAAATAAAATTTTACATATATATTTAAATACACAGCTTTGTGTATATATATTTTATATTACCATGTGCATGTATAAAAATACAGTTTTGAGCATTTTAATAGAAGCAAGCACAAATTGATTTAAATTAATCTCTGAACATAGTGGAGAGCCAGCAGAGTAATTAACTGTGTTATTTATTAATTATTATAACCATCCCAATTGTCCTTTTTCTTCATCTCTCCAATAAAAACAACTCATTGCTAATCCACTACAGCTGCAGAAACTTCTATGAAATGTTAGTTGAGGTAATAAAATAGCTCCAGTTTTAGGTATGAAGAATTTCTGCCCTTGAATCATTTATGTCAGATTATAATCTTCAATGAAGAATTTGATGTTATTTCAACAATCCAATACCTCACTGGCACATGCTAGCACACAAAACTGTTTTTTTTTTTTTGTTTTTTTTTTTCTAATTACACAGCAGTATAGTCTGAATAGGAAACCAGTCACTGAACAAGCTAAATCTGCATGAAGGAGAAATACTGGAAGAGTGGGATAGAGGTGGGAGGGTAGAATGCAGTGAGCAGTATCAGAAAAACCAACATATAAAAGAGAAAGGAGGAAGGATCATAGAAATGCACCTTAGTTGACAAGATTTCTTTCATTATCTGCTGACGCTTTCTTTTTATCTACAACTAGTTCCCTCTATTGCAGTCAATAACCTGAGTGGGCATAAAATAGATTTTTCTCATAGTTTGGATCAACATAAGATATAAACCATGACTGAAACACATTTCCATGTGCTAAACTCAGCAATGATTATTGTAATCCAATTGCTTATACAACATACTTAGACAATTGAGGTGGTAGGCACAGGGAACACAGAGCAAAAAGGTAGGTAGGAACATGTTGGTTCAGATTACTGCTTTCCAAATCTACTTTTGTTTTGCTGGTGTATTCTTAAATCCTTTTTGTGCTTCATAGGAAGCGATACATTTTAAAGACAGCCACAACAACTTCTTTGTTTTTGGTTTAGAACACCTATGATTTGCACACCCTGACACTTGCTGATTTCATGCCCTGCCTTTTCCCATCATAGCCCCTTCTTGGCTCTCCACATGAGGAAATCTCATTTATCAAAATTCTGTTAGCGTAAGGGGAAGGGCTATGTTGAGCTGAGCCGTGGCCTTCATTAAACATGCAGAACATAAACTGCTGACACTAAGCACAGTCAACTTGCAGCATGGCAGAGGAGGAGGGGGAAAAAAAGAAAAAGAAGAGCAATGAGACAGAAGGAATGATGTGACGGTGAAATAGAAATAAAAGTCACAGTTTTGCAAAGCATTTAAGTCATACTGGAGTCAGTGAGATTTAATCACAGACCCGAAGTTAAGCATGTGCTTAACTTTGCCAAACAGAAATAGATCACTAAATTATGAATGGAACAATCTATATCTGTTCCCAGGAACATGGACACTTTGTTCTCCAGACCAGTCCCTCAGGGAAGGAAAAAGGTGAGGGGCAAAAATGGTAAAAAAATGGAGAAAACAATCCCTTCTTCAACTCAAAATACTGGTCCAGATAAAGGAATCGTATGTTATCTTTAAGATAACAGGAATAAAAAGGTTGGTATCCATCATTTAGGTTACAGGAGACAGAAAAGAGCAATTGCCATTATGGTCGTTAATTTCAACAAGGTACCAAAGGCTGGGGCTCTGAATAAAAGAAAAATTTGTAAATTTGGAAGAAGCAAGCATGAGAACAGAAGAGCATTAAAAATCAGAATTAGTGCAGAGGGGGAACAAAGGGGCTTTTTGAATTTTCACTTCACTTACTGTTCTTGATATTTTTTCCCCTTTAATTCTCAAAGATAGCTGTGTAATGCTGCCTACAATAGAAACTTGAATTTAATAGGCACGAAGCAGAAGGTGTGTAGCATTTTTCTCTGATCACAAGGAACAAGCACTTAGCTGTAAGAGATCCACAATGAGTCACTGCAGGGAGGAATCAAATGCATCACAGGTACATGCAAGTCTTTTTTATTATTATTCTACCAACTGAAAATGCATTATAACATACAGCCCTAGGAAAAAAAAAATCAATTTCAAACCACCTAGTAGTATAAAAATATATAATTTACCAATCATATATGCCTGCATTTACACAGTTCAAGAAGAGCTAAGGCAGATGCAAGGCAGGGGGATGGGGCAGGAGATAGGTGGAGGGGGATGTCAGCATTTCCTCTGTAAGCTTTTCTTTGTATTTATAAATAAATTAAGATAATAATTCTAAGTCAAAATTGTCTCAGTACTAAAATGAGTAATTTACCATCAACTTTCAAATAGCAGCTAAAAGTTATTTTAATGTTATCTGAAAAATACTATCATATTAACATTTTCTGATACGTTCACACCTCTTAAAACACTTCTTCAAAGTTAATCTGGAAGTCAAGTACCATAAAATTAATGGCTGTATTCTGCCACCTTTTTCCATTCTGAATACCATCATATTCCAGAGAGAAAGAATTTAGCTCTGATCAACTAACTCTTAACATAGATATAACTTTTCTTCCCTCTTCCAGGGTTCTGTGTACATGCAGCTTTAATGGAAGAGAGCAGAAAGCAGACGTGCTTATGGCAATGGGGCATGCACTTTGACCATTCCTCAAGTGATTTCTGTAATTTAAAAAAACCCCAGATACTGTATACATTTAATAGAAATCAAGAGGTGTTTTCATGTTGAAAGTGTTGCTTTTCTTGAGGTCACCTACGAAATAGAACAGGAGAGCCCAATTGTTCTATCTTCTCTTTGAACTTGTAAACAATGCAGTATTACCACCAGCTTTTTTAGCTTTTATTTTGGTCAACAAGGCACTGCAGCCTGCCATATAAAGCTGCACACCACATGGCACCATTCAACAGTATATCTAGGTCAGCTTGCATTTTTAATGTGCTCCATTAGTTTTCCCTTGCTCACTGTATCAAGTTTGAACTTCTCCTTCTCACTTTTCAAACCTCTCTATAACTAAGTCAGACAACATACAGGATCCTAAGAGTATTGCGATCATCTTCAGCATTTGTTCCACCAAAGATTGCAGTTCTAATCCTATTTCCTTAATTCTGTGCTGTTTCCAAACCCAGCATCCCCCAATTTCTCCTTCAAGATCCTTTTCCACAATACTGCTGGTAAAAAAAAAAAAAAAAGAGGTTACTTAAATAAAAAACCCCAACGTTTTACCTAACGTAATTCATTCCCTCAGTACTACTTGGGGCAGCTTAATAACTTTGACTGTGGCAGCATTCTGCATGCATCACAGCTAAAAAAACCTACAAGTTAATAAGCATGTGAACAGTCATATCTACATTGCTGTAAAGCTTTTGCAGAATCATATGTGCTATAATGGTATTTAGTTACTTCAATGCAACAAAAACCAGTTCCACATGATTCACTTCATTGCTTTCCTTCATACACAGCAGTTATTTAATTTCTTAAAATATATTTATTAATTTTTAAATTAGCAAGCATTCTGACTGCTTTTCCCACAGATGATTTTAAGGTGTACATCCCTCCATTGGAGCACAGCCCTTGCAAAGGACTGAAGTTGTAAAACCACCCTAGATATAGATTACATGTACAAGGTAATAGGTACATCAGTTCTGACACAAGGAATAACACTGTGAGCAAGTTTAGCAGGAGGCTCGAGGAGATTCAAACAGATCTTTTTAAGTGGGAGGTGGAACTGGATGATGGAATGAAAACAGAGAGTCACATTAAATTGAACTGTACAAATAATGCTTATTTTGCTTCAAATTAGAATGGCAAAGCAAGTTTTAATAAAGAGACTGTAAATTCGTCTGTTGTCTATTTCATGTAGTAGGAAAGATTTAGTACTGAAATCATAAAACACACAGAATGATTGTTACACTACAAATCTGGCACAATAGTTTACATGTGTATAGTGTAAAACAATGTAAAGCATTGCAACAGTATGAAAATCATGCCAAAACAATCCGTAATCTTGTTCTTCCTATACAAGAAAATATGAAGACCCTGTATAATTAACTGTTCACCAAGAAAATCAAAGGAATGACCTTGAAAAATAAGATTTCCCAGTGTCATTATAATCTAATAAAATTATCCATCAATATCCCAATTCACTAGAAAACCCTGTCTCACAAGAAGAAATTCTTAAAAAGCAAACTGAAATAATTGAAGCTTCAAAGTTAAAAAATGATGTCTTCTGTAGAAGAAATATATGTTCAGTAAAAAGCCCAGGATTCTGCATTTTTGTTCTTCTTTTTTCCTCTTGAAATCTGCAACGTGTCAACAGCACTTTTTCCAGCAAAGCATAGCTCTGAACGATGATACACACCTGACCTTGTCTCAAGAAAAAAAAAAGGGGAAATGAAAAGCTAAATCACATCTGTCTACCCAACAACTTTCTCACGCTCCTCTCTGCAATTCCTATTCTTCACACCTAGGATTAGTTTTAACAAGGCAATTCTGAAATCAGGGGAAGCAGCCACATAGCAGAAATCTGAATCTTTTTCTATATGTGTATTTCGTGCTTTTTAAAAAGTATGCTATTAAAAAAAAGGTAAACACATTAACAGTAGTTTTATTAAAAAAAAAATAAGTGTGGGGTTTTTGTTGTTTTTTAAGTCCCAATCTGAATGGAAGCATGCTTTCTGTAGCAAGGTGGGGTTGGTTGCTGCAGGGCACAGTTCTGGTCCCACCAGTTGTACAATCAGGTAGAATTTACAGAAGAAAAAGAAATCTAGTCTAACCTGCTCACTTCATCAAGGAGGAACAGCAAACCATTTGCAAATTTTCTGAACTGCCTTCTTCCCATCCCTAAATGAAGAGACCACCTGCCTCAACATTTATTTAAAATGTGCAGGTATTTACAAGCAAACTTTGTGTTCTGACTGGTAGATGACTTCTTGGTAAATCTGATACTCCCTCTGAGTTGAAACCAGCAGTGTAAATCAAAGGGGCCACACGGAACTGTAAAGGACCCGCCTGATCAGGCAAGCATCATCCCCGTTTACATGTCAACAGGAGGCAGCTGAGCGAGGGAGGATGCTGAGCAGCACACCCAGCCAGACAGCTCAGGCACACCAGACTCAGGCTGCCTGAGTGCGCCCACCAGTTAAAATTTAATGAGTAACAGAAGGAAGACTGAGAAAAGAAATTCTTTTTTTCTGGTAGTAACTTAAGTTGCTGTGATGTAGTGACTGGTGTTAAACGGTGGGTTCAAACCCTTGAGGAGATGCACATTCCCACTATGAAAGCAGTACCAAATTTTGCACTCTTCTGGCATTTCTATGGAGTTAGGAAAGGGAAAACCATACTACAGACTGACTCTTCATAAAAGCAGCAGGGGTAGCATGGATTGCTGCTGCCACCACAAAAGCTGGATGTTCAGTGTTGCAGGAGCTCATTTTAATATAGTCGCAATCTAAATGGGCACAGGACTGCCCAAAGAGGGATAATCATCAATTAGAAAAACAAAACTAGATGCCAAGCCTTTATTGGGAGGGTGGTGAGGCACTGGAACAAGTTGCCCAGAAAGATTGTGGATGCCCTATTCCTGGAGGTGTTCAAGGCCAGCTTGGATGGACCTCTGAGCAACCTGATGGAGCTGAAAGGTGTTCCTGTCCATGACAGGAGGATTGGAACTAGATGATCTTTAAAGCTCCTTCTAACCCAAACCATTCCATGATTCTTACTTACAGACATCATTTGAGCAACTACCTAACAGTTGCCTTGAATTGCATACATATATTCTGAAAACTCCACACTGGTACTCCCAGAAAGGCAATAGGAGCTTTAAATTCATATCAAAACCCAAAATGTGGCCCCATCCACACCTTGATAACCAAAACCGTGCAGTGCTGGAGAGGAAGGCCGTTCATCACATTTATGTATGTCCAAAAGTAGAGATGATGTAGGAAGAAAGAGAGCAGTTTACGTTTTCTTAGCACTAATCCCATCTGGTTGCAGGGCACCGGGCAAACCACAGGCCAGCGATGTTCAAGGGTTCTGAGGAGGTCACGTTTACCATCTGTGCTCACTCCAGCTTGCCACAGAGTGCTTGGGAGCTTTGTAAAATAAATGCTACCACATACCCATGTAAAGTGCCTAAGCCTAACCCTGAGGCCATCAGTATTTATTCTGCAAGCACCATGAGATGCTTCATGCTGAAAAGGAACATTAAACATGTATTTATGGCTAGTTTGGATCACTGGCAAGGGAATAAAAAAGGAAATATCCAAGAAAGTCTGACGTGCTATATAAATGCAGGGACACCGCTACAGGAGACAGGTCCTTCCAAAAATCTCACCTTGTCTTGTCTTTCCTGTGACTACAGGAGTGTGGGCACAGGGTGCCAAGAGGAGAGAACCAACTCTTATTTTTATCCAGCTGATCATGACTTTCTGACAAGTGGAACTTCTCAGCTAACATAGCTTTTTTTCTTCTATTCTATGTATCACTTTGTCTTTTCTTCTTTATGCAAGATTGTTATGGAATTGTCCAGACCAACCATCACTGCACAAGGAGGCATCACGACCTCCAGGAAGCCTGCACTTTTTTCCATCCTCCCAGAGAGCTTTAAAATTCTCTCCATATGGGAAGTGGGATGAAGTAGTGAGAAGTGGGGCATCTCAAGTGCGTGCTCTTTGGAATCACTCTCCACACTCAAGGTATTTAGATGCACTCCGCTCCTGCCTGCAGCGCTCAGGACAAAGCTGGACCACAGCTAGGATTCTACGACAGATGGAGATGAACTTACGGCCGTAAATCTCTTGGTGTGCCTCTTAATTTATATAAAAGAAATTGGGGAAAGAAACCCCACAAACAACAGAGGTATTTACTGAGACTAAACTTACTGGACAGTAAAAACTATTGATTATGTAGATGAAATTTTTAAAACATGATCACAATTTCTCAATTTTGTGTTTTCCTGGACTGTCCCAAATAGCATAGCAAAAGGTTGTTCAAGAAGAAACCTGTTCAAGTTGCTGCTACTTAGTCATAAGTACTTCAAAACCCTTTGATACGTCTGTAAGGGGTACATAATAATATGAAAAGAGCACCTTGTTCTGTGCTGTAATGCCATTCTCCGCTCTTGGAAAACACCTAGCACAGAGGGCACTCAGGAGATTTCAGCAACCCCAAAACACAACTTTAACAATGAGTCAAAGAAAAAAGGTTTGAAAATTCTTTTAGTCATTTGAACATCTCAGGTGAAACAAGTCCACAAAGAAATAAACAATAGAACTGGGGAAACATACAATCCTAACTCTCCTATGAGTAGCAAAACAGAATTTACTGGAGGTTAATACGAATATATATCTTTTCTAAGCTAAAACAAATCCAAAAACTTATTTACAGCTCCCAGGTTCCTACCTAAGTCAACAGTGCAAAGACAGATGTAAATGAGGACTCATTCCTCTACATTTCCCCCTAAACTAAGCACACACAGACAATCCAAGTGTCAACACATCAAGACAGAGATAATTTTGACCCTTGAAAACATTCTCTTCTGGAAGGGATTAATTGGCTTTAAAACAATTTAATTTAGCTTTGAAGATGCAACTTTTATTAGTAACCACCAGATGGCAGGAGCAAAGGCTGCTTAGTCCTCAACAAAAGAAAGCTGTCTTAAAGCATTAAAACAATTTTTTACATCTACTTTTTTTTCTCTTTCAATGGCTTATTTTCTTATTTTTTCCAAGAAGTACTATTTTATTGCAATCAAGCTAATACATTAAAAAAAAAAAAAAAGGAATAAGAAAAATGTCTCTTGAGAACATGTTTCTCAATTTTATCTCATGCCATCTCCATCTCATAGCTCAAGGGCTCTCTTACACATATTCCAAGAACAACAGTTTCCTTCTAGGTTTGCACAGTCATAACTCCCAGTCAGCCACCAAATGTATTCCCTTTGATGTCCTATGCTTCAAACCAGGAAGCTGACACATAGCTGCACTGTGTAGCTCAATTTACCCTCGGGATTTGAACTTCTCCTGTCTGCGATATGAAAATAAGTAGACTACAGAAGATGGACCATGATGTGCTGATTGTTGCAATAATGCAGCATCTACAAGGTGTAGAAAAGCAAAATCCCTCCCCTAAAAGCACAAACCTCCCCACTCTAACCAACACTCCCCCATCAAGGCAACCCAAAAAACACCTTAAGAAACTAAAGTAAAAGTAGTATGTTTGGGAGGAAAAATATTTTAGTCCTGAGCACATTTGATTCTTAAAAATATGTATCCTGTATCAGAGAAAGAGCATTTAAAAAATGCAATCCAGCAGCACATACTTTTAAAGACTTAGGAATAGACTCTCTAAACAACTTCCAGAGTTACTAAATTATGGAGACAAGGTCATCACTTTATGTTGTGTCATAAAACAAAAATACAGCTAGTTCCACGAACAATGCTGGAAGCTCCACCACACAGAGACATCCACATCAGAAATACCACCCTTGCTGTATTTCTTTAACAGAGCTGTCTCTCCATTATGCTGATTTCTCGATCAAAGAGAAAGCTTTACTCCTCTATTTGTCTTCCGCAAAGGAAACATAAAATCACTCCTACGGTGAACACATCTATCGGGAATGAGATTCTTTTTCCTCAACCCCAGAAGCACACAGTCCCAGAAAAGAATAGGTGAAGCTCGCTCCTACTTCAAAACAGTGTGAGATACAGTTGTGTGATTAATTCTGCCTCTGTACATTGGCAAACACGCCACTTGCAAAATATGAAAGGCTTTCTTCCCTGCCCCATTTTTAAATGACACCTGCAAATCACTAATCCAGTTGCCATTTATTTCCATACGTCAAATTACAATCTTAACTTGTGCAAAGCAACATAATAGTAATGATTAAGCCAATTACATCACAAAGCTTAAAACGACACACAATGGAAGGATTAAAGCTCACTACCAAATAAGAGAGTCGTGTTCTTGGTGGAGCTCCCCCACTGTGGGAACATAAGTGTCTCTTTTCCTGTTGCACAAACTTGTGAGCCTTCTGACATCTAGCTGGTGGACTGCCATTAACAAACTTATTTATATTAATGCAGCACTAAGCTGGGATCACTGCACCTCAGCATTAGCTGCGGAGGGCAGGCTCTGCGGCCAGCGCTGCCAACGCAGCTTATGGAACTCCACAGGTCCGCACACAGGTTGGGACACGTGCACGAGGTGATCTCACCAGGCTTAACCGAATAAAGCCTCCTCTACCCTACGTTATTTGGGTCAGGTAGATGATGACAGTAAAAGCCTTAGGGAAAGGGAGGGAAAGGAGAGTAAACTGAGCACAAATATTTGAAAAATCGGGCATCCTGTTCTCTAGATAGGGCCAGACACCATTTGCAGCCTCTGTGAAGTGTGTGCTCCTGCATTTGACACCGTAATTCCAACTGATGCCAACATGCGGCTCCTACAACAATAAAATGTGGGTTAAATCTTTATATAATAACCAACCTTTCAAACTAAGATTTTCAATTCTACCTCAGGGATTAAAAGGTTCTAATGGAAATTGAGCATCTGAATCTTTTAGGAGGATTTAAAAATCTCACACTCTTATTTTTTTTGTTCATTGCATTGGTTGTTAAATCAGTATCATTCAAAATGGTTAAACCTTTTACTTCTAAAAGTAAAAGGTGTCCTGGGCACCCTATTTTTTTTTTCTCTTTCTCTTTCTCTCTCTCTTTCTTTCTCACATCTTTGTATTCCTTCTATTTTCTCTGCCATCTGCAAACACTGGTCCCATCTGCTAAAATATAACTTCCTACTCAGCTAAAATAAATACTAAATAAATTGGTACTGTTCGTATTTTACACATAATCATTAGGCTTTAGTAAGATTAATGGGACTTAAAGAATTTCCAGCTTTGAAATACATTCCTGTGTGTTGACTACAGACTCGGGCAGATATCACTCCATCTATTCACTCTTACTCTATGTTAGCTTCTTGGCAACTATGGCTTTGCAGGAACTTATTATATATGTAAGTTTATCCCCAGCAGAATTTGAACAAACCAGGCATAACTGTTAAGCCTGTCCCAGGTCACCTATCAGCTGTTCATGATTTGCTGCGTGGTCATTTCCCCTACACGTCTCCATATGTAACCATGCATGTATCACAACCCTTCTAAATATTGGAACAGAAGAACCAGTCAAAACCTGGAAGGTTTTTTTCTTTAAAAAGAAACATGCATTCAAGCACACACACAAATGCATGTGTAAATTAAACTGAACACCACGTGTACCATCTTTGCAAAAGCTGTTACAGCACACCAACAGCTTCCTCCTTCTGTAAAATTAGTTGCACAGAAAGCTGAATGGGTTTGCTTCCTTCTATTCAACCAAAAGAAAGGTTTGGACAGCAATGCAATCAAATCTGTGCATATTTATACTTATCAAACAACAACTTTTATTTCAACTGATTGAAAACATGCTTAGATTTTTACGGCCTTTTAAACAGTACTGGTCTCACATATGCACAAAATGAAAATAAAATTTCATATTAAAATGTCATTTTTACTCCAATAAATGCCTTATGTCCTACATTTGTTTGGGGAAGACAGTTTACTTATTTAAAAGTTGAGGTTGAGGAAACAATTTTAAGGATTAATATTAATGGTTTGCAATTTGCACCTGTTCCATGCTTAAGGAGTAAAGATTTGAGTTGGTACTTCAAGGTACCTTTTCCCTGGGTATTTTGACAGTTTGACACAATTTCTTTTGTTTTAATTTTATTTTCTAAAATAAGAATTATTTTGTCTAAATCAATATACATAACTTGCATAAAAAGCATCCTGCACCTGATTTCTACACACACTTAACAAGGATGATGATCATCACCCAAGACTCTACCATTCAAGGGGCAGACTACATCAGCCAGATCTTCACTTTGCCAATGATAACTACAGTGAAGCTGAACAAGATTCTGATGTCTCATTCAGAACCTTTTCCTGGGAAACAGCCCCATTTGCTGACAGTATGCATATTTACCATGAGACTGAAACCGTGGAGAATTTAAGAGTAACAAATGACATTGTACATTCTTTCAGTAGTCTACAAACACCCTTTTTTTAAAAGACAGTCTTCTTCTATGTATCTACAGGCAACACAGCCTGTCAACAGCCTAAAACTAAGTGGCATCTAAGGATAGGTGGAATGGATGCAGTCAAAAGAAGAGTCGTCCCCTGCAGCAAATTAAGCTTCTGCTCTTGCATACAGAGGATCCCTACAACGTTTCAAGCTAAGGCATTTGCTACACCCAAACCCAAAAAAGATAGCTCCCTCCAACAGTCTACAATAGCCCTGGAGGAAAATTCAGGCTAAAAGCAGGTACCAAGAAAAGCATTGCACGGTGCAAATTTTTAACCTTACATCCTTCTCAAATGTATCTGGTATTCAAATGAATCTGGTATTCAACTTACCATCTAATTTATAAAATCAAACATTTTTCATTAAAAAAAATTTGCTTATACACATTCTTTGTTGGCATACCAACTCATCTGTTAATGTAACAGAGACACTAGCATTTATTTGTCATTGAGACAGACAGTAAAGAAAGCATCTCTTAAGGGAGAGAAGGGAAGAAAGTGCTTTCGCAGCATGTCTAAATAGACAGCAAAAATAAATTCTAGGATTAACAAGTTTTGGATGATATATTTAGCTTTCTTTTTGATTGATAAAAAGTACATGACAGTCCTACACATACATAGTTCACTAAATAACATAAAGCTACTATTACAAGAGAGTTTAAAATATCCTGATGGTTTGAAGATGAATCTTACGAAAAAAGATGTTTGGGACTCTGGACAATGATGTTCAGAGTTGGGAACAGTACTGATTCAGTCTTGTAAAACTGGAGTTTAGCAACAGAAAACTCTTAAAATTTTTGTAGCAAAAAGGAGTTTCAAAGGATGTCCATCAGGATGACAAGACATAAAAACACCTTGTAAATCTAGCCATGAAAAAACTTAGAAGCCTCCTCCACAGTGCTTTAGCTCTAAGAGCAACAGGAAACAATAATCATCAGTAATATTTCTATTTACCCACCTAGTCTGAAGGATTATGGAGATGAGTTCACAAGAGCTGACCCTCCAGGTTTATTAAATATTCAATGAGTATTTTGTATGCTTGCTGGGTATTAAATAAACATCAGAAAATACTGCAGACTACTATATGCTATATACTTCAAATAATACTGGACTAGCTCTGTTTGTTTTCTAATAATTTTTTGAAATCACTCTATCACATACCAACATAAAAATGTACAATACAGACACAGTGTAAATTCTGGCACCATGAATATTTAGGTATTTTTAAAGCTTTTTTTCTCATGCTGGTTAACTTTGTTTATTGTATTCCAAATAAACCTGGAGAACTTATTTAATATTTTCTTGCTTTTCTTTTTTACCTTAAAAGTAACAGCACTGCTATGTTTTCATCTGCAGAAGTGTCACAGCATATGTACCTTCAGCAGCAGGAAACTCTTGACTGTCATGATTTAGCCTACTGTTGCTACAATCTCCTTTTCCCCTTCCCCATCCACTCTCTTCCTGGCTAACTCGATATAGCCTAGACACAGTCTGCTCTGATTAAAATAATCTGGTATTAGTGCTCAGTTAAAACAGTGGTCATCACCATAATGCTCACTGGCCAAAGAAACTTGAGGACTAAGTAGGACACAGTCCATCCATGTAGCAGGGCAGGTGTGAAGTCATCTCTCCGACACACGGTACTGCACACCACACACTCATCTACAATTGAACACAGGGTGATGCAGCTGCTCAATGAACTACTTTCTACGCGAGACACTCTGTGTCAAAAAGGGCCTGAACAAACTCAGCAGACTGCCAAGCAGACAACAAGTACAATTTCTGAGCTGCAAATCTATGGAACAAGAACAAATTCAGCTTTTGGGCAAGTCCAACGTTAAAAACTACTGTTAAGCTGACCTTCCATGTTTCCACGTGGGTTTCTGCAAGTAAAACTTGCTCACAGGTTTTATACTAAGAACAGGATTAAGACAGCCTGTGTGCCACTCTCAGATTACCACACATAAGGGAAAGTTTCTGAATTGATGGACACAAGTCACAGGATCCTCCATTCTCAGGAAAAATGCCATTTTCTGTGGCATCACATCCAACAATTCATATTGTTGGGACCTATAGAACAAAACTGCACCAAACTACACACCTTGTGTCCAAATGTAGCATCCTCGGAGGCCAAGACTTCAACCTGAAATTATAAGGAGAAAGATAATTTCAAATTTAGCCACCACCAAGAACCTCTCTCTCCTGAGCACAGCACCACAGTCCAGGCAAAGAAGAAATCTGTAAATGAAGGTGACAGTCTGGATCAACCCTACGAAACCTACATATGATAGGATGTTCAAAACTATCAGCTGACAGTAGAAATCCTCAAGTGAGGAAACTCGGAGAGCATCCCTCATGACACAAACAAGGTTTCTGCAGCTGAATGACATAAAGAGTACCTGTCAGTGTCCCAGAATTTACTGTACTGGAACAGAGCTGGAACATTTTTCTCCATTTGGAGTTTTGTCTACACCAAAAAGCTGCCCGAGCACAACCAGAATGATCTGCCATGGTAAGTCCCCATAAAAAAAAAAAAGCTGGAAACATTTGAATTCTTCCCCTCTGGTTATCTTCTAAGCAGGCTGGGTACTTCTGCACCAGCACCAAGTGGAACAGCAATAAGGGAAAACTCTGCAGCCAAGGTCTTGGTTGCAGGCTCCTGTCCTGTCTTGAGCTAGAGTATTGTTTGAAAACTGTAGAATTCGGGGAACACAAGCTCCCCAGGCAAAGGCTGAGACCAGCTGGCTGAGAGATACAGTGACTATTTGAAAGCCTGAGAAAAGCAAGCTGCCAGGTCATCGAGTTGTGCTCCAGATCAAACCCCTTGCTGGTTGCCACACACTGCACAGCTCTAGAGTTGATATGCGCTAATCTGCGACAACAGGAACAGACGTAGGAAAGCAGGCACACCGATTTTTCATTAGACTCCTTAAAAATACTTCACACTTCAGCACCTTTCACCTGAGAATCTCGGTGCTTTTATGAATTCTAATTAATTAAGCTTCCCAATACACCAATGAAGTCAGAAATGTCATCAGCCCAATAGAGAGAAGAGTGAGGCAGAAAGAGGTTAAATAATTTTTTAGTAGTCATGTGCCAAGCCAGGGACACACTCATGAAAAGAATCCCAGATCTCTACTCTCAGGCTCACAGTTTAACAACTAGGAAATTCTCTATTTCTCTGATTTACATCCTATTAAAATGCCTACTGCTGCATTATTATTTATACAACTAGTATAACTATAACTAATGTATCTAATCTCCAGTTTAACTTAAGAAGAGTGAAGGATTTAAAGCAAATCAAGAGGGAAAAAATGAATGTGAAGTTTCAGCCTGAAGCATGTTATAATGCCAGAGTTATAAACCCCTGAACAAGAGGGTTTATAATGGAAAGGCTGATAAACTAACGATGGCAGCACTTAAATATATTTATGTCATGATCTAGCAACATATGGTATTTCTTCATCTCTAAATTAAAAAAGGGAGGACAAAAAAAAATAGTGGGAGGGAGATAAAGCATTCATGGGAACTAGGAATAAATGAAGAAAATGAACCTGGAGTTACCCAATTGTGACCTGTCCAGCTAATTACAAATGGCAATAAGAGGCTACAAAATAGCATCTCATTCAATAGAAGGTAGGAAAAAAAAATCCAAGTAAATAAAATCAATCTAAAATGATATGATATGTATTAGCTCCTTATATTAAGCTTCTAATCCTTTAGGCACTTTATAAATATTAAACAATCAGTCCTGGTGAGACTGATAAATATCCATAATATATTTTACAGATGAAGAAACAGACAGAGGGTTAAGTGACTTGCCCAAGGCCAAAAAGAATAATCAGCCATCGGATTGGAAATAACTTTATGACTGCTTGTCACAATACAGTGCCCTACTTGGATGCTCAGGTGGCTTCCAAAAAAAGTCATTCTACTACCAGGAGCATCTCTGTTAGGGTTAATGTGGTACACATCTAAAGAGTGAATGCTCATTTTCACCAGGGTTACTGTTTCGGTACAGCATCCAGCTACCACCAGCAGACAGACCCCCAAACTTGTTCAAACTCACCCAGTTTTCTCTATCCAGTGTTATGCAGTCACATACCACTCCTTCCCCGCCCCCCCCGCCAATGCTATCTCCAGTCCCATTAATCACAGAATCATAAGGGTTGGAAAAGAGCTCTAGGATCATCAAGTTCAACCTTTGACAGAACACAACCATGTCAACCCGACCACAGCACCAAATGCCACGTCCAGTTGTTTCTTGAACACTTCCAGGAACAGTGATTCCACCACCTCCTTGGGCAGCCCATTCCAATATCTGACCACCTGTTCAGTGAAGAAATTCTTTATGATGTCCAGCTTACCCTGGCACAGCTTGAGGCTATGCGCCCCTGTCCTGTCACTTGTTGCTTGGGAGAAGAAGCTGATCCCCACCTGGCTACAACCTCAGTTGTTCTACCTTTCAGGTAGTTCTAGAGAGTGGATGCTTTATTACCATGCTACATTTCTATTGTGGAGATTCATTAAAGAAAAAACAGAGCCTTCTTTGTGCAACGGGGTCCTTCTCTGACTCCCTCCTTGAATTTACCACAGTTGCTGATGCCTTGCCAGCCCCAGTACACTCTGTCTCCCTGGCCCTGCTGTTCCTTCCTCCTCCCTCTCCTTCCCAAGGGTCCCAGCTGGGAGGGCAGCCCCATGGAGCCTGTCCTGGGCCACCTGTCCCCTGCCCTGAAGAAGCACAACATGGAGGCGATGGCATGGAACCCCTGCACCAACACAGCAGAGATCAGGCAGTTTTACTTTGGGCTCCACAGTGCACCCTCATCTGCAGAGAAGCCACCTGACATGCCAGGACCCTCACTGCAGAGCACAGGCGTATTGTCAACACCTGGGCTCTGCTAAGGAAGCTCCTGCTCAGGTCCAAGAGAATGCTCATGTCTGCCACAGCTCCAAAACACATTAATTAACATGGCACAATGACCAGCACATTCAAATTCAAAATCCAATCCTTTTCACCAAGAAACTGAGAAGAAGAACAAACCATGACATCAAAGAGTAAAGCAGAAGTTTAAGCTGGTTTAACATACTCTTAGTCTCTTTCACATATAGAAGTATTTTCTTTTATGCTTACAAACATAAGGCTCACAAAGACAGTAAAATGGCTTGGAGTGAAGCTAGTACAGATAACAATTCTAATTAAAAATGTTATTGAACAGGTCTGATAATGCTGCTTCTACTTTTCCAAGAATGATCACACCACTTCTGTGATAAGTAATTGTCCTCACCTTGCAGATGATGCAATGAAATATCCTCTGTATTCTTTGTTACTACTGTGTTTGACAGTGTACTAGTGCGTTAGTCCATTCATCTGGATTTTCACCTCCTTATATAAAAGACAGTTAAGCTACATAAGAGACAAATAACTGCTGACACCATAAGGTACACAACATAAAGGACTGAAACAAGATGTGGGACAACACGAGGTTTTCCTCATTCTCAGCTTCAAAAAAACCCAAAAACTAAGCGAAAATGTATTATAACCTAGGCTGAGTGGACCCCCCTCTAGTGGGAATGCTTGTGTACTTCAATCAGCACCCACATCACCTTAGCAAAAGAGAACATTACCTTAAGAATCAGGCAAGCACCATTTCTCTCTTAATCACCTTCAGAATATACCCCTTCCATTTCAAAACACAAAAATAGAACAAGACATTAATTATTGGTTTAAGATAATCCGATATTGATTAAGAACTTCCCATTATACACCTATTTGTGGCAGCTAAACATTTTCTATTTAGTTGGCTGTTCCAAGTGTACACACGTAAATATCTTGGGATAGGTGGACTGTTTTTCTTTTACAGTGAAAAATTCACTGCATCACTAAAAAATGCAGACTTGATTCTTAAATGAAGCACTGTTGATTTCATGTACATATTTATATCTGTATTAGATACAGCAGCTTTCCCCTAGGCACTGCTCTGAATCTTTGCTCCAGTCCACACTTTCTGCTCCTCAAAATACAGTGCTACAGTTGAATGCTGTTTGCCCTGTATTTTATTTCTATGTAAAAGCAATTTTTGGTGACTGTTCTTTGGTGGGTTTTTTTCCAGTTTATCTAAAGCACCAAGTGGCCTTTTTGCCTCTAATAAACAAACTCAAGCTACACTTGCAGTATCCTGCAATTCTGGGCTAGAAGGCTATTGTAAGTGGTAAGGTAAATGAAGGGGTAGTATTCGAGGGAGTGTGTGTATTAACCATACACTGTGGATCAGTTACATGAGACACAATTAGTGGTTTAAGCAGGAGTATCCCACAGCTGAAGCCCGCTTGTCCTGCCTGGGCAACTGACCCTTCCTACAGCCTGCTCCCCACTGCCGCCCCTGGTCCAGTGCAGCCTTCTGGGGCAGGCCAGGATGGGGTCCAGAAACCTCCCCAGGGCAGGACAAGGTGAACTTCCAACCTCCCTGCACAACTTACAAGGTCTCTAAAATGGGTAGCTGTGGCCAAGAGCACTACTGCTTATGTAGTATTCTGTGATTTAATGGTCAAATAGAATAGCATTTAGTATTTTTTTATTTTAAGATGAAAGAATTCATAAACGTCATGTCAGCCTGAAGGACCTAATGAATAACGTGTGGAGTACCCTGAAACAAGATGGGGAGTAGCCTTGAGTCTCTTTTTTGTCGAAAGTAATGAGACTTTGTCAGTAGTTTTATTTTGCCTCTCAAAAAACGAGTCACACAGACCCAGTTCGACGAAGAATATTGCATCGCAATCAAGAGACTTACAGTAAATTACACACAGTCATTTTTACCTCCCTGTCAAAGAGAAAAGGACTTGAAACACAGATAGAACCCATGAGGTACAATGCTGAACACGACCTTTTTGGAACAAAGTTGTACAACCTAGTGATCAGATGACACAAAGAATTATTCTAACTTGGTCTTCTTCAAGGCCATTTTCAGCACTGGTTCAGATCTCACCTCAGTCCAGGACCTTCTTGGCTCATCAAGACATTGTTTGAGATAGGATTAGGTGAAACTACGCAAGACTCATGGGAAGTGAGATACCATTAAGAGCAGGAATTACAGCCATGCTTAATGCCCAGACTGTAATCCAAACAACTGAATATGAAATAGCAAGCACACAAGGACAAAATAACTAACTCACAAAAGACACGGGTTACAAAAGCCCTCTCCATCTTGTTTGGGGGAATCTGAAAATAAGCACTAATAATAATTTCTGATGCATGTTGATTCCTGTGTAATATTCTGTTAACATTAATGCTGGAAAGGATTATCGATCTACGTTTAATTATCCAGGCTAAAACTTCCAATACAGCACACACTTAATGCTGCTCTGAGACTTGGGCTGGAGCTCCTCAGAGTTCACTCAACAGTCACTACTTGGAGCTGGCAGGTGAGGGGGTTACAGCCACTCTGGCAAGAGATGCAGAAGACAGGAGCAGCTCTGATCAAGACAAAATATTCTATATGGGCACTTACAGTTTCCGTGGTTCACACATGAGAATTTGCCCAGCTGGCTGCAAATTTTATAGGCTTTCTATTGTCATTTGTTTGACATTATTATTCTAGGAAAATTATAGCACAGGGCTTCTCTGATACCTAGAGGATTTTTGCGAACTGCCTGCTTACTAAAAAGGCATGCCTCTGGCTCTTCTAAAATATGCTCAAAACAAATGTGTAAGTTAATGCCTGCATTTTGCAATACTTTTGTTTTCCCTGTTAGGTAATGATCAGTCAGTTTAGAAAGGGCTTTCTTCCCCATGATAACAAAACCTAAAAAGAATGAGGAAAGCCAGGTGCATCCTCTTGAATTACTACTGCCAAATCACCTTCTTGCTGTTGGGGTGCTTTTCTTGCTCAGTCATGCCAAGACAAAACTTTGTCACACTGTCCAGTTAAACTGTTCGGTCTTTTACCCATGTTTGCCCTCTGATTTACACAGGACTTGGTGACTTTTTCCCCTCCTGGGGAGAGGCGCTGTAGCTCCAACAACTAGTGGGTCTCATTAGTCCAGGTGCAGAGCAATACAAATGTAACTCCAATTACTACTTCCATGTACCAATCTTGGTGAGCTGGCCATAGGACATAGCCTGGATAGCACAAAACAGGGAGGATGCTGTAGTGCTTGGTGCAGATACACCCTCATAGTCCTTTTCTAGCGTAGATTTTCAGCTTTTAAGGTTTTCCCATCAGCCCACAAACCAACACCCCACCACTTCTGAACTCATCTTATAAATGAAGGTGATCGGAAGTTAATCCAGTTTTCATTTTTCAAGATCCTTAGTTTATTTCAAAGATGAATATGGTTAAAGTCATTCATATCTTTACGAAATCCAGTTTAACTGCCTTTAACATCCCTTCTCTTTGCCATCCTTTTCAAGTAATTTGGGATTCAGTAATTGAGGCAGATAATTGTCCTTCTCTTGGAGCAGAGACAAGCCTACATAACCCACACTAGTTTCTGGCAGTTCTTTAAGGATTTACTGAGTGTGTACACAGCTTTAAATGCACACTGAACTATGGTAATAAACTTTGGTAACTGCAATCATACATGTACTTCATGCTAGGTTTCAGGTCTGTAGCAAGTGAGTATTGGGCATGTTTCCTGAGCAATCCTTGAATAAATACACCAAAGACATAACCTTTGTTATGACCCTGAACCTATGCCAGAAATAAAGGTGTGACAATCACATAATATAAATCTCATGAATTAAGGACAGATCAGCTGAGATTTCCTCCCTTTCTATACAAACGCTGTTGAGACGACTTACTAAATTAAGTAAATGCTATTGCCTCACAGTATGACAATTGTAAAAACTGGAAACCATGTGACCCAGTTCATGGCAATTATTCATTAAATCCAGCATTCCCTTTTTCTAAGGCTTTCCCTTTCATTTATTTTGCTTCTTCTTTAGTGGTATCAGTCATTTATCTCTTAGCTCACTCGGTCTCGCAATAATAAAAATCAACGTTCTAATTTTTGAAGCCACAACTTTTAGGTTGAAAAATACAAATTAAGTAACAAAATGATCCCTCTTTAAATGACAGAATAACTTTTTGTGCTACTTTGTGTTAAAAAGGCTTGAAAATATGTTTCAAGAAACTATGCTGCAGCTCAAATTGCTTATTAACTCTCCTCATTCTCCTTATTAGCATATACAGACAACAGAGCGGCTCAAGGACGCAGCTCACTGAAGCAGCTCTGTTCTTGGTCAGCCAGTGTTTGAGATAAAACACAATGACGCATCATGTTCTTAAAACCTGATTAGTGGAACAGATCTGTCCTGCTTGTATTTTGAAAGTTTTTCTTAAATTCCACTGCTTTCGGGGAAGCTGATTTACAACAATTAAAAAAAAAAATCATTCACATCTCCAGTATTGAGTCCAACACACATTGCTGGATGTGCTATTGACCAACCTGCTGGTTTAGTCTCCCTTTACAAATATTTTGCAAAATCCTGGGAACAAGGTGAAATGCTGAGAAGAAAATATTAGCTAACTAAAAGTAATAACAATCAGCCTTGTGAGATATAATACTTACAACATTACATATATCAGAAGCACCTCAGGAGAAAAAAAATGGTGTGCTATGGGGCAATTTCTGTAAAGTCACGAAGACAGAAAAGTACAAAAATATTTAGGCTTGCACCAGGAAACAAACATTACAATTCCCAGAGAAACTGACATTTGAGACTGTGTACATCTCTGCTCAGTGCACCCTCGCTGCAGGGGAACCTATGAGACCTATCTGTGAGCACCCTTCCATCCCTTACAACTCTGTCACAACTTACTGCTCTGGTCCCGTATCAATAGTGGATCATCAGCAAATTCATGGCAGTAACATGCTCATCTGCTCTTGTCATCAGGAGATGAAACTGGCAAGATATATATAAACACACACATACCCATGCACATGTTTTCCATCTGCAAGCATATATTCAAATTCTTTTATATTTTCCTGTCATACTGTTTTTCATATATATATGCAAAAGATGTGTAACATGCAATTAGTTCTTTCACACCAGAACACTGCATGAAACAGAGTAACTGCACTAAAAATGCTTTTGATACTTATTTGTTTGACAATGTAGAGATCAAAATGACTGTTGTACGTAACCCAAAATCTCAGAGCAGTTGCTATTTAATTTCCCTTAAGAAAGGAGTGGTAGGTATCATAAAAACAAAATTCCAACCTCACGCATTCTAATATGTGGGAAATTCTGAAAAACTGTCATTATACCATGTGACATAAGCAGTAACAATTACTGTCACCAGTAAGTCTTTTATTTAGGTATTGTGACTGCATCTTTTCTAACCCATTTGTATTTTTTGCTCTCTTGTTCCAACACTGTGATTTCATTTTAATTCCCCATTTTCAAAACTGAGAAACATAAAACCCCGTCTGCAAAGGGTCTCTAAAGCTATCGCCTTTGGGCACTATGACGCTGTGGGGCTGCAGAGGGACCACTAAGGAAAACCTCAAAAAAGGCTTAAATGTCGCTGCCCTCTGCTAGTAGGGCTGGAGCTCCCCACTCCCGCAGCTCAGCAACCCAAGCGTCCATCTGAACACCCCCAACAGCCCTTCCAGACAAAACTGGGTTCCCCACCCTTAAATACAAGATGCCATTACCACCCTACGGGGTGGTAATCAACAGCTGCATTGCTGTAATGCTTCTAAATATTCCAGAAAGTTCCAGAAGGGCATGTTTTAAAGCCACTCTCACCAGTGGGAAGGGTTTTTGCTGCTTAAGGCTGCAGCTGCAGAGTACTCCCCTATCCCCTTTACCTGCACCTCTACATAATTACTGCACATAGCACCTGTACAAGTGAAAACAAACATAGTACCAGGTAAAACTGCATGTCTTAACGATCTTGACTAAAAGAAGTTAAACATTTTGCAGCAAAAATTGAAGTTAAGTGACCAAGGACAAAATCCTTACAGAAACAAAGCTTCAACTCTACAATATTCTGTCAGAAGCTTTCTTATTTAATTGAGCCCGTATACAACCAACATCAAAGATACAAAGCTATTTTGTGCTGAAAATACTGGAAGCATGTTAGGAAGAGGTGGCAAACAGAAAGGATCTGTCAAAGGTAACAGATGTATCAAGGGCACCAAGCACTGTGAAGAAGGCGTTAATTATCTATGCTGAAAAAGAAAAGGTGTTTGAAAAACAGAAACTGTTTTCAAGAGATTCAACATATTCCGACTGTGCTCAGGAGAAAAAGCTTCCTGCACCTTACAGAACATTATTTTGCGTATGCAGGTTAAAAAGAACTTTTAGATGAGTTTATACACAATGTAGGGAGCACTCTGATTTAGAAAAATGATTTTAACTTCAAAACCTTTACTGGGTCTTGCAGCCAATTCCAATCTTAAATTGCATTCTTTATTCCAAATTTTAATGGAATGGGTAACTTACACAACCTAGTAGAATCTCAAAAATAACAGGCAAAGAACAATTTTTTGAGCACCTTTTTGCAATTTAGCACCACTTCCCACCACTTTCAACTCCTACCCTACAAGAACTTTTTCATTTTTCTTTTGCTTTATCTAAAAAAAGTGATGCTTTTTGAAAAAACACTAAATCACACCAAGGCGAAATTCATCACCGTAAGATCTACCCTACATACATCTTACGTTCTTCTATACCTGCTTTCTAGATTGTACATAGTAATGCTTGCTCCCAACCTAAGTGAGTTAGGAGAAACTGATTCTTTATTATACCTATACTTTTCCCTTGTAGGCCTAGTGAATTGGAACTTTCTGAAACATGATTTTGAGAAAAACCATCAGTTAACATAAAAATGACCCTTTTCATCTTTAACAGAAAAAAAAATTGGAACCAATCCAAAAGGAGATGAGAAACAATTAAAAGCAAGGAAAGCCTACACTTTTATAGAAAAAAAGGGTGAAATGCATTTTTCTGAACATGATTGAAACATACCAAATGCGTGTTCTCTATTGCACACTCAGCTAAATTAATGTTGCCATAGGAGTGTGATAACAAATAACAAGAAAACCATGGTGCTCCATGCCACTGTAAATTAGGTGGGGAAAGGATCAAGGCAATTGCCAGCAGTATGTAACAGGCTCCCAGAACTTGGCCCCTGCTTTCCCAATTAGATCAAAGGCTCTTCCTGACGTCCCCTTCTCCCACGTATCATGCCATATACTGACATGGCTAATGCTGACAACATCTGGGCCACTCATATGGGCATCATCTGGGAATTGTCAGATCCAGTGCACAGGTTTAGAAGGGATGGTTTGCACAACCAACTGTCCACACACCTGCCAAATAACCATGCAGTACAAATTCCTTGGTCAGCGTTCTGCGTTTCCACCTCTAACATGAAAAGGTAAATCTGTGGAACAAGACTCAGCTGAACTACTTGATTTTTGCTAATGACATGAGCTTTTGTTTTGAATTATCTTAGGATTGCCTCCACACGTGATACAAAGATTGATAAACACTCTGACTCTCTAACTGCTTTAAAAATTATTCAGATATCACAGCTGGCCAGTTTTTGACCCTTCTGGTACCAAGATTTAAGAGCTGACTGGGAAAGAACAAGTGCTCTAGTCAGTGCCATAACTCCTCCACACTCTTCCAGCTCACAATAGCAATACAATTCCTCAGAACTGAAGGAAAAACTGGCTCTCAAATCTAGTCCAACTTTACACTGAACATTTCAGTGGGGTAGGCAAAAATACAAGCATTCCTAGGAATTGCTTCAGTCCTAAGTAGGGTGCATAATAATAATAAACTCAGAAGAAGTGACAAAGTGTTCACTTTTTTTTTCCACTTTACTTGAATTCTCTACACATTGTGCTGGAGAAAAGTGAGCAGAAGCCCTGAAAACATGTCCTCCAAAAACACATGTTCCATGATTCACACGCACAAAGCCCAAATCTGCATACAGGAATCAAACAATTAGCTTCCTCAAATGCTTGAACTACTTAGAAGGTTCGGGACTTTTGCTAACCCAAGCAAGTGCACAACATATAATTATGCTGACCACTTCGGAATTTCACTTTTTTGCTATAGCCGCAAACAAACAAAGTAATTTAAGTCCAAATTCTTCTCAAAGTTACTGCTATCAAATAGTGGCTCACTTATGAAAGCCTGATTAATTGCAGAATCTTGGCTTCAGAATTCAATTACATGTTAGAATATTAAAAATTCTAGAGTCTATAAACAATGACTATGAAACTGTTTATAGCATTTTAAGTATTTTATTTGAATACTGCAGTATGAACTGTAAATGTTCTTCTCCCTCCCCCACTTTTCTTCTCATTCGTTTGCTGCAGTTTCTTCATGCAAACAGAACAAGAATGACACTGAGGGAAAGAGAAGAGGAGAAAGGATGCGGCAGGCTCTTGACATCCTCACAAACTCTGATTCTTCATTGTGCTTTATGCCTGTTCTGTGAGTTTTATTCTGGGTCTACAAAGGTGCTTCTGGATAATTACAGGATACAAGCTAACATTTTTTTTCTCAGCCTGTTTCAATTTCAAAGTAAACCCCCTCTTCGTTCTTTTATTGTTATTCAAAGTGAAACTGCAAAACAAATCAATTGCTAACAGCCTTGTGCAGGTTTCCAAACTTAGCATTTTTGTACAACAGTGTGCATATAAGGTAATATTCAATGTAGCAGTACATCTTCAGGCATGAAAACCTTGTATAAATCCTCAACTTTAATGACCGCTTTTGTAAAGATTTCTTTTTTACGCACATATATATTTATATATACACATACACATATGGATATACATATATTTTACAAGTACCCCAGTAAAGATTTTCCTTACAACTTTCCCTGAAGAACTAAATCCCAGCACTCACCCTGTTTTCCAATCAGGTTATCCACACCAATTGTAACACTAAGCTATTTAAACTCATTTCACTCAGAATGTAAAGAAAGACCTAAGCTACAATTTCAAAGCTGAAAGGCTAGAGTTTTAATTTCTGAACTGTGCAGTCCTGGCAGGGCTTTTCAACACTTTCATGTTTTGTGGAGCCCATTTTATTTCTGTATTTATTTCTACGAAGGCTCCCCTTTTCCCTTAAAATAAAGAACATATCACTGTCTTTACAAGGAAGCTAGTCACGGACAGGTTTTGCTGCAGCTCATTTGTTATGTCTCACTCTGAGTTTACAAACAGCTGTCCCGTGCATCTCCACTGGATACAATTTTAGTCTAGACAGAGGAAATCCAAGCTACTGCTGCCCAAACAACATAAACACAGGAAGATTTTCAATCAATCATTTCATTAATAGAAACACGTCTAATAATATAAGGGGAGGGTGTTTTGGAAGAAAGCCCATTTCAGAGCCTGAAACAGCATAATTGCGTGGTATTGTTCTTGTGCTAGGCAGGGCTATGGAACGACACTCTCACAAACCAGATTTTGGTGCTGTGGTACATTTCAATAAAATAAGCCTTTTTTTCTCTGACACAAGTGGCTTTCAAGACCACTAACAACTTTGAATTAAACGGTAAACAGACTAACTAAGGCTTGCACAGCGCTGGCATTCATCTCTGCTTTGATACAATTGGGTCAGTGCCCACACAAATATATTTCTGGCATGACCATTATTTCAGGTTTTCTTCAAGCTGTTTTACCTGGGAAACAGCATTAAACCCAGCAGCTAATCACACACTAATACCTTTCTCCTGTTCTCATCTGTGCCAGCCTGTTGTCTGTCCTCAGTAACATAAATGTTTGAAATAAGCTGCTTTGAATGCAGCTATTCCTATGTTCTTGTTTCTTAGAGAAAAACACTGCGGTCTCCCATGTTATGTTTGGAGCATCCACACACTAACTTGTCAAAAAAAAAAAAAATCAAAATGAAGACCATTGCAGTGCTTTTCCTTCAAGAGGAGGAAGGGGAAGAAGCTAATCTTTGGTCCACGTTTCGTTTTTTATTCCTGTGTCATAGCTGTCCCTTCATCAAGAGGCTCAGTTTACTATCCTGATCTCAGACCAGCTTTTACCAGTGGGTGTCAGTGTAACAGTATAATGATATAATGGGGGGAGGACAGGCAGAAAACGTATGAAAAAATAACGATTAAGTTTTATTTTTAGATGCTACATTTATATTAAAAGTAAAGAAAGAAAATGTTTCTTTTCAAAACCGATTTCATCACAGATTTATTCTGCAAAGATCCTCCAACTGCTTGTTTGTGCCAAGTAATTAATTTCAATTTTTGTTTTCCAAGCCTATGTATCTTCTGTGTGCATACACACATGCACACAATCATGGACATACAGTAAATGTTTGGTATATAAACCTTTTTTCAGGTTTTGACAAAGTGAGACTGTCTCTTTAATTCAAATTTCACAGTGAACAGTTAAGAGGCTCTACGGACCCCAACTTATTAACCTGTGCCAATTTAACTAGTATTACTCAAGAGGTTCGAAAACCTAAAAATAGGTGTTAATCTGTGCAGACTGACAGCAACTAATCAGTACCCGCCCCGCCACAACTTCTGCCCCTCCTACTCCTTGAAGGGGGGCAAGTACGGCACATGGGGAGGCAAGAAAAAGGACAGTCCCCATGCTGTGGTTTTTGTGTGTGTTTTGTTTGTTTGTTTCCGCCTGTCTTTTCTGAAAGGAAGAAAACCCCACCAAGTGTATTTAGTAGAGCTCGGCTTGAAAACTTGTTTCCGTACTAGCAAGCAATGGCTTCCTGAAATCAAGAACTGCTTGAACGTCTACCAAATCATTCTGCCGAAGTGATAAAACTCTTTAAAAATAAACATGCTTTAAAAATCCAGTGGCCTTAGCGCCAAGTCTAGTTAGACACCATTTAAAATTTTAAACGCGCAACTTTGCCTTTTCAAACGCTGTTACATTAATTAATAACCTAGTTCGGAGTCTCTCTCCACCACAGCACAAAGGTACGTGCCTGTGCCTACGCAGGTACGTCTTCTTCTTCCCTTGCTCGCTGCCCGACTATAAGCCTGGCACTCCTGTGCCATGGAGACAATCCTGAGTTATATGCTCACATCCCCTTTATTAAACACAAAAAGCATTAAATGCGGAGTGAAAAGCAGCCCAAGTCGTGGGTCGCAGCCGTAGCTGCAGCACTGCCCCTGGAATCAGACCCTAGAAAAGCTGGTTAAAATAAAGAGCCGGCCGGGACAGGCCGATAACTAAACTGTCAAATTAAAAATATGCACCGAAGTAGGTTAGGTCTTTCCGTATATAACTCGTACTGCCGGGGATATGCCGGGTTCTGTTAAAAGGAAAAACCTATCGTTCCGAGCGAGCCACCGCGGGGCAGTTTGCAGGAAGTACCAAAATACCGCACAACAACTCTGTTGCAGCCATTGTTAACAGAAGGAAGTAAACAACGCCGGGCTAAGGCGCTTGTGCGTGGCTGGAACGGGGAGAGAACAGAGGAGCCCCCGCCGGGCCGGGCCGGGCGGGCTCGCAAATGGCGGCGCCAATGGCGGCCCGCGCGCCCCTCCCCCGGACCTGTTTTTGTGCGCGCTTGCCACCCCCGTCCCATCCCCCGGCCCCTCGCAGCCATCAGCCGCTCGTCCCAATTACGCCGAACGAGTCGCAACTCATCCAGGCTGAAAGTTATATATTAAAAAGAGAGCGGGCGAAGCGTGGGGAAAGAGGTCGGGAGGGACGAGGGGGATGGAAAGCGGGGAAGAGCAGCTGAGAGTGGAGTTGCGGCCGGCGAGGGCACGGCAAGGAGCGCTCCTCGCCACCGGCCATGCGACCTTTTATTTTGGGTTCTCTCCCGGGTCAGCAGAAACTCCCCTCCCCCCGTGTTTCTCCCGCTCTCCCACTCCTCTCAGGAAAAAATCAGTATCTCGGGAGCCCATTCCTTTGTAACCTTTAACACATGGCCTAAAAAGAAATAAAAACAAAAACGGGGGGGAGGAGAAATCCCCAAGGGCCAAGTACAGCCCGGCCGCCCGACGGCGCTCGGCCCCGCGTATAGAGGCGGGGGCATGGCCGGCTTGTGAGGAGCGGGTCCCTTTCTCTCCGAGTTCCAAAGTTTCCCTATTTAGGTCGCCTCCAGCTTTCTCTGCTCTTTGAGCCACTCCGAGGAATTAAACAAGGGCCACTAATGGGGGGTGGGAGGGGAGGGAGGAGGGCGGCCTTGGGCAAGGAGCAGCCGCCTGCCATTCGCCTCGGCCCCGCGCTCCTGCTCTCACTCGCCATCCTCCTCCCTCCCCGTCGTGTGTGTGGGTTCACAAAGGCACATCTGTGCGTGTCGGAGGGCCGGCCTGACGTGTTCTCCGCTCGCAGCAGCTGCGGTTTCTGAGGAAACAAGGCTGATTTTCTAGTCAGGCTAGAAGGTTTTTTTTTTTTTTTCCTTCCCTTCCAAGCGCCTACGTGCGGGGGAGGGGGAGCGGGAGCGGCGGGGGGAGGAGAGGAGCAGGAGAGCCGAGCCGAGCCCGCGCCGCAGCGGAGCCGCCGGGGGAGGGGCCGCGCGGGGCCTGCCGGGAATGTGCTGGGAATGGTTCGGCGTTCCCAGGGCGGCTCTCGGTGTCGCAATCCCGCTCTCTCCTTCTCCGCGCTCTTGGCTTGTTTTCTTTAAGGCTACAACCTTTGTAGTCGCGCGGCTGTTGCGTGAGGGCTCGGGATCGTCAAGGGGCGCCTCGCACCGTTTGCCAAAAATCCCTTTTAATCCTGCCAACTTGGGGGAGGGGGAAAGGAAAAAAAAAAAAGCTCTGCTCAACTAAGTCCTCGCAGTTCTCGGTGCTGCGGGAGGGTTTTCACGCTCTCCGCTTCGGCTTCCCCGGCTCCTCAGCAAGGGAAGGGGTTAATCCGAACCACTCCAGCTCTTTAAACCGGCTGCAGATCTGCGGTGCGATAGCGCCCGAGCAGTGGGCTCGTCTTTCCCTCTCCCTCACGCTGCCCGAACCCCTGCTCAAAAACCCGGCCTTGGCAACCAACACAAACAGATAAATTGCCGTGCCCTGAACCATGAGCTCCGGCGTGACACGCAGCCCGGGCCGGCAGCGGGCAGCGGGGGAGGAGAGGCGAGCGGAGGGATGGGGGGCAGCCAGCGAGGGGCCCGCGATGGGAGGCAGCGACCGGCCGCCCCCGCGACCGGCCCTGGACACACAGGTTAGCCTCACAGAAATTTCCGCTGAGGTTTTCCTGTGCTACCTGCGCTTCGTGAAAAGACACGGAAATTAATTAAAGGCTGTAGAGCAAACCCGGAGCCAACAAGGACATGCCAGGGAAAGATCAAATGTTCCGAGTTAAAAAGGAGCGCAGCCCTTCAGCTTCCCCGTTCTACCCGCCCGCGGTAGCCCCCCCTCATAACGAGAAATTAAAGACTGGGAGGGAGGACAGGGTGGGAACTACTGCTGCTCTGACAAGGACGGGAAGAAGAAAGACGAGAGCAGGATAAAATGCACATGGAAAGACTTTTGCCGAGTTCGGTAAATAAAGTCGTAATTGACTGTAATAGGCAAAGGTGGAAGATAAACATTTGTGCTCTTTGTTCTGATACTAGAAATGTCAGATAAAACTTTAATCCCTTGTAGCTGTTTATTTGTAAAATGTCCAAACATCTTCCTGTGCACACACCATAACAAATTAATTTCACTGATGTTTAGCGTTTGAGATCACCGTAGACAAGCAAGGAATTTATTCTGAGATATAAAAGCTAATGTTACAAATTTTTCAAACTTGATTGCCTGCTATTAGGTACCTATGTTCATATTTAGTCACTGAAATAATTGGCCTAATTTTCAGAAATGATAAGCACTCACATTTTCAATTAATTTCACATCTCTGAAAATTAGGCCATTACGTATCTAAATTTGACCTAGGTTTGAAAATTCTGGTTGTACCTTTGAAACAGAAAAAAACCTAGAGTGATTACAACCGAATTCTGGCATAATTACTTAACATTAAATATGGAGAGACTAGAAAAGGAAAATATATTCATTGGGCAATGGTATCTAGTGCTACAGAAGCTATGTGACAATTGAATTAAAAACAGTCAAAGCTCTGTCTGAATCTGATAGTTAGATTGGCTTCAGTTATTGCTGTGGAAGAAAAAATAAACTTGTATCCTAACAGAAAATAAAGCACACATTTACAAATTGTCAGCACTGACCCCAAGCATTTGGCCATATTAATCACATTTAATGCACATTTTCCANGGAGGAGAATCACTTCTGCTTTAAAAAGGGGAAAAGGCAAACTGGATAAAGACTGCATGTGCAAATATTCCTCACTGCATCTAATTTAACTGCTATTTCTAACTGCACAAAGGCTGTTTTTCCCACAATTTCAAGTGAACTTTTCTGCAAGTTTGAGCAAGGCACAGGGGTGGCTCTAAAGAGGAATATTAGAAACAGAGGGAAAAAAAGATTCTTGAGAAATGCCAAAAATAATCATGTTTCTTGCCTTCTGCCAGAATTGGAGTCAGTTTTACCAAGCGGAAGCACTCAAAAATCCTGTGTCTGGGCTCAAAACAAGGAAAAAAGCTTTACAGAACATGAAACTTTTAGGAAACAACTTTGGATTCGTTTTATCCATCTTCTAGTTTTTGAACCTGTAGAGTAGGTGTTTAGATCATTATTCTCACGTCCCTCCCCCACCATTTTACAAGAGCTAAAAAATGCCCCCCTACAAGCACTGGAATGTAGAGGCTGAAGGGTTTTGTTACTGTTGTTTCGTTTTCTCAAATTGTCCGAAAAACAAAAATCCAGTCTCCGATCCATCCTCATCTCCTCTTCCCCTGTGCCCTCCCATGAAAACCTTGAAGTAATTCCCAAATGCAGACGCCCCGGGAGCTGGCAGCAAGGCTTCCCCGAGGCTGCTGCCTCTGCCTCACCCCCGTGCGGGGCAGCAGCAACAATGGCTCCTTCTGCCGTGCTCACCAAAAAAGGTGACCTGCTCTAATAGTAAGGTAGTATCTTTAGCTCGATCGAAAATCCTTTACGGAGGGAAAAAACGGCTGCAGCGGCCTTCAGAGTCCTAGCGCTTTTTGTCATCAGGCCTCCTAAGCATAGAGATTGCAGGAGGGAATTCGCGTCCCAGCCTACTGCGGCCGGGGAAGGCGGCAAGCGAGGGTGACTTGGGCACCGCGTTTGGGATGGCCCGCATAAGGCAAAATTTTTACTTGAGATCCTTGAAGGAACCTATGGCTTACCTCGGCATGCTAAATTGTTTGAAGCCCCCAAATCATCTCATATTCATCGTATTACCTCATTTTAGTTAACTTGCTAGGAATGCTGTTCTCTGATGACAAGTGCTTTAAAGGCACAGTGCAGAATCTCAGAAAGCAGTACTTGCTTTCTCCTTAACAGCTTTGGCAGGCTTTCTGTATCTGTCTGAGCTAATGGTCAGTGTTGAGGGCCAGGGAATGGGGGGCTGGGAGAGGGGTATTTGAGGAACTGAAACACATGGCAGAAGAAAAATCTAGTAAGCTTTTCTGATTAAGAGGGACCACAAGTGAATGGTCACTGTCTTTTGGAAAAGAACTCCTGCAATTTATCAGTACTTTAATGTGGGCAAGTACAAGTTCAGATGGAATGACCTGGAAGCAGCAGATGTAGCTTTAAATATGGTTGAAGAAGGTGGGTTTTTTCAATCTTGTACTACTTTGTGGACAGTAACAGCAACTGGAAAATGATGCAACTACAACTCATATACAGAAAGCAGATGGTCTGTTTATACTTGGAAAAACCAAACATCTAATATGTAGACTATATTGGCTTACAACCTTTTCAGATGAAAACACAAATGCTTTGTATGTTTGATACTCTAGAAGTGCCAACAAGACCATTCAGAGATACAAAACATAAAAAAAATAAATGCCATCAATTTCAGTGCCTGTTAAACAAGAAAGTGACCCCAATTCCTTTAAAATAAGGTTTCCAAAACTCTAGAAAAAGCAAGAAAATTCCCTTGCTGGTAACTAAATCTCTATTTCCAAATCTTCCAAGATCCAATAGCAACATTCAACACGCACAATCACAAAGCTCTGAAAAATACTTTTAAAGTTCTAAGACAGCCTGTACTGCCTCATAGGAATTATTCACGTCGCCTTCTACGCTGTGGGAGACTTGAAAGGGAAAATAAGGTATATATGCATAAATATTTGACATACTGGTCCAAGCCTCTAAAAACGTATGAAAATATAGACTATGTGAAAGGAGCCAACCCAGACAAATGCCTGCATGATTAGATGAGTGCTGCCTTCCATTCCCTTCCTTTTACCACTAAATGAAATTGTCATTAGCAGAGTGTCAGTCTCAATATCATCAACTTAATAAAGAAAGATTGAAACAGGAGACTAAGCTAGTTAATGCAGTTCTCCAAATGCAAACCATATCAGAAGAATACTGTCTGAAAGGCATGGTACTGCTTCTAGGAGAGGAACTAATAACTAACAGACCGGGCAACAATTCTTGAAGGAAAAAGAGCAAGATAGTCGTTGTACTGTACAGAACACTGAAAAGCTACATCTGGGAAAGTTATGGGTAAAGATGAAATATGATACAGAAAGGGTTTATTTATGATATAGTTTAAGTATCTAAAGACTCTTTAGTAATGAATGGTCAGCATACAAGCAATAGACTGATTAGGCAGATGCGACCTTAGGCACTTTAAAAGATTAACATTGAGATGAATTGCTACTGCTCCTGAGTATTTCCCTTTTCTTCCCCAGTTCAAACTGGTGTTATTATCACTGTTCACGTGGGAGTGGGAAACACCCCAAACCAGAAAATATTTACATATTGACTACACCAATCCACTGTATGCAAGGAGAATCTTTATAAAGACTACACTGTTTCTCTGAGCAATGTTTCTTTGAAAAGAAACCTATTATAGGATTATAGTAGACATGGGCAAAAGTGAGAATTCATGGTCATTGAAGGAAGCTGAGTCTTCTTCAGGGACTGAAAATCTAGGATTGTTTTAATACTGTACAAAAGCCAAGCACCCAAATCCATATGAGGAAAGCCAAAGAAGTTCCAGCCTAGTGATTAAACAACCTACTGAAGTTCTCATCTACTGTGCATCAAGAGATTTACAAACGGAGTGCTACATGCTCCATAGCACAATGGGACCAATTTCTGAAACAAGAAACCTGTAACAAAGCTAATTTATTCCATCAGATTGGAACAACCTTCATTAGGTTCCCCACAACCTTTCATAAACACAACTTTATTTGAAAATGTCTGAGCATAAAATTCATCAATAATTGTTTTTAACTGTGTTTTACAGCTTCAGGTAACTGTTCTTGTATAAATATTGTCTACTTATACATTTTCATTGTGAGTGAAACCATATGCAAGCACAGAAAGCCTACAAATTTTATTTTCTCAGTGGAGGAGACAAATACGACCATGCCCTGCATATAGCTATGAAATCGATGGCATGTGCTCTTTCCCGTCAGTTCCTAACCAGAGAAGATTTTTTATCCGAGGGATTCTAGGGAGAGGGTTTGTGAAAATATAGGAGAATAACACACTTTAGAGGCAGAATAGCTGCAAGTAAATAACCTTTCCATCTCTTTAAATGCCTCCCCATGTGAGCTTCGAATTGTGCTTCACACAAAATACCATTTTCCTAAAGAAGGATTCCAAAGTCCATGGGAAATAGAAGCTCTGCTCTCCCAAAACCAGCATCAATCAGCCAGGCTTCAACCAGGTGCAGAGCTTGGCAAATGTGGAAAAAAACCCTGTGGAAAAATGTCTCAATAACATGTTGAAAAAAACTTGAGAGAGAAAACTTGCTGGCATTGCCTCAGCTATGGTAGAGCATGCCTGGGTCATCCTAGGCCTTCCACTTTGCCAACTGATCCTCAAAGCATCATTTAAGTCTGACACTCTCTGTCTTGAGAATACCAGGCACAAAGAGTAATCAGATCCAGAAATCCAAGGGAATCCTCCAGTTGTTTGGTTGTTTTTTTTTTTGATGATGATGATGATGATGATGATGATGATGATGATGATAAAACATGTAAGATGTAAGAGGAAGCCTAAAGCCCTCAGAGGTGAACAGGAGCACGTGAGCTGTGGGGACTCAAATGACTGGAGTTTTGACATGGCCTCAGGGGAAACCTGAGTGGGTATTCTAGAAGTTACCTTGTCCTGAAAAGTTAAAAATTAACAGTTCACCAAAATGCCCTGGATCTCTTCTTTTGGACAATATTATATAGACATGGAGACAACTATTGGTGTCTCTGTAAAAATAACAGAGAGGGTAGGTGGACAATGGCTGTAACAGGCAAGTAATCCAGAAGGCTGATTGAGTAAAGGACCTCCTCCTCAGCCAAAGAAGAGATTGCATGGATCAGGGTGGGGTGAATTGAGCACTGAAAAAATCTCTACTTGGGAGTTCCAGGCAGAGAGAGAGAACAAGTGCAACCTGAGAAAACTTAACAGAGGCCCACTTCTTTTCAGCTCAAGCAAGTAATCCAGAATACGGGGCAGAGCAACCTGAAACAGGGTCATGTTTGTTTTGTTCCTCTGCAGATACTGCTGAGGAAATAAAATTTTCTGGCTTTCTGTGCTTGCATATGGGTTCACTCAGAATTTCAGCCACCCACCAAGCTGAAAAATGTGGTTTATTTAGCCATATACATTCATTAAAGATATATTCCCAATCTTCAGTGATTTGTAATTCAAGACTTACTGAACCAGAGGTCACACATCTTTGTATTAAATAGCATTTGATGGAGTTTTCTTCTACTAATTTATCAAATCTTTATCAAATCTTTATTTTGAGCCCATGTACTTTTTTGGCATCTGTAACATCTCTCAGCAAAAATATCTAATGTTTAACATGACTATTTTGGTTTACTTTCAGCATGCTACCTTACTTTGAAGGAGACCAAAGTGGGACTGGACTTCACAGGTGTTTCTGAAATGGCAACCCAAGATAGGAATTTGCATGTGCATATTTGATCCCAGAATGGAAGAACATGAATGGGAGTCCTAAAGCTCTTNCATATATATATATATATACACCTTTTATGAGCAGGGGACCTGTTTCTGTGCAGATGTTAGCTGGGAATCAGAGGATTCCAGGTGAAGCACAGTTACTGCACCTGTCACTTGTTTGCAACAACTGCCAACACCAAAACTGGCACCTCACCACCACGGTGCTGGTCTTACAAGCAAATAGAGACCAAAACACATGCCAAAATCTCGGGGAGGGGTAAGAAAACAGCACTCTTTGTATATCCAGAAAGCCCCTTACAGAAAAGCCAGACTTTCAGTCTTGGAAAGCACAGTTTGAAAGATTAAGTCACTTTGGTATTTGAGATAAAACTACTATCTTAACTTTTCCCTTAACCAGTTCCCTACTAGAACTGGTTACAATGTCTAATTTACACTTTCCTTACCACATGAAAAACATTTGTTGGAATACCTTGGTTAAACATGCAGTAATTGACTATGTGCAAAATACAATTTACTTTGACAGTTTAAATCGTGTGATTTCCCAAAATTTTAATTCACCATTATTTTTAAGTTAAGGTAAATACCTCTTAAAGTATTCACAAAATTTTGGAATGACTTCCAGTGTTTCATTCCTTTACAGAATATATTTTTCAGAGAAAAAACAACCTTTTGATGAACTGAATTCATTAACATAATCCTTAAGGAAAAAAAATATGCATATCGTCCTACCCATTGAGAGACACTGTATAGGAGAAGTTGTTACAAACAATTAACAAGGATTAATTTTATTTTAACTTTACTCCCCCCATACCAGTTACATTTTCATAAAGAGTAACTGCAATAACTATTAAATTTGATAGGTCAAATTAAATAGGAAGAAAACTTCCTCTGGCTCTTGTGTTGCTTGTCTTTAAGAGGCTTTCTGACTATAAAGAAAATTACTTTAACCTAATCCTACTTTGAAGGGGAAAAATAACTGTTGGGCTATATTGCCAGACTTCTTGGGTTAATAATGAGGACAAGTCCTTCAAAACAGACGTAAAATACACAACAACTTACTACAGAATTGATGTTAATTAAAATCCAACTACGACAGCTCAGTGCTATCAGGCAGATGTCTTCTCACCTCCACTTTCACATCTATGTGTCTATATATATATGCACTTAAAAATAATTTCTTAATGCGTTTCTTTAAGAGAAGCTACAGTTCAACATTTGCAGGGTGTTTTAGGCCAGGAAGGATGATGACTACAAAGATGAGGGAGATTTACATTACATTTGGCTTTGGATCTCACAAAACTACCTTTCAGTGGAAAATCATCCCCGTTCTCCAGGGCACATAATTTACTTGTCTTCACGAAAGGCAGCTGACACTAACATTACAAATACAAGGCTCTGAGTCTCAGTTACAGGAATTAACTCCATTTGGCCTGGCTGGGTTTTGGTCCCTAGCCTTCTTGCACCCATGTGTCAATACAAATTCTGAACTCAGTCAGAACAGAAGTGGTAGCAAATGTTGGGTTATTGGTAAAATAGCTTTGTTTATGTACACACAGAATTCTCCTCAACAGAACTCAGTTAATGTGATTTACAAATGTTCACTTTTAAGAAAACTTGTGTTGCATCTCTCAGTACCAACTGTGCCAGTCCACATTACCTTACTGAAAAAACATCCAGGCAAAAATCTCAAAACCACAAGCAAGCAAAATGAGATCCATGGAGTTCTTCCACAGAGATAGCATCATCTGTGGTAACGAGCTGTAGCCTGCAAAGTGTGCGTGTCCCAGCACACAGTGCACCTCTGCAGCATGAAAATTCAAGAGGCTGCACGAGATCTGCTGCATTTTACAAACACCAGCAAGTAAACACCATGCTTTCTTGTAGAGTTTGTATGTTATTGCTTTAATGTAAATCTGGGTAAAAACAGATTCTGTTTGCATAATACAGGACAAAGTGTATTTCCAACTAAGCCAAAAGACCCCAAACCATCTAATCCAGTCAGCTTTAAGACATAAGGACAGGAAAACGAATTTTTGCAATTACTCATGAAAGCTGTTATGTTTAAAATAACTGATATTTCTGAAGTGAGATGCAACACATTAATGTTGTTGGATCTCTTAATACCTGGCATTGTTTTTAACCTTTGTATGTATTAAAGCAATGGAATATAACTTTGTGGTATTTGTGATGATACTGAATTTTCTGGTTTCCTTCTCCAGTCCTGTGTGCGTAGGCACATGCATACACACACACACTCCTTCTCCCTCCAATGGTACTTGCACAGCTAAAGTGTTCCACTGGTTAAAAGTCTGAAAAAAATTTCATTTTCTCCTCCTCTGCTTTCACACAAGCACCTAGAAGAATAAAATGAGTAGGAATGGTTCTGCTAATGATTCACTTTGCTTGAAAAGTCATCACATCAACATCTCCATTTTCATTTCACATCCACTCCCTAGCTGGTGCACGCAAGTGACCAGTGCATGGTACAGTCCATTAACGAGAGGAAGAAAACAAAGAAAGAAATGGTTAAGGGAAGACTGCAACCAATTCATACTCACTTTTCAGCATTTGTTAGAAAATCTATTCCCACAAACAGGGATATATTAAACATTATATGCTTTCCCACAGAGGAGGACAAAAATACTTATTTTTGGTGCAAAATGACAGGGTAAATAAATGATGGCTCTGTTTCTCTTTGGAATTAACATCATAACCACAGTATCTGAGCTGTAAATATATGCAATTAAGAAATGAAAACTTGAACTTTCTCCTGAATTTTTAAAGTAGTCTTACCAAAGCCCTTAAGAGCAATGTCTCCTTGATAGTTTAATCTTCTGACAATCTTTAAGCATTCAAACCTGTCTTATTCTACATATTTTGCTGTGCAGCAATAATAAAATCAATTTTTTAGGGCTAAATGGTACTGATATTTGCCTTGACTCATACCTGGAGCTGCTACAGACTGACTTCTATGGTACCAGTCCTGGCAAGGCCCTGGTATGCTGGGCTGAGGGCTCAGGAGAGCTCACAGTTCAACATGGCAGTCCAGTCTATCCTACATGAAGAAGCCAATGTAAATCAGCATCTTGATATGCCTTGGCTTCTAGAGCCTCCATGTTCAAAAATTAGAGAAGAAAACTCAAACCTATTTGTCCTTTATTAAGACTGTCTTTTGGAAAGCTTAATCACTTACTTCAGTAACTTTAAAAAGAGAAATCTAACAGAAAAAATCTCTCGCCGTGGTATCTCCTATACAACAGCCCCCAAAGAAGTGAATTCTACAGCTGTGTTGTGTCAGCAAATAGGCAAGAAAATGAAAAGAGAATAGGGAGACAGGCTTGTAAAACACATACTGCAAGTACAAAGTTAGCTCCTAAGTGGCATGTTAGCCTTGGGGGTTTCCTCAGGCCGTGAAAAAAAAACCAGAGCAATTAACAGATAAACGAGCTGAATTTTGTTTGCCTGTTTGGGGCATGCATTTCTCTTTTTTTGGTTGGGTTGTTTTTGTTGTTTATTTTTTGATGCTCAAGAACAAAGGTAATTCATAATTTGCAGATTTCCTGAAAAGCCAAGGCAGCCCAATAATGTAACATTGTTATTTGTACTTGTTAACAACAGCAGCAGCAGCAACAAAATACTGGAAGAGACAGTAGGGAAAGGAGTATGATGTTTCCTTTCTTCTCCAGCATTTGGAAAATGGCCTGTAGGGAAACACCACTGATTATTTTTCATAGAAAAAAACCAACAGAAACCGTGCTTAGTCCCCCACCACTGAGGATTAGCTGCTCAGAGAAAAGATTTTTCATTTTCACACATGCACACGCTTCTACACACGCTTGGTTTAGATAAATTTGCACAAGCTGCTCTAACTAAACTGATGGGAAGCTTGGCTGCATCTGAAATACATGGTAATTCTCATGGACAAGAGGGTGGGTACTGCATGCATGTTGTTCAGAATTAGACAGCAATTTAGGACATCAAATTGATCTGGGATGAGCAACCATGCTTTTATTCAGTGACTTACTATGAAGCCACCAATACTGTGGCCATGGTAATAAACTGGGTGCATGTGTGGGCACAGGTGAAAGAAGCAAGAGGACAGACTTTGATTATTTTCTCTTTTTAGATTTTAATAAAATAATTTTAATTTGTGCATGTGTAGAGCCATCTGATTGTCCGTTCTGGTTCATACGAAAGTGTAATTCACGTTTTCTTCCTCCTCCCCCTTCATTTGTTCACTCTTTCCATACTTCCCTTATAGTCAGATTTGACAAAATGTGAGAAGTTTATTATAACATCTTTCGGAAGTTGCATAAGATATACCTCTGAAAAAACTCCATGACTATGGAATCAGGGCTCAGGGGGAGATAATTTCATTCACCATGTCTCACTCTGTTTTAACGTTCAATTTTTCATTTGTAACTACAGTTACAGTTCTGCAACAATACATTTAAAAGAAAAAAAAAAAGAAAAGAAAAATAATTTCCAGCTCAGCAAGTGCCTTTTCTATTGTTTGCCAGATTTAAGCCAAGCTCAAAAAAACCCAACGGTGGGTTTAGGAGAAAGAGTCCAATCATCCTCCACTGGTAGACAAAGTCCAGTGGGATCAAATTGAGGGAGAAGAAGGACTAATATCCTTGGAAATTCAAATACAAGCCTGATCAGTTCTTTGAGACATGACTAAACTGCATTTCTAAAGAGACTTTTATAGACTTATACTTCTATTGTAAGTCACATATGTTGTCTATTAACTGTAACAAAATAAGCTTTAATCTTTGTGATAGTCAAATGTTGTAATATGTGAGACTGTAATCTTCTCTAAGAATCTTTTTGCTATTATACACATTTTGAAGGTATTATACACTTTCTGAAGTACTCATAGTTGCCTTCCCCCTCTTGACTACACAGTATGTACATTTTGCTTAATTTTAGAAGTATTCCTGTTTGCATATGGTATTCCCAAGGAAGATTAATAGATTCCTACAAAATACATAATTCAGCTCTCTCTTGCCATTCTGCAAATACTACCAACTGTATTTCAGTACACAATTTCTGAATATCTTAAAACTCATACTTCACATTTTCTAGTCAAATAAAAAAAAAAAAAAAAAAGAACCCAAACCAGTTTCATGGCATTCCATATAATTGTCTTGAAATTTTTGAGTTTGTGCAGTCTGTTATTAAATTTAAGGTAAGTATGTGAGAAAGGATTTTCACTATAGTTCCTAGTAAATAGTTCTGTAAATACAATTTTATTATTAAATACTTCACAATTAGAAGCTAAAAACCTAGGCTCACATTAAATTCTTATGCAGGTTTTTGACAGATGAAGAAATTAAGATACCAATCTTCAAGTGACATGTTCTTCATAGGAAAAAATTAGTTGCTGCACTTAGAATTCTCAGTGCTTAAGAGCAGAAAGCCTTCATCCTGGACTCCATAAAAATGGCGACTGCTGTCCAAGCCCAAAAAATACTGTTCATCCTCTTGCATCAACAAAAAAATCCCAGTTCCCTTCTTGGATGCATTGTGTAGCCTGTTTATCCCCACACTGCTGAAAAGCAGCAGGATGCAGGCTGCTGCCAGGTGTGCCACTGTGGGAGTCCTCTCCTGGAGTCTCGCAGCACAGAGGAGCCGTGTACAACATGCAGAAGGGAGAGAGAACCATGCCTACCTGTCATCGTGCATTTTCCATTACATTTAGTTATCAACAAATCCAACTTGGATGCTGGGGCAATCTCCTGTCTTCCCTTTGAGTTTACTATGGAACCTGTCATGACTGCAAGTGTCTGGGACTTTGGTTTCACATCTCATCTGAATGACAGGGCCAGCAAAAGGTATATTGTCCCCTGAAACACCGCAGGGGCATTGATTCTGCACGGGTTTTGAGAGAACAGTGTCACCTACTGAATCACAAACACCACTTGCTAGAGCAGTTTTTCTTCTTTGTGTCACATCTAATCAGCACAGCACAATTCTCACAGCTGCTAGGAAGGCTGATAACATTTTCTTTCAAGGAACTAAAATTTAATTTTATTCAGGCAAGATACTAGCATTGCTGGAAAGAAAGGCTTTTACTGAGATTTGGAAGAGCATTAACAAAATGTAATACGGCCATATGGCCTTCAGTAATCTGGCCAAGCAAAAGATCATTTAGGGGTAGTTCAAGATGTGGAGGGAGTTTCATCACAATGGGAAGATCTCTTTGTGAGAGTGCAGAGCTGATGAATGCAGAGATGGGTGACACACGCTGTAGCATATCCATGCTGCTCACCAGATCACTTCTTTATTTTTTAAATACCCAGGATTTTTTTTTGGATTGAATTTGCTATTCAAAACAACTTAGCATGAATGTTCTTTTAGTATTAGCAATGAATTTGCACAGCCTCCGTGCAGCGTGGAACACTGAATCCATGTGGCTAAAAAACTGGTTATGCAAGCAAGGCATATGCTTGAGAGGATGAAGAAAATTGGCAAGATACAGCTTGCCAAGGCATGCCACACATTAGTCTACTTTAAAACTGTTAGGAAATTTCAGCATTTGCAGTTCAGTTTTCTCTACAGATATACAAAATGGGAAGCATCTTCCTTCAAGAATCATCATGAGATGCCCTCCCCTCCCCACTTCTCTCCTATTTTGATCACATCTTCTCTTTGGAATTGGTGGCCAGCTTTCTCAGATGGTGTTACCTCCGAGCTAAGGAACACTCTGTCTATTATTTAAAATTAGGTATTAAACAGAAGCAAACATTTCTTTGTAAAGTAATAACTGCACATTTGTGCAGCATACAGCATTGTTCTTGCAAATGGCTTAAACCACTGAACAAACACATAAGAGAAAGATTGCACACATGCCATATTTTTTTAAAGAATTGCTTTACCATAAATTGTCTTTTTTTTTTCCTGAACTGGGGTTCTGAATTTTTTTCAGTTGCAATCCAGGGTATTGGAAGAGTCCAGGGCAGAATGGACAGTACTAGAAACTTTAAGGAATCAGTATCCCTTACAGTGTATCTTTAAGATGTATACATCTTAAGATATACTAAGTAAGTATACTATGTAAGTATATCTAAGATATACTTACAGTGTATCTTTTATCTCTCTTACAATGACTATAGAAAATATGTTGCGTGTTTATATCAAGAAAAAACAAAAAAATATTAGAAAAATGTTAGTTCCTTATTTACAAGTAGTGCAGAACATAAATATTAGGCACTGACCCAATTTGTTAATGTTTATCGTGGCCTGGTGAAGTATAAAAACTTCTATAGAAAAAGGAGCTAGAAAAAAACCAGAAAAGGAATAAAGGGGTACAGGGCTTGTCTGGAAAATACACAGGCATTATAATAAATGAAAAGATGAAACATGATATTAAATCACTGAATATCAATATTTACATTCCTGTCTTTCTTAGAACAATAAAATTTCCAGGAACTTTTAGAAAAATCATAGATTTTCACTACATTGAAAAAAATTAAATTACTCTCCAATATTGGGCTGTTTAAAATCCTATTCAATATTTCCAGACTGTCTTCTTCCTCCTCAAGGTTATTAGCTTGCTGCAAACCTTCACCAATGCAGTTAGCATAATTACTGAGCAGTGTTATTTTTAAGCTTCTGCTTTCGAAGTGACCATATATATGTAGAATGTTGCACCTGGAACCCATGAGCAAAATAGAATAAACAAAACAAGCCCACAGTATTTTAGATTAAAACATTTCATTCAACCAAATTCCTGTCTCCCCAAATTGCTTCTGTTTTGGTTTTTTTTCCCAAATTTTTTAAAAGAGGTAAGTTAATTTCATTAATAGTAATGATGTAAATCTTCTTTCTCCTCCCACTCTTCCATTATCATTCTTTTGAATATGGATGCACCAGTTACTGTGAAGCAGCGGTTTTTCCCCAAAATTTTTTGGAGTTTCACTCATCTGTAACTCCATAAACTTACACTCCATAAAGCAAAGCAAAGCGCAGAGTTTCTTTCATTATGATCCCATTATTTTCTCTCCCAGTATTTGCACACAGGAGACAAAACCGACCCCATTTAATGTTTTGGGGGGCTGCAAAGCTATTACCCTTGCTAAACATTCAGCAAACATGTAATTTACTTGGCAGCATTAGACAGAGTTCAAGCTCTTACTTGGCATGCAGTTAGCATCCCCAGTCCATGACATTTCCATGCAAAGCAGGCTTCCTGAGAAGTAAACTAATGCTAATCAATAGATCTGACTCAGTGAAAAGCCTTAGACTGATAAAAGAAGGCATCAAACATGAAGACAGATCATTACCTCGTCTAGCAGCTGTCTGTCATTTCTAGCAAGGTGCAAAACTTTTTCTGAAAACATCACCTTAACTCATTTCAAACTGAAACACCATTTCAAATGCAAGCTCGGTGGGTTTAGTGCTAGTGTTTTACTAAAATTGGTCAGATCTCATTTTGGAACTTCCAGAAACCATTGTTATTAGCACTGCTCAAAATACATCCACCAAGTCTGTTTAAGTCTCTACAGAGAGACATTTGGATATCCCCTTTAAAGTCAGGTACTATAAAGGTTAAAATAGTAATTTTTAAAAATCTGTAAAAAGGCAAAGAGTTTCTTCCTGTATAAAAGGCTGTAGTCAAAACTGAAGAAGTTTTCTGCCTCTGCTCTATATAACAGGTGTTAACAGAGACAGCAGTTAACCCTTAAGCCCACATTCATTCCCGACAGAAGTATTTACTTCAGTGAGTTTTCTGGAGCACAGATTAATTCAGCTCCCACTGTGAACAACAGCCTATCAGTGGAATATTTAAGATATTTAAAATTTTTATTAAGAATTGAAAGGAGCTATATTAACATTTGGAAAGAAGGGAAAAAAGCTTGCATGAAATCATATCTCTTTTACAAAAGATTTCTTTATGTGCCAAAGTCACACCGAAAGCTGGTATCAAGTAAAAGTCAGCTATAGCTAGCTTTGAAAACAGTACCAGTAAGTCTAACAATCGTGTTGAACACCCAGCTTTGCCACCTTCAGAAAGTCTTTTGGTAACCTCGTTTGTTGTAACTTATGCCTCTCTCAGTTTACAAGCACCTTCACAGCAACAGCCAACCAAAACTGAAGCTTTGCAATATAGAAATGATGTGCAGTTCTCGTGAGGGAGAATTTCATGTATATGTGCTTCAGACTGCAGTCAGCTTATTTTAATGAAGCCTTCCCTCTCGAAAGAAAACATACAAAAACCTCAAGATGTGTCATGATTTTTAGAATATGAGCACTGGAGGTCATGTTGAAGTATGTACTTGTGAAATACAGGCTGTTTTTGCAAATGCTCATACAGCAAGGATATTCTACGTTCTTCCAAGGTCAGATATTTTTAACACCCCTACGCACGGAGCCCTGTCTGTTAAAACATTATAGTAGGTCACAAAAATAGGATCAAAAGTTAAGATGTGAATATTAAGGTTGCTGATGTCAAGTCAGATGTGGTCTTCTTTCCCTGTCACCTCCCATTTGTTCATGTCCTACCTAGTCCTGCTACCTTTCCCATGTGAATCTCTTGGCCTTAATCTCAAGGCAGATCAAGAGGCTTTGCTCTCCCTTCCTCTGGGCGATTTGTGTCTCTACAGCTCCTAGCCTGTGCTTTCCCTGCTCATCCATCCCTGGGGAACCAGGCCCTGTGCTTCTCCTGCGCTCAGACAGTGTCCCCTGTCCTCCTTCTCTCTGTCCAGCCTTCGCTGCCTTCCCCTAAAGCCAGCATCACCTCCAATGCTGAGGTCCCACTCAATCCTGCCCTACCACAGTGCAGCTCCAGCCTCGTGGCTCCTCAACGGACCCTGGTTTCTCCCTCCTACTTCTGTCCTTTCCTTCAGCCAGTCATTCCCTCACCTCCATAATGGGTTTTGCTCCCTTCCTGCTGTTGCTAAGGGCCCTTCTGTGCCACATCCTCAGCTCAGTCTTGTGCCTCACCTCTGCTTTCAGGGAAGCCTTGCCAGGTACAGCCCGGGCTGCGGGTGAAAGGCTCTTTAGCTGCACTCCAGGACTGAGTGGGTGGTGTTACCAACTCACAGCTGCCAGGTGTGGTGACAGGGGCAGATTTATGGCAGTGGCAAGAGACCTATCCTGCACACCAAGTGCAGCAGCAGTCAGTTCGTTTTAACTTTCTGCTACAAATAATGGGACTGCAAGGTCTGTTTAAAAAGAAGAGGTTGTGTTATTGTGGAGGTTTTTCGATGTCTAAAAATATTCTTTAAACCCATTTTTTTGAAAAAATGAGCTGGTTTTGTGATATTTTCAACATTTAAAAAAACTACCTGTAAGCAGAACTTAAAGTAGGCTTTTACAGTAGGAAATGTCAGACACCCTGAATATTAGTGCTATCGCGCCTGCCCATAATAATTTCCAAATCAAATTTAGATTCTGTGGTATATCTTTACCTAAAGAGATTTCCATAACCACCAACCAGTAACTCTTCTTTTAATTTAGGAGTGCTGTTAGATGAATTTGTTCCCAGACTCAGACTATGAGGCTAGCATCCCAAGAGACACTCCCACCTCTTCCTGGGGATAAACAAGCCAGCCCTGGGAACATGAAACAAACAGCAAGAAACAGTATTTGACTTTTATAAATTTTAATAAACTAAAACACAGGATTGAAAGCTGGAGATCTTTTTTATTTACTATTACCCTGCAGTGAAAATAGGGGAGAAAGGAGAGGGTGTGTTTTTTGCATATACTTTAAATATATAAATGTACCAGTTTTGTAATTCAATACCCTTTCTATCTACCTACCCTTTCCCATTTACTTTGCTTTTTAAACAGTATGACATTAGGCAAAAACCTAGTTTTCTCTCTCTCTTTTTTTTTTTTAATCAACAAGAGGAATATATCCACAGAAGGCTTCATAATCCTAGCAGGTATTTTTCATGGCCATTCTTTGGTTTATGAATCAGGCACTTGGAAGTCAGTTGTGTCACTGCCATCGCCATTTTGATCACCACATGTGAGAAGTAAATGTTCTACTTTAAAACTTGTTATGGAGTCTGCCCTCAGCACTGCACATTGCTTTTTACTGTATCCCTTCCACAATTTTTTCTAATATTATAAACAATCTCTATGCTTATACACATGTCAGCTAAGTAACCATTTTTTAACATTCCCAAATACTTAAGTTTACAAAGGATATTTGTAATTAAAAGGGCCATCTTAGCTCATTTTATCATTGTATCACTAATACTTATTTTTAAAGTATTGCTGTGTTACACAAATGTGTGTGTAATGTATGTATTGCTGGATGGGAGAGGCCAAAGGGGAACATGGGGGTACCGTAAATAAATATCTTGGAGACAGTAAAAGACAATAGATAACAAAAAAATTAAGTCTATACTGCTGAGAATGAGTTTGTGTCAGTTTTTAAACTCTAGGAATTGCTCTACTCTATCATATATATGGGAAATGAGGGGGGTTGCAGATTATAGTTGCTCCTCTGACCTTCACGTTCCTGGGCTAAACAGTCAGAAAGGAAAACTGTGCAAATATAAATACCATTAGTAAGAATGAAACAAATCCCAAAGAAGGTCCCAAACTCCTCCAGAGTAGGCTAGGCTTCCAGTGATCCATACTGGAATTCGTTTTTTCCTGAAATGGGCTATCTCCAGCCATCTTTCACAGGCTCAAAAACCCAGGGAAGAGTAAAGAAGAGAAAGGTGCCATTCCAACATCAATATTTGAGCTATGTTTTTCTCTCTTCATACCCCCAGCTATCACTCCTCTTTCAATCCAGATGGTGGAAGAGTCTCAACCTCTTTAAGCTTGTCTCCACTATTTTCAGAAGAGATGAGGGGCAGCAGAAGAAAGAAGAGAGAGGGAAGAAAAGAGAGACAGAGAGGACACATCAAGGTGAGTTACATTTCCACATCATTTATTCTACAAGAAAGCACATGCTTTAATCTACCCTGAGCCATACACAGGCATTGTCAGGGTTGCATTTTGTCTACAAAGCTAAAGAAGTAGCAAGTGTAAGATTATGCTGCTGTGTCAGTCTAGTTTGACCAGTTTCACAAGTTCGCTAGAAAAGGAAGTGTGACATTTTCATTTAGAAGAACATGAGCAAAGCTTAGAAACATGGCTGGGCATGTTGAAGTAAATGGGACGGTGCTTTCCTGAGCAGTAGAGAGCCTTGTTTTACAATCAACTGGAGGTTTTAACAACCAGTGACAGATTTGCCTGAATTTAAAATCTGAATGCAGAGAAACTTCACTTAACATAGTGAGAGATAAAGAAGAAAGAGATTTTGAGAGGAGAAGAAAAGCTGTATTTGCTGCTCTGTTTCCCTGGTCCCCCCAGCTCACAGGTACAGTCCCACAGCAGGTACAGACACACCCAGGCACTCGGGAGCTGATGCCCTGTACCAGCACCTCCCTGGCACACAGCTCCGGGCCTCCCTCACGCTTTCTCCCTGTGGGTGTAAGCCGGAGTGTGTCCGTACCGTGCCAGTTTTTAATCTGACTGCAGTATCCCAAAGACAGGAGTTTCAAAAGGACTTTCAGGGGATAGAGTGTAGTGAGGCGAAGAGGAATGCACACCATGAATGTTCATGTGTGCTGATGTTGTAAAGAACATGAGTTACCAGTAAGTAAAGTCTGTTTTCAAACAGATGATTATGTTCACGAAAGGCAAATGCAGAGTGCTCCAGGAACAAGCCCCATTCACACTCACAAACCTGGTAGGGGTCCAGGAACAAACCTGTTGACATTGAAGACGCAAAGAGGGGTCTTGGCATTGGAAGCAGGTTAAAACCATACCTGTTGACAGCTGGGTTTAAGAGGAATTAAAAAGCCACTTTGCAGAGAAACTCTGAATGTGTCACAGGAGCAACCTGTCCAGCCTGCCTGGGAAACACCAGCAATAAGGGCCTGGATTTCTTTCAACTTCCAGAAAAGGTGATTGCAAAAGGAACATCACCTTCACAGTAAGATGAAATAAGAAAAAATTCTTGTGGATTGAAAGCCAGGCCAAAGATCATGGAGGTGAGTTTATCCATCAGCACACAATATAACAATATAACTTCTAAATTATAGAAATGCCTGTCTCTTTCACATCATCTTGTCATCTACCCTCTCAGTCCTGCATGCTCACAGCCAAAATGTGATCCCATGTTTAAAATCAATTATTTGTCACAAAAACCAAAGGAAGGGTTTCCAGTGTTGAGGCTGTCCAGCCCTGAGGAACAGACTTCCTTTCTGGGATGTGTCCATAAACTGAGATCTATTTCTGCATATTAAAAGAACCAACCACTCCTCACAAATCAGGGAATAGTCTGAATGCAGGATTTTAGGTTTCACATCTGGTTATGAAGATGCATGGATCAGAAAGGTTGCACAGGACCATACTGATTGAAAATGAAATCAGGACAACAACCTAAAACCTATGCTGCTACATAACCTCTGAGCTACTGAATCCACATTCTCTGCAATGATCTTTAAAGCCTGGATGAAGGTAACCTGTTGCTTTTTGGCATTTATTGTTATACCTCCAGCTCTTAAGGCATAAAATGCTCCTACAGAAAGGCTGTAAGATTGTTTGATCAAATAGCTCTTCAGATTAAGTGAAAAAGATAGTGAATTCCCCTGAGATGGGAACAGCTTTGTTAAGGTGCTCACTTGTAGTAGAAAAGCAGACAATTTGGAATTAGAAATGGTTTTGCCCTTCCCAAGACAAAAAAAACATCTGTGGGATATTTTTACAATTGTATGAAACCAGAAACCTCAAGATCAAAAGTCATCATCAATCTTTTACCACAAGAACCAGGAATTGGAGCAACCAGGGTCACTATCCTGGACTTGAAGTTGCAAATTTTGGTGCTTAGTTTTTCTAAATGCAGAACACATTTAAATCTTCAATTTTTCTTAATTAAATACCTGGCTTAGGTATCTCACACAGTTTGTAGTGTATGAAAATTATCTGTAGGGCAACCTAGCATCAGCAAGGTATTTTTACTTACGTGAAGTAACACTAACAAAATTCTAAAACAGGGGTAAAATAAACTTTTGGGGAGACAACATGTAGAGAATGACTTCTGATAACAGTGTGTTGGACCCTGAGCCTGACATTGCATGTGCTCCTCGAAAAACTTGGTCTCCAGTGATAAAATCAGTGAGCACTTACTACAAAGAATCACTGTGGGGAAACAGAGAAGATTATACATAAAAATGTATTTATTCATATTTAATCCACATCACTTCCCAAGGTACAATAAATTTTAACAGTTTGGGAATCAGATACTATAGATAATAACATAATAATCAAGGACAGCAGAAAAGATGTCAGAAGTTGACCAGTTCTGAAATACTGAATGTTGCATTCTGAATAGTTTCCAAAACTATTCTGTACAGATTGCTACATCTGATCTGCAGAAAAATTAAAGACTGCTATATTTTACATGAAACATACCTATGAAAAAAGTGTCAGTAACATAAATTGCATAAATTAAAATGATCAGAAGATAAACATAGGGAAAGACAGCTAAATAAGAGAAAGGTCAATCTGGCATAAGCAGAAACGGATAAAAACTCCCAATAACAGCTGTGCTTAAGATGGAAGTGGGAAGTTCCTAAGTGATGGCGTGACCCTCCAGGCAGGGAACTGAATGCAAGAAGGTCCCTGTTTGGAGAAAGAGCACTCAATGTGCTGTGTGCAGAACCAAGTAACAGATCTTGTGGTGACTTCTGATTACAGCATAAAGGTTCCTCATCAGTCCGGCTGCAGAGCTATTCCATCACCAGGAGGTGTGTGCCTCTGTGTGTTGCTGACCTTGTCATGTTTATTTCAGAGCGCATATACAAGCAAAAGCAAATTAACTGAGTTTCCTTGGTTTCTTTCTCTTCTTCTCTCTTATTTTTCTCTTTCTGTTAGAGGTGGGAAGGGAGGTAGAAGAGTACGAAGGCAGCAGAGAAAAGACAAGCTAGAAGATATTTTAAGCAAACGTAGAAACATAAACCCTGAATTACAAGTATTAGTTCCAGTATAGAATATCGTTCCTGATACGTCTATAGACAATTTCTTTTTTCAAGGAATATTGAAGCGATACATGCAACTGTCTGTCCTTCCTCAAAGGCATGCTGCAGTCACAAATGGATCCTCCTAAAAAGCTGTGAATGGTGAAGAGATCTGTGTTTCGGCCTTAGGCTAAAAACTGAATCTATTTCTACTGTATCCGTTTCCTTTTAAATATCAATAAACACCACAAGTCCAGGGTGACTTTCTTGCAAGACTTGATGTTTCTGCTTCTGTTCATCCATTTACGCTATTACATTTCAGGCTAAACACATTTTGTTAATTACGCAGCAGGATAGGATACGTCTTCCATTCACAAGCTTTTAATTAAAAAACAAATACAGCAATAGGTAGATTTTTCTAGTCATTTAAGCCTTTAAGCTCGGTCAAAGCCTGCCCACCAAATGATGCAATTACGTTTTATTTCCCTGCACCTACTTCATTGCAAAAGAAAAGCTGATGATAGAGATTTTTTTTTCATACACTGCTGAGGCAGGAGCAACTGTAAGGCCACAAAAAAAGGGTGCTCTTGTGGCTCAGAAGTGCACCAAACATGAATGCTCATCTGTAACACATCCTGGAGGAGTTTAACTGTAAGAAAGACCCAAACAAACATGGGAACATCGAAATGCCGCTATAGAATATGTGACAAATACTACCTTCTGCCTTGATGTAAACTGCAAACACGTGGTCATTTTCTTACTGAAATCAGTTTTCATCACACTACATTTGGTGAGAATCCTGGGGCAGGCAGTACTCAAACACGACCACTGCCAGACCACATGGCCAGCTTAGGGCAGGTCACAGAAAATTCCATAAAAGCTCTGGGATGCACGTGCTGGTGTTAGAACAATGTGGAGAGAGGTTTCACAGAAACATCTGCAAGGCCAGGGATGGTGATGAAGAATTATCCAGTATTAAAAATATTGTACCTTGATGCTCAACAAGAGACACACTATGTATTCCTCCACCACACGGGAAACAAAATTACCTGACGACTTCATCAACTAATACCTCATCTTCTATCTCTCCTCCATCAGCAAGATCAGTGAACACATTTCACTGTGCCTTTCCATGTTCACATCTTCATTTTCACCTTCCACTTTTTCTAAACAAACTTCTGCTGCTAAATCTCAACTCAAACTCTTCTCCCCAGAAAGCCCTTTGGGCTTCATTGGAGCTCAAACTATTCCCATCCTCCCTCATATACCCCATCAGCCTTCTTCTTCAACCCTTCTCCTCCTGTGGCTTCCCATTATCCATCCCCTCCCAGTGATAAGCCCACCTCCAGTAACTTCTTCTGTGTGCTTCTGGAAGAGCTTCTTCTCATCTTTTGTCATCTCTCCAAGAGACCTGTGAGTCTTGGACACAGTGTTTCACACCAAAGACTGATTCCTTGGGGACAGGAATACCACTGAGCCAGGAAGACAACTGAGGTAAGGAGAAGGCACCCAGCATTTTTAGAGAAACACATCACTGTCAAGCTGTATTTGTATAAATCCTCCACTTTTCATAACAGACTCTCTGCAGCACACGGCATTTCACAGAGCACTTGAAATTTAATCCTTGGCACTGACAGCCAAGTAAAAGCCACTGTCAGAGATGTTGCTCCCATGCCAGTCTCACCTTAAGGACAGAAGATAATGACAAATAAGGCACATGGACAAGCCCCTAATGGGAAAAACCTCTTGCAACACATATGAAAAGATGTACTGGGAGTCATCAAGACACTAAAAGGGAACAAAATAATACATTATTTCAGGAAGCTATTTTCAGTGGTTTTTAAACTTCTTTATTAGATAAATAGAGTATTTCAACATCTGCAGTGTATAATAATATAAATTCTATTTCAATGGTAGGAAATTTCAGGACATTCTGAATTATCTGATTAATCCAGAAAAAAATTCTCCTATCAACAGATTTTACCATGCCTTCCTCTTACATCCATTTACATACCTCTAAAATATTACTGTTTTAAACTCCTAAACTCCTAAGTCCTGATATTGAAATGTTTAACAAAAAACCCCACTTCTACTGAATAAACATAAGAACTTATATCTCAGTATGAACTATGGCACTGCTTCCACAGTGCTATAATAATTAGAGTTAACATAATGAAAACCTAGTAAAAAGACTATAAATTCACCATATGAGCACATATGGATGTGAAAAAGGAAATCAAACAAGTTCTCTGAACTAAAATTAGAGTCAAAACAGAACAGTGTCCCACAGAAATAGCACAAGCCTAAAAAGTCTATATAAATTTACTATGCCAAATCCAATTTTATCCAACGTTCCGTTTCATCTATCCATATTTCCACAGTGTATTTAAGGTATCGAGAGCTTAACTGTTCATGTAAGTCTGGACTGCAGTTTAGTTACTTGAGATAGATTTTCATGTTAGAAGCAAACCGGAGCTGGGCTCATTGCAGAGCTACAAAACCATGCAGCCCAGTCCACCAAGTTGTGAATGTGATTTTCCTATCCAAGCTTCTGCTCCCAATATTTTGCACTGTGTGCTCTCTTTATGCTTGCTTTACAACTGAGTCTTCCTTTCTGAGGGCTTCAACACAATGATTCATTTAAAGTATACCTCTGAAGAGGGATCTCATCATAAAAAAGGAGAGCAAAATCCATTTATTCTCTGTTATTGTATATGTATTCATTTAAATATCCTTTTAAAGCAATTCATCTGTGAAGATGAGCCCCCTCTCAGCTCAAATAAAGACATTCGTGCATACCATATTGGTTTTCCTGTGGCCTCTGCAACTTTGGTTGTAAAAAAACTTCGGTGTAAAAAGTGTTTGACAGAGCTCTGAGCAGTTTTTGTTTTGTTCTCTTTATGCTGCATCCTCCATGTCAGTTCAACTTGCTGTGTCCTGCATCTTCTACCATGTCATATGCACGGAAGGAAGGTCATGTCAACCACTGATTGGGGAATCAAATCAAGCAGTAGCATGTGTCTATTTTGCTTCTGGACTGCCTCAGAGGCATTTGTCACTAATGCCAATCATTAGATCAGGATTCTGTTAAATTCTCAGGCATCTCTTTTGTGGGATAGAACCAATTTCTTCTGAGCTGTTTATTACTTTGTGACTTCTGAGCTTCAGCTTTTTTCCTTCCTTTTCCAGAAAGTCATCAAACAAACAGAAATGCTACACAACTACTGAGGCTGTTTCAAGAGAATGTGGTAGCTGAGGATGTGCTGGTTCTACTGACTGGGGAACCATGACAGGGAACAAGCCAGTTAATCACTCCTGCCTACATCTTTCCTTTTTTATTGTTCAGATGTGTGGCAATCCTGTATTTCACAAAATATTTAAGAAAGAGCTGCCATTCCTAAGAGATGAAATAATATTCCATCCCTCACCTACAAGGTCTTACTTGCTGGACAATTTTACAGTGTTTCAGCTCTTACACTGCTCTGCCATGCGTAATACGCTCCCCCATCATCTTTCTCTGTTCTCTCTCTCAACTTCTTATCTTCTGCCTTCTCTCCTGTTCTCAGCAATTCTCCTCTCAGACCTTCCAGGCTCAACGACAGATTTTGTGCACAAAAGGCTGTAAATTTTTAGGGCAGGAATTATCTCACTACTTTTGTTAGTTAACAAGCTATGCACCCTTGATAGGGGATGAAAGTGCAACCTACTACACGGTTTTAAATAACCGCTATACTCATAAATTATTTGTAACGGCAATAATACGCCTACACCAAAAAGCAGTAGGAAAGATCACATACAGTCGTGGTCTCTCACAGTCGTCGGTGCCATCTGGAGCTCCAAGCGGCTAACTCTGCTCGGCAGTCTGTGTGCAACGAGTTGCACGACATGCAGAAAAATATTCCAGGACTTCACAGTTCATCCCGAAGTAACACATTAATAATGATCTTCCACCCATAGCTAGCACTTCAACTGTGAACACACTGCTGTTGACGAAGACACAACAGGTCAGTTGGGAGGAGAACAAGCGGCTTTGTCCCCAGCACAATGCCCTACAGCCGCCACACATGCCCCTCGCTCAGGTTGCGTGTGCTCTGTCATTATCCTCGCCGCCAGCTCCAGTGGGACTGCTCAGAGGCTACGGCAACTCTCCAAGGTCCACAGGCCTCCGGGAGGGGACAGGCCACCTTCTGATCCACAGCCGGGATGAATGGATTAGCGGCGAGCCGAGCCAGCTGCCGCAAGCTTTATCAACACGCAGCCCCGACAGATGGGAGCCCACTGGAGAAGCCTCCTGCTGCAGCCTGCGTGGCCCTCGCGCCGGCCTTCTGCTCACCCCGCGCTTGCTGACACGACAGCGGACACACAATATGCACAAGGGGCAAAATCACATTTAAAAATACACGCGCCCCGTTTGGGACGCTGCTCAGGGTAAGCAACAGCAAGCGAGCTGCTCTGGGAGCACAAGCTAGTTCACTGCAGTGAAACTACTTGTGGTAAAATGCTTCTTTTTGGTTTGGATTTCCAGTTGGTAGGATTTCTGACACGCGATGTTTCTTTCCACCAGAACTGAATTACCTGCTGACATTAAAAATGGATCAGGACTATAGAAGGAGATACAAAAGATAGAAGAGACTATTAACTGTAGAGATGAATTCAAACTAATTGACTTCCTCCTGGGCTATCTATCCATATAAAAGCCATAGGTATCAGAAAAAAGGCATACCCCAACTCAATCCAGTGGAAACTGGGGCTTCTGTGTTTCAGACAAGGTAGGTAATGTCCATTTGACTTTTAAGTCATGAACCTAGTGCCTACTCCAGAAATATTCAATATATTATCTGAGGCAAAGGGTTGCAACAGGATCAAAAACACTGACAGTTTTTACTGTAGCAATTGAAAATCTTTTAAAATCACAGAAACAGAAGATCGTTGAAAAAGGGAAAACACCTACCTAATTACTGCCAGTAAAAAAGGACACATTACTGTTGACCACACCACACAGAAATATGAAGTGCTACACTTACGAACAGCAGTATAAAAAAAAGGAAACCCTATCGCTTCTATTTAAGAAAGAGCTTCTCTTAACACATCGTTACACACCCAGATAAAAGCTCAGTGGAGTCAATGGCAGCCTTTGCATTCATTGCAAGGGACTTTGTACCAGACATTACATTATCAATACACATAGTTTCTCTCATATTACATCTCACAAGTCTACAATTCACTTAATCTTCTGTGAGCACAAATGTGAACAATATTTAGAAAGAAATGCTACAGTTTGCCAGCCTTGTGTGTAAAAGTCTCAATTTTCCCTGTGTCTTGCTTCTTGAAAGGCAAGTCACATAAACCTCTAAGTCTGAAGCTGTTTTGCTAAAACAGAAGATTTTTCAACTCAAAAAAGCTGCCTATCTCTGAGCAAACAAAGTATCTCGAATTTTATTTGCACAAGTTATGCTTGTGCACTTTGGAGAATAGAAACTTTATGTTCTTATAGGTAATTTCCTATCAGAACTCAAAACCAACTTTATAACAACCAAGAATCATTTATATCAGCATTCTTGCTTTATGCTAGTAATCTCAAAAATATAGTCCCAAACTATAAGTTAGTGTAGCTTCAAACTAATTTCACAACTTCCTTAATTTCAAAACATATGTAGTGCACAAAAGTGAAAATATAACATTCAGAAAAAAGAAAGCTAGTAACAAGTACTGCAGTGAAACTTGTTTGAACTTTCATTGAGCCAAGATGTTGACAAGAATTTATAAATCATACCTCCAAGTCAAAATTGGCTGGTTTATTTACATTTAAACACAGTGATTTTGGTACTCTACATGTTGAGGACAACTTTTTTATGATTCAGTTTTAAAAAATTAAATTACTGTCTTCAATATATGAAAAACAAGACTACAAATCTATTTAGGCAGTGTCAAACCATCTTAAGCAAAAGTGGCTAGTACCTACTTCTAAAGACAAATTGAAATTGCTTCAGCAAATTACATCAAAATGTATACAAAAAACTTACCGACTATCTCCTGAAAAATAAAAATAAAATCCATTAAGGATTTCCAGTAGGCATTAAGTCAAGATAAAGAGGTAAAGAGCTGTCTCCAAGTCTTACACCAGAAACAGCAAAATTCTTTATAGTATGCTCAAAATCAAAAGCAACACTTAAACAAATAAAAACACAAGCATCTAAAGCAGAAGTAAACAGTATTTGAAAATAGCGTATTTATAAGAAGAAACAGTCTTTCAAAAACTGTTTTCAGCAAAAAAAAGCGTTAATCACAAAAACAACCAACCAACAAAAGCTGAATGATGGAATTCTCCCTAAACTTTGCATTGTCGTATTGCTGCAACATGGTCACTTCTGCATCAGGAAACACAAGGATACAGGTGCTGTCAAGGTACTCTTGTTCTTTGTTATCAATAAGGGAATTTGTTTTAAAAACTTGCCCCCTCCCTCCACCCCCCCCAATTATAAAGACCAGTTAGAGAAGGTAAACGGTGATTAGAAAGTCCCACACTTACACTTGTGGGACTTCATCAGTTAAGCCCTAACCCTATGTTTCATAAACATATTTAGAAATTCTGTGTGTCATTTACAAATGTAGTTTCTGGTATGTGGCTAAGTGATTTCTGAAGAAATGTGTCATCTGTAGATTTCAGTCATTTGCTTTTTTAATTCTACAACATAAAAGAATACTGAAGGAACTTATGAATACTGCCAAGGAAATAACTTTAAATGGAAGGGTTTAGGGTTGGTGGTTTCTTAAATAATTTGGGAGGGGATAGGGGGAATTAAGTGCAGGATGCATCTGTACCTCCACATTTCATGCCATGTAATGTTTGTTTGTAGTACACTGACCTATTTAAGTTTGATGGCAGCACTAACAAATATGGTCAACAAATTCAACAGACTAAGAACACACACCTTTCGTGAGGAAACAAGAACAGAGAAACAAAAAAAAAACCAGAAGCTCTCATCTACTCTAACATCAAACAAGGTTGACCAACGTACTTGCACCACCTGAAATGCTCAAAGTCCAGATGCACTCTAATTCCCACCTGTTGCAGAAGCCTAATTAGTGTTGACAGACAACACCTCACTGTTAAAGCTGCAGATAATATACTTCAAAGACAAATGTATAGAAATAAAAACAAAAACACAGAAGAGATGAGTTTGGGCAAATACTGGAGCAGCTACCCAAACAGAGCAGAGCAGGTGTGGGTAAGACAACCAGTTTAAAGACCAAGGTCAATCAATCTAAGAAAAGACCTATACAATCTAGTTGCCTACAGTGGTCCTTGGTTCCATCACTCTTCTGCTACAACAGCCACTTCAGCATGTCCAGACGTGACATCCTCATGCTTGAGTGCTAAATGGATCAAAACAGGCTTTTTGTGTCATTTTAATAGACAAAGCTTGTGGAAGATCACAAGGAGGAATGGAAGAGAAATGACAGAGAATAAAATTTCTTCGGGCAGCTCTAAAGCTGCTCTGTTGTGTGGCAACTTCATCAGATGTTCCATCACAACCAAAACTGTACAACAAATGAGCAGTGGCAGCACACATGTTCTCTCTCACTCACTGAAGTTCACTGTGCCTTGTAACCACAGATATATACATGAATCCATACATAAGATCACAAAAAAAAAAGCACTCGACCCCAACCACCTCAAAACCTTGGGTTAAGATGAGGTGGTAAAAGACTGAATGAAAATGCAAATATATAAGGAGAATTTCAGCCACAGTTGTGATTACTAATAGATAAAACACAATGAATGGACAGAGAGAAAAGAAATGAGATTGTGTCTAGTTGTTCTGCTTGGCAAATTTTGGAATATTTCTTCCCATCAGCACCATATCCAGGTGTCCTGAGGCAGCAGAATGTTGCTGCTGATGTGAAGAAGCTTTATGTGCAGCCATTTCCCTTGCAGTGAACAATTTCCCAGTTGATTAAAATACTGTGACAATCTCAAAGCTTGCTAAAACCAGGAAAAGTAAACATATGGATTGCTTTACAGAAAAACTACAACACTGACTGGGGGGACACGCTCCTTTTGCCAATGGTACTTTAATGCATCTAAACTACAGCTGCCACTATCATTAACAGCTGATGGGCATTAATGTAATCGAGGTAGTACATAGCATTCAGGGCAGAAAGCACATCCCTCTGCCTGTTCCAAAGGTAATGAGAAGCCACCTACCCGAATTCAAGTGCCCAGCCCTGGAAAGCAAAGCACAAACATGAGAGCAAGCTGCTGTGCACCAGGAGTTGTTTACGCTCTGTTGAGGGCTACAGCAATGGTGCAGGGTGCTAATGGCGATGTGTGTCAATGGACAGTAAGGACAGAGCTGGAAAGCCCCCGCAAGCCCATCCCTGTTGAGGTACAGCAGGGTGTGTGCCTGCATGTGGGAGCAGGGAGGACACTGGTGCTGCAGAGGTCACTGCTCCAGCAGAACCCCTCGGGTGCTGTGCCCCACTCACTGCCCCTACCCGACTGTAGAAGCAACAGATCTGCAGTCCAACAGCCTGTCTTAAGGTTTGTTTATTCCAAACAAGCTACCAATGCAGAGAACAGAGGGGAGAAAAGAGAAAGAATTTAAAGGAATAAAATAAAAATTTTTAAAAAAGGTGTGGGGTAAGCCAAAAGCAATGCCAGCAATTACTTAATAAAAATGAAATATTCAAAGTATGATGAGAAGAAAAACTTAGGAAAAAACAAGGTGCACAAAAAAATGTATGGTTTTGGTTTGCAGTGCAGATGTTTAGGATTTACAATCAATATGGTTTGCTTTTTCATGCTATAAAATGCATATATAATTATGCTCAAGATGTGTGTAAATGTTTAAATATTAAAACAAAACAGATATTCTGGATGTTTGATGTTTGTTTTTAAAAAGAAAAAAATCTATTTTACAAGGACACAAGCACTAAAGTGAAATTAACATAAAACAAACAAACCAGTGTAATAAAATAAAAAGCTCAAAACCAAGTTAACCAAGGTCGTTAATGTCAGTTCAATGGCAAAGATCCATGTTAGCCAATGTTTAGATAACAATTAAATGGGAAAAGACTGCCTTGCAATTACACTTCACAGATTTATTTCTGCTTCTTCTGGAGTATATATTGTCTCTAGCAAGCATGTACATTTCCTTACATTTCTGAAGTTTAAATTTCCTTCCTTATCTAAATTGTCACAGCTACTCAGAAGTTTCAAATGTCCTCCTTTTTGCCATTCATTTTTCTAAATATTTTGGAGAATGATACTGTAATCTGCTAAGTCCTACCTACCTCTTCCAGGGGTAAATCTGTGACTAGTGAAAGCATATGCTGAACTTCTCTATTTGAACAGGAGACAAAGCTCTTGTCCACCCCTTCACTCTAAAAATATCCCACAGCTTAAAATGTTGAAACACAAAAGGCACAACATGCATTACACAAATTCACAGTGTTTTGCTGACCATAAAAAAATATCCTTGTATGGATGGAAATGGAAGTTTGGAAAAAAAATATTTGGTAAGGAGGTTTTTTTTCATGCCCTCCCTCCAAGTAATACTGCTTGAATGGAATTTACAGAGAGCCACAGTCTAAAAATACATAGGCTGAGAACAGCAAAGCAGCCACATGGATTACACTCAGCTCTTAGAACCCTTTGTAGTTTCAAAGGAAATCCAACTGCTGGAGCACCCATCAACAGTACACTTCTTTCTCACATATTGGAAAAAATAATTTGAGGAGAACAGCTAAAATGTACCAACTACAGGAAAGCAAAGTCAAGTGTTGGTCACTGTACAGTGCCCACATAAAATATTCAGAGAGGGAAACGTCAGCACTAAAAAGTGCTCCTAGAGTACCATTATTTATTTATTTTTAATACAAATCGTTCTGTTTTTCAGCCTACAGGACATAAAGGAGATGCAGCTGATACGTATTTTATACTAACAATAGCAGGGGACAACCAGCAGCCTGCGTGCTACTGACACAGAACAATCTATTTAAATAAACAGAAATTCTGATTTTTCCTAACCCTTGAAAGATGATGAAAAAGGAGAGTTTGGGGTGCTTGGTTTTTTTGCTTACTTTGTGTTGTCCCCTTACTTCAGTGTCCTAGGTAAGTCTGCCTTACAGGTCCCATACACATAGGATTGTGTCACAGTTCTTTACAAGGATTAAGGCACAGCATGGGAGGACTGCCTTTTAATTGAAACAAAACAGTGCCTACTATAACTTTTTTTCAAGAGGTCAAGAGAGAGAAAAGGACTTTACCAGCAATCCTGGCCTTTTCACCTTTCTATTTTCATAAACAAGTTCAACAGCAAAGTTATTTTAAGCTGCCAGCGGCAATACAGATCTTGCTTACAATTATGCAAGCATTCCCCTTTCCCTTTCCTGTTGATCATTGGGGTGTGAAGTTTTGGGAGGCTCTGGCTTTTCTATTAAAACATGCTATCATCTTAAAAGGTAGGTTTTAAAAGAGGTGAGTACCTAGTTTGATGTTATTGATTCTTTTCCTGGAACAGGAAGGTTCAAATTTGTTCAATACAGAGATGCAACTCAATTTAGGAAAGATGTTCTTGGACCTCTTCTTGGTTTACTTGCATAGATACACTACTACTCTGCTGGGCAAGAAAGGTTATTCACACAATCCCTGCTCCAAGGTGAGGAAGATCCTTTGAGCAGCACCAAGCATGCAAACGTCAAGGCAGAGGTTCCTGATACCCTTAAAAGAAAAATCAGCTCACATAGGCTCTTCATCTGCCCAAACTGAAATCTGTGGTCAGAGAAATGTAAACTGTAGGCACCAGAAATGTATCTTTCAAGGTGTGATTCCTGTCAGCCTAGTGGCAAGAAGAGCATTTTGCATAAAAGCATATTCCTCTCTCAAGAACTGTATCATGGCCATTGCAAAGCACTCAGTTATTCAAGTCAGTCAGTCGCTCTTTTGCCTTCCTCTATGAGAACACTGAGACAAAGGTAGGAAGCCTTCACTGGAACCACTGGCTCAGCAAACTTACAAGGAGTACAGCAAAAAAACACACCTGTGTTTCAGCACACAGTCATTAGGCCTGTCCAAAATGGAATTACTAACATGGGTGATAAATGAGCTCTACAAACAAACACACAAGAACTTCCATGTGAAATCCACCACCAGGCCCAAGCAATCAGGTTCCTAATTCTCTTGACCATCAAAGCAATCTGCTCAAGATCCCACCCTCTAGGTAACATGTATTAGGAATCATCTGATGGGGCTCTGACAGCACAACTGCCCAGCATTTGTGTGAACACCTTGAACGTAAGGACCACAGAGTGGAGTAAGGTAGAAGTCAGGCAGACCCACCAGCCATGCAGGATTGCAGAAGACAGAAGCTGTACTTTTACAGGATGGATCTTCCCTGAAACCACACCACAGTGTAATTTTATTGCTTATGAAAGGCACTTCAGGAAACTTCAGGAATGAGCTTAGTAATTTCAAGTTTTCCTTGAAAACACCAGTTTTTCTGGAATTTTGAAACAGTATTACCAGCCTTAGAAGATGTTAAAGGGATTAAGTATCTACAGTACAGAAGTATAATAGCTTTCTTCCAGCTCCCCCCTAGGAATGTGTGAAAAGACATGCAGTAGAACTCAAGAGTCCAAACAGTCCCCAGCTCTTTACAGAAAGAAATGGCAATGTCTCTTCAAGAAAAAAGACAATGGATTTTGTGCAATGCTAACCATATGTAGACATTCAGAAATGTGGGAGTATGTTAATCAAGCACACGCAAAAAAAATCTTTATTAGGTGTGCCCTCACTGGAAATAGGAACCCATAAATGAAAAGCTCTGACAATTACCAGCCTGCTTGCAAGGTGAGAAAAAGGAAGGAGTTACGAGTCACCCAAGTGTTCATAATAACCAGTACATACAAACATCAAGCATTCTGTGAACACAAGAAAGCATCAATACTGGATATTAAGTAAGCTAATGAAACTTTCAAATGCCTGGAAATTAAAACATAAAGGTTTTCAATGCAGATATTAAATCAGCATGCACAAATTCCTCCATCTCATTCTGCAATTCATGTAGAAAGCCTTGCTCTTTTCCCTCCACCATCTGTCTAAAATTTAAATAAAACACTCAAGTCTAGATATGTTCTTAAGTTCCAATGAGGCAGGTTTCAGCAGTAAATGAAATCAAATTAAGGGGAAAAAATATAAAAACTCAGTAACATTTTTTAGAGTCATTTTTTGTAGTGCCTTTTATACAAATAATTTCCTTTCCATGGATTTGGTCAGTAATACCTTTGAATGGCTGCAAGTGCAGTGCTTTTTTTGAAAGCAACCTGAAAAATTAGGTTAACCTAGAAAGTGAATTCCATCTGTCCTGGTTGTCATCAGTAAGAGATACCTATTCAGTTCCTTTCAAGCATATAATCTAGTAGTCAGTCTAAAACAGGATTTTAAAGACTTCTCTTATCAGCTTTTAGCATTACTTCCATATGAAGAAAATACACAACTTCAAGATGGTGCTACACTGAAATCAGAGGAACTGATTCCCCCACCCCCTGCCCCCAAAAGAAGAATGGGTACAGATAATACAGATAATACAGTTTTTACACATTCCAAGATTTTAGGAAGCGTTGGCATTGCTGTACATGCAACTGAACCCAAAGGTTTCACTTGCCAGTATGCCTGCTTATAAAAATCAAGATTGAATGCCTGGAAATTAAAATGTACACAAGCAAAACAAAGCAGCATATCAATTCTTCAACAAACTGCTTCTCAAAGTAAAGATGACTTGAAAGACCTGGTCGTGCCTGTGACAGGAAGAAACATGTCACAATCTATCTCACAGCTCCATAAAGGTTTACTGCCAGGATCAAGCAGGGGGGCACCTTAACAGGGGTGCTGGAGAGGGAGCGGCTCTTAGACCCCAGCCTGCAGGAGGAGCCTTCCTGCACTGTACCCAGCAGACAACCAGCCACAAATAGAAAAGCCACTGAGATTAACTGGGGGAGGGCATATTGCAATCCTGCGCCTCTCAGACCTGAGCAGCCCTCCTGAAAGAGTTTCCTTGCCTTCTTCACTTGAAGTCTCAGCCCCAACTCCAACCGCAGAGGACTACACTGATTCTGCCACTCACTGAAGCATAATTTTCTTTAGATAATGACCAACAGTCACCTTGCCAGCTCACCCAAATTTACAATTGTACAATAAGAAGGTAAACAGAAAACAGAAGTTATTTTAAAAAACCACAAGCCAAACAGTTAGGATGAGAGACAGTGTTTGACCAGTGCAAGACTGCAGGACAGCTACCACTAATGCACTTCAGCTAATGAATTTATCAAACAACATGGCTGAGTTTACTCAAACGTCATGGTAATTACAGTATATGTTATAGAACTGTCAAATTAACAAAATGACTGGGTTTGTCCCCAAAATATTTTCTCTGTTTGGTAACACATCATTTAGGGCTTGATATTTACTTCTTGTTTCTTTCAGAGCACAGAATGTGTAATTCACTTTCTGCTATTCTACTCATTTAACATCGACTGAAACACAACTAGGATTCTTTACTGCTGTAGGTTCCCAAGAAAAGCTCCAGTATGAGAAAATTAGTCAAATTCCCAGCTATTATAAACTGACTTTTACTCATGTGAACTAAGCAACTACTGACATACGAGTTAATATGAGCATACCAAGCTTTATTTAGGGAAGAGAAATGGGCTATTATAATTGTATTTGATTCCCATTCACTTACCAGATCCACTCTGGAAAATGAAATAAACCATGCCAAAAGACATTAATTCCCAGCAATGTATCAGAAGTACTTTACAGAAGCAGCATAAAGAGAAATAGCTATTGTTCTTATTTTATTTCCAATCCCCTCATGCTCCTTACTGTTATGAGGATCAAATTCAAATACACCAAGCAGCTATTTTGAATGTTTGCAGCCCTAGTGAAACAGAATATGAGCACACTGCAGCTACATTCTAACTTGCCTGCCTGCCATCCACCCGTCATTTGGATGGGTAATTTCTCCCCTCGGGACCATATGCGGTGCTTAAAGCTGAGTCAGTTTGCCGTATGGCATTATTCTATAAAAGCAAGACGGCTTTGCTGGAATCTGACCTAGGAGGGTAAAGGCTTCTACATACTTGGCTCAGTAGTTGCTAGACATGTTAAAGAAACAAAAAGATTTCAATGTTAGTGTAATCCACTTCTTTTACATGGCATTTTTCCTATCAACAAGTACAGGCTTTACACTATTATGAAGCAGAGTTGTGAACATTACTCTTGTTATCACCTACATCAAATTGCACACGAGAAATTAAAAAATACAGAATGCACAAAATAATTACATTGCACTGAATTATTGATCTACAGACAAATTATATATCCACTGAATATTCTATCTACTGAATTATACAGATCCGTTTTGTACTTTTGTTTCATAATTTGCACTTGCCATTTCTGTTCTACTCCCCTTCTTTTTCAAACATTTTACATTAATAATTTGGAGAACACTGGACATTAAAGGCTTCTAATAAGTGGATGTAGGACTAGCATATTGGAAATGTTTACTAATATTCTACACACACACACACACGTACTTTTGTTTTACTGCAGCTTCCTATTTCAGCTTTTTACTAAGTAGTGGGAAAGCAATTAGTTCAGAAGGCTGTAGACAGTATCACTCTTTCTTTAACTGTAACTTTCTTGAGCATGATACAATAAAAGCAAGCCAAGAAAGAAAACCACCACCACATAAGCAAGAGGGTTCCTTTTCATGCTTACTCTTGATTTGTTTTCTGTTGCAAATGCTGCTAACGCTGTTCAAGATCAACAGAAACAAAAAAATATTAGAAAAAGCCTTCTTTAGAGATGCTGGTAATTCTGCTGATGTGCATTTTTCAATGTGCATAGAAAATACAGTATTAGTTTACAATCACATCAGACATCACAGGCAACACTGGCTTGCTAAGATGATAACAGTAAGAAGCCATGTATCATCACCCAATTCTTTCTGGCGCCTTCTTTTTCAAAAATTTTACTATGTACACGAGAAAAGGAAGAGAGGAAGATTATAATGTATTTGTTGATTTAGATCTCTGCTATATTTCTGCAGTCCAGACAAATGGTTCTCAGAACGGGTCCAGCCAAAATGGAACATGTGCGTGTAGAACAACCCACTGGCCTTGACCATAGGTATTAAAATATTCATATCTCCTTTCAATGTCACTTGCATACAAACAGCTTTTCCTACTCCTTTAAAACATTAACCTCTGCTCTCCCAGGTGATACCAACTGGTCACAGAATTAGTACTGCCTTTCCGTACAAAACCAGCACCAGGCTAAGTAGGGAAGTGTTTGTCAGGCACCTGCTTGTGTCTGAGCTCGGTATCGATTAATTGCAGCCTATCCACTCCACCAATACAAAGGTCAAAACAAGGAGGTGGGGGTGAAAGTGTAAAGATCTGCCCAGAAACAAAAGGAGAGCAGCATTACCCCCTTGAACTTCATCCCTGGGGTAACCATTCCCTCCCTCCCTCTCCCTGCTGTCCTCCTGCCATGGGATTCACTACCAAGGCTCTTAGCTAAAGAAGCTTCATCTTCTTCACAGAACCTTTTATTTTAAAATGCGAGGCTCCATAATTCCTCCTTTGTGGCACTCAGATGAATATGAATAATAAGCTGGGGATTCATATGGCTTTATTATTACAGGGCATTATAAGATAAAACATCCAGAAGAGTCAAAATAAAACAAGAAACCTCCTACTGTAGTCAATCCAAAGTGTTTTGATCAGGAAGTTATCCAGATTAGGTATTTATCTTTTTAACAAGGAACAGACAGAACTATATTCATACAGGAGTTTAAAGCCCAGAACGATGCACACTCATGCTTACTACTTGGGGCGAGGGGTGGAGGGGACACTACACCAAACCAATGAACACCCCCTCACTCTGAAAACAACCAGAAAATAACCAACCCACCCACAAAACCAAGCACCACAAGACAGACACTATCAGCCCCTAAATGAACAGGAGCATTTTGGCAGATGGGTGTCCACTGGGAAATCACATCTGTATAAACCTAGAAAAATATGGCTGGAAAGTATTTACCAGGAAAATTCTGTCCAAAAGCCAGCTGACGGTCAACTCTGGCTGTGACACATGGGGTCATGGAGGCAGACAGTGGAAGGAAATGGCCTCTTTAATGCTTTCACCACCACTACCCAAGGAAAGAGATACAAGGAGCATCACTTCTGCATTTTGCTTTTTCTCAAGCGTAATTGTCACAGTGATGGATGCATCAGAAACATACATAAACCAATTTCAGCATCGAGAGCGTAATGCTCTACCACAGCCATGCAGCAGGCCAGTTTCTACACTGGAAGCTGCACTCAGGTTCGCAGGACCATTAGACAGAGCTCTCTTACTATAAAAGCCTGCAAATAAATGTAGGCTAAAATAAACAGCAAGTCAGATGTTTTATCTGGGGATGTTACCTCATTAAAGGCTACATATGCCAACTCCAATTCAATTTGAAGTAACCTTACGAGGGAAGACATCTCTCCCCCAACCGGAATTAGATCCACTTGATCATTTTAATTATACTGCATTGCTCTTTTCAAAAGAGTCCTGCGAGCCTTCATAGGCTGCTGTGCTCCCCTTTGAAATTAACAAATTAGGCTTGGTAATTAGAGAGTCAAAATGGTGTGTTATATTGTTTGGGGTGACAAGGGATTTAAGAGTGTTTCATTTTAAGACGTTTTCAAGGTTTGAAGGTAAAATACTATCACTAATCATGTATGTTCCTATTTTCCACCTACGCTGATTAATATCTACACAGTGCAATGAGATAAATTTCTTTGCATCCTAATTAAGAACATTTCAAGGCAGATTCCTCAAAGTTCTATTATTTTGAATGAAGCTGTAAATATCTTTTAAGCGCTATTTACCACCAAAAAAACCCAAAAACCAAACCCCCGAAAAACGAACCCACAAAGAAAAAGCTTCTAGGGTATAATAGTAGATGCTAATTTATTCCAGAAATTATAAATTACTATTTTGTTCTCTTTAATAGACCTGTCATCAAATCTTAGGATGTCACTGAAGCCTGATACATCAATTCAAGGATACAGCTGAGTCACCCTTCCTTCTGAGAACAGGCCTGTGCACTTGCTCATTGTCAAACAAAAACTTTAATAATTTATGTCTCTGTTTGCCGTGCTTAACATTACGCTTCAAGCCCTGAATTGATTATTCTTAACCTCAGTGCCTCGGTAGAAGGTCTGCTGTGATGCATCACTTCAGGGCCTGATGTCCATCCAGATTCAATGGACAACGCCAACATCAGATGTAAGCAAAGTATGCCAGAACTTAGGGAAGGTTGTCCTGAGAAGTCACGAGAAGACATTTATAGCATTGTGTCTTTCATCTCAGGCTCTCAATCCTCTTTACACGCAGAACAACTCAGGGCTAGTTAACTACTTTTGTATGATATACAGGGATAAACATTTGGCAGCCATGGTCACTGATTAGGGCACAAAAAACCCCCAGAACTGAAGAAACCCTGATGCCTCCCCCACCATTGTTCATCTGCAGCAAATAATGTACAGGTTATGTTTTGACATTACAGAATTTTCACTTGCATCAAATCTAGAGCTGACGTTTTATTCCCGTTTTCAGTGTTTGTTTTTCAGCAAAGCCACTGACTTTCTGACAGTGCTCAGAATAAATGCAATATGGCAGGATTTCTCACAAAATTTACAAAACCTGAAGCAGAAGGTATTTTAATTCTATTCAAAGTTGTAAAGCACAGAGTATATAGACCTTCTTCCCCCGAAGTACTCTTCTAAGCCGGCATTGTATAACAGTAGGTGAAAATGTCAGACAGAAGGAGGGAACTTCATTCCCATATATAGGATCAAAGAACATATAACATAGGAGACAATAAAAAGAAAGCAAGCAAGAAAAAGGGGTATTAAAAGGGTATGATGAATGGCATATACATCCTTGTGATAATTCCTTTCCTGCTTTATTGCTCAGTAATGATCATACAATACTATACTTCATTGATCACTGCTTGAAATCTAAGCTTCATTTCCTTCACATACGTTAAACACCTTTGACTTGAATTCACTTCATGTAACTTTTCAGTACTTTCTTTTTAGTGTAAAGAGAAACCGAATATAAATACTAAATGAAGAAAAAAAAACCATTCTACATTATTGCTCTCTATCATCTGTAGAGCTAGGAGATGTCTTTGAGGTTCAAACGTGTCAGTGGCAAAGCAGGGCACCACATCAAGGCACTCTATATATTAAGAGTGTGCCTCGGGCTAGTGATTGAAAAACCACTTTGACCACGAGCTGCAAAGGCTGAACACAGATTTCCCCGTAGCCAAATCATTCACTGTCTGGACAGGAAGGAGGGAAGCTCCTGTACGGTCACTCCTAAGAGAAGTCAAGACCTCAGGGGCAGGCCAGCGCTGGGGCCAGTCCCACCAGCTGCTCCACATCCTTTTCTCTCACAGGACTCACTGCTGGATGAAGTCCCCCACAAGCAGCCCACGTACCTGTAGTATGTACAAAGCAACTGTGTGCACACACTTACTACAGACCACTACCTAATGCTTTTTGACTACACACATGTTTTCAGATGCCAAAGGAACAAATAAGGATGCTGGCAGCTCCTTTTACACAGATAAACTCCAGCTGGAAGGATGTAATTTATGAGCAGTTCCTCACTGCATACACTTCCCTTTTAATCAACCGCTAATGGTCACTGCGGTGCTCCCCTTGGACAGCCCCATCTCCTGCTCGCTGTGGAGCACAATGGCTGAAACACAGGAAGGCATATAATGAATCAACACACCACTAACAGCTAATATTCTTTTGGCATTTTAATCCTTTATTGTGATGAATTCTCTGCCACAAAAACATTGGGGGGAAACTATATTAATTAAATAGAATAACTGAATGCATTTTGCTTATATTGCAGCTTCAACACTCAGATTTGCTTGACCAAACAAAGTGCCAATATCTATAATCTTAGAATTAATATATATGTATATGAAAGAACAGATGGCACTTAAACCTGAAGTCCCTAAAAATCCTTTTCACTAAGTTTCTATTCAGGATAGATGAGGTTGAGGAACAAAAGGCAAAATAAGGCTTTTAAGATGCAGCACAAAGACTACCTAGTTAAGCAAACAAAATTACAAATATTAAGGGGTTATGGTCCTGTGATTAAGGCATTTAACCAGGAGGCAGAATATTTGGATACAATTCCACCTCTGCCTCTCACTTCCTCCATGATCTTGGGCAAATAAATTCGTCTTTCTGTGCCACAGATACTCAGCAGGGATAGTAATAATACAGCTTCCTACCTCCCAAGACTGTTGTGAGAAGAAATTTGCTGATGTTTGTGAGGCCAGCACACTCCCTCTTAGGTCATATAGATTGACTCTGTTTTGTTTATATCAGAGTACTACAGCAGCAACCCAACACTGTGCAGTTCCAAACAGCAAGGCAACTATTTCTGCAGATTGTTTTATGCACTAAAAAACCACAAAATTCTTAAGACACCTGAATTCTCCATGTGACAGTGTACATTAAGGGTGTATTACGCACTTTGCAGCTCATGACCACCAACCACCTACTGAGAGTTTAAAGAGTCAGGAAATTCTAAGCCCTTATCACATATCTATGTGTGAAAGATTCCAGTGTCCTTCCATTTTGAACATTACTGTCCAATACAGAGGAGTATATGGCTGGAAAATCCCTTAAAATACTCCTTCTATGAAGAGCACCAATTGCAGCTCTTACATTCACAGCATTGGTTCAATACATGTGAGTGAAGGCAAAATGCACTGTACCACTCTCAATTCCAGACTACCTTGTGCCATATATATGTGATTAAATGAGTTCTAGAGATTTACTGCTTTGAAGAAAAAAAAGGCAAATGCTATATTCTGTGTTAAGTATGAGAACAAAATAGCTAGACAAGAAAAATAAGTAGAAATGACTAGACTGACTAGTCAAAACAACACTTGATATTTTTATAAATATTTCTTTCATTGCAAACTTCAAAAAAAAAGAAAATTTTAATTTTAAGCAGACTGGACAGGTGAGTATTAATGGAATTCTTGAATGAAAGAACAGAAGAAAAGTGGTGAGGGTGCCTTAAGGTCAGCTTTGCATATCGTATTTTCAAGCCAGTTTGGCCTGTTAATATTATTCAAAACCTCCAAGTTTGTTTAATTTTCAGCCATCTGCCAAAGTGCTCGAAGAGATCCAGAAAGCAGTCATGAGCCAACTTAGCATGCTACAGAAACTCACCCAACTTAAGATCTGAAGGCTATGCAATGATTGCAGTGCATCACCTTACTGCTGTCCGACCTTTGCCCTAAGCCACAGCAATTTTCAAATACCTATACAAGTTGCTATAGAAGAGCAAACGTAGCTATATAGACCCCCTTGCTCAACTCTTCCAGCAAAAGGAAGCTGTACTAAAGCGTAATCGACCACTTGCGCTTTTTTATAACTTTCATCATCCAGTAACAAGAAGTAGTAAGAGAGCTCTACAGCTCTGCTGTATCATTAAAATGAGTTTCCTAGTAGTGGCAGAGGTCTGTAACAGTCGTGTTTTCATTTTAAATTAAGTTTAAAATATTTTAAATCAGTCACAAAAGCTGCACTCAGCACGAAATAAATTAGAATATTTTAAGAATTTGGGACCAATTTTAATAAAACTTCTGGGTTCTTCCTAGCTCTCAGCCACAAGATTAGCCACTCATCAGGAAACATTTCCAAGTATTTTCCTGTCCTTCCATGGCTGAAAACAAGAATAGGAGATGAGGAAAAATAAAAGGAATTTAAAGCTGCTGAAAACTAATGTCTACCACATGAGGCACAAAATAAGCATGCCATTGTATATTTGATGAAAAAATAACTGTTATGAAATATTCATTTGAAAAGTGATTAAGCTTTGCAATTGAAAAGCTAACCCTTCACAACACGAAATAATCATGCAGCTTGGGAATGAACACATCCTGTGTCCTCTGGTGCTCATTATAATATATGCAACATCTCTACCCCACTACTTCGGTNTTTTTTTTTTTTAAATTTGAAATAAAAAGATCACTAGATTTATTTCTTGCAAGCATGCTTCAAACCCAGAGAACCAGATTTACCATTCCCATATATTTCCAGGCAAGGAACAGTAGGTAACGCTTTCTCCGAATTACCTGCGGGGGGAGAAGGAGGCTCTCCAGGTCCCAGCACAGGGGCCCCCAGGACCCAGTGCAGAATCCTATCTCCTGCTCTGCAGCAGGAATAAGCTTCTTTCTTCAAAGCTATTAACAAATTTACTCACCAGCACAACCTATGATGTCTCTCCTAAGGGTTAAAACGAACAACCTTTCATACAGAATATGCAACCTATTCCCTAAACTATGAGGGATTAATCCACTGAGCAAAAGAAATGTTTTACAATCCCATTTATTTTAACTATATTTCTTCAGGGATATTTAACTTTACATATGAAAGCTATACTTTATACATGGTATACATGCAGGCGCATTATTTATTTACAAATCCCAGGCACAGAAATCATGAGTCCGAAATTTTCCTTACAATGAGTTTCATAATTAGCCCTTCCACAGTCAAGGCACACACAGAGATCAGGGATTATTCATTAGAGGAAGGAATTAGCAGGATTTTAGGCTTCAATGGCCTGTACAGACTATTAGCTTGCATTTGGCTATTAGGCGGGTAAGCAGAGTGGTCTCTAAAGCGTAAGCAACAGATAACAATAAATTCTCGAGATGAGACTTAACACCTGCTTTTCTAATCTTGAAGGGAAAGGGGAAACTCTAAGGCAGTTTGCTGGTGGCACAGGACCCTTCCAGCCACACTGACTCCCAGTGTCAGGCCGGCAGCATCCTGACAATTCCCTGCCATGGAAGCCAGAGGTCCTGGGATGAGTGAATAAGCCAGGCAGCTGAGACCATGGCAACACCAGGCCCTGGCATCAAAAAAGGCCCTCCAGATCTGCATGACAGCATGCAGGCTCCGACTGCTTCCCTCCGATAGAGGAGGTTTTGAAAATGAAACAAAAGGATGGTACACGGGGCTGGCTTATTTGAGGACTATCAGCTGGTCTACTTCCATCCCTTCCAAGGTCTGGATCAGAGATGAGAGGAACTCGGGGACTGTGATAGGCTGATGGATGCACAAGTGCAGGTGTGTCCTGTCCATGCATTTTATTTATTCTGAATGCCACCAGCACTCTCCACATCCTGATAACACAAACCACCAGCTTGGTAACACCAGCCTATCCCTTCCTTTTAACACACTAATCTATTGCTTCAAAGCAGATGGGAAAAATAAAAAGAGTCTAAAGATGTTCCCTTCTTTTTTTTCTTTTATTAAAGCTGATGACCTCAAAGATGAAGAACAGAATAACGCTTTCACCAAGAATACAGCGCAAGACCCTCAGGACCACTTTGTTCAGCTACAGCCGGCAAGTAAACACTAGAAAACCAAGGACTTTTGATTTTAACTTTTCTCCCCACTCCTTTGCTTTTCCAAGGCAAACAGAAATAACTGCATTAAACAGAACTCCTAGGAACGGAAGTGCTGACAGATAAGCAGCATGAACCCAATCAGTGAAATGTCTCACAGCTTAGTACAACATTTCATCCTCACCTGGATCAGTAGAGTATTTCAACTGGAATAAAAAGCACCATCAAAAGTGCGACCCTAATTCACCACTACTGCAATTTTCTATCAGTGTAAGTTCAATGATTTTAAAGTAATTACACAGATGTAAAACAAGGATAACTGTGATAAATCAGTCCCAGCGCAAATTCGGAGGAATTCTTCTTTGCACGTGTACAAATAAAAATATTAAGACAAACTATTGCAGGAAGACATACAAAATTACATATAATTATAAATGCACATTCTACTAGATCCTTGTGTCCAATAATGAAATGGAGCTACATTTTCTTCCCAGATTGCTTCAACATCGTTAGTATACCATACACTTGTTTTAGAAAGAAAAAAAGACTACAGATTTTTGCTATTTAACAAAGAAGACAAAGTAAACAAAATAATACAGTAAATAAAGAAGCAGAAGTTCAACAGATCCAACCTATCCATGTTAATTTGTTAAAGCAATAAGTTGATTTCCTACCTCTCATGAAAGGATTCAGAGGAAGCAGGAAAATGAAAGCTTTTCTGAATACTGATCAAACAACACCTTGCATGATAAAAAAAAAATGTAATTACATGCAAAAAAAAAATAGATTGTGAAAATTCTGGATGAGAGAGAAAATTTCAAGGGGAACATGTGAGATACATGGAAATGTAAAAAAATGGTAGTTTCGTTTTTCCAGTTAGGACAGTGAAATGCCTTCTTTTCTGTCCTTGCTTTTAAAAAAAAATTTGAAATCTTTTTTCATCAGCACTGTTTTTAGACCAATGGCATCACTCATCTCAGAACACTATTAATACAAACGAGTTTTTCCTCTTTGAGTTTTTCCTTCCTCTCTCCTGGGTTTTACTCCAAAACAGTGAAGAAAGTGGCTGTTGGTAAAAACAAAGGGCTTACCGCACGATTTTGAGAGGAGCAGACACCTGCACTGTGCAGATCTCTCCACTGCTTGTCAGTGCAGTACAATCCACGACCCAAAACTCCTCTGCTAATTTCAACCTTGGACCTTACTTGAGCAATGAGTAATAATTTTCTGACATTTTTTTTGACAGGGACAAAAGGATTCCAGGAGATAGCAAGAAGCTCACTTCCACTTGAGAACTGATCAGACTATTTGAACTCAGTTCTTTAAAAGGTAACATTTTCTCATTATAGAAAAATCTCTGAACATCCCTTTTCAGATCACAACCAAATCATTAGGGCCTTCCACAAAGCCTATTAAAGTCAATGGAAGTCATTCAAAGACTTCAAAGGGCTTTGGAGCCAGACCTTATGTAAAACATCCAGATGCGGCCCAGCAGCACCTTGCATAGAAGGGAAGGCAGTGCCTGCCAGAGCCAGCGGTGTGGCTCTGCAGGACCTGGCACGGGCGGGAGAGCTCAGTGCTGAGCACCTGACACCAGGCTGTACCCCTGTTGGAGGGCTCTCTGTCAGGCTGGCCCATGGACTGAGTACCCACGAGCAGCTGGAGTGCATTAGGCAGGCTCCTGGGGCACATTTTTCAGTTTTGTTTCATCCAAAAGGAATCCAGCTCGCTCCTTGCCTGCTGAGTAACGTGAATCAAATGGTAACAGGGCTCAACCCAGAGAGTTGCTTCAAAAGTCTTCGCCTGATATGAACTGAAGTGCTCATCCAGACCCACTCCAGCATAGGACAGCTTGAGCAGCCACTGAAGGAGCAAGGCCAAGTTTCTGAAAAATAAAGTCCCTAAGAGTCTCCAGAAAAACTGCAGACTTCTGGGGCTGCAGCACAGCAAGAGTATTCTGCAGCCCTCCGGAAGAGTACAGTTTAGAGCGAGAATTACAGCTCTTGTTCAGTGCTGACTTCTCAATACTCATCATCTGTACTCATGATGGATCTAGAGCTTTCATCTATAATTAAAAATAATGAAATATTACTGTCCAAAAATTTCTAAATCTAGAAAAGGTAAAGTGAGAGTTTCTGTAAGAAGCCTAGTTCAACTTTCAGAACTTTCCACAGTCTGATAATAGAAGATCAGTGGCACCACCACGCTATTTCAGGCATGTACAAAATTTTGTATATTTTCTTGAACGGTTAACTAATAAATCATGTAAGTTCTCAACACTTCCTACTTAACTTTGAAGTGTCTTAGTGTAATTCAAATCACTGTTTATTTTTAAAATTCACATTTAAAAAGAAAAAAAGAAATAAAACAAAATAAAAAAAATACTTCCCCCGCTCTCCAACAGTTCAGCAAGAATATAAACAAAATACTTCAGTGATGTCTTTCTCCAAACTGGCTCCAAACCAGTTTTGCTTCTCCAATAAGCAGAATTTTGAAATTCCAGCTGAGTTATTTCCAATGTGTAAATAGGCAAACACCTGAAAATTTTAACATACTTTATACAAACCTTATTTTAGACCGCAGAGAAGAGAACCTAAAAAAGTCTTCTCTGCTGTAAGGAATTATACATATTCCACTGTTCGGCCCTTCCCCAAACTGAAACCATGCTTTCTAAAATTTACCGAAAGGAAATTTGTGATGAACTAGAGTGTTTATTGATGTTCAACAATGGTTTAAGTAAATTAACCCTACAGTAATAACTATTAATGATTTTCATAAAATATATTATTATGTTCTGTACTCTGAGCAGTCACATTCTCATTTGGGATACAGATCCTCTTCTGAGGTATAAAAACAAAGCTAACATAAGAAGGGACATGTTAGTGTTGTCTTTTCATTTGATAAGTGAATGAAATTAAAACACAATTTCATTATGGCAGTGCTACAGGAAACAAACACACCAAAAAACCACCAGAGCAAAACCGAAGAAGACACTTAACCTAGTTCTGAAAGGACACATCAAACCAAAAATGACAGTGTTATATCACTATTATTAGCTTTAGAAACAAAGCTTTTAGGAGTAATTTCAGTTTTTAGTCCATTACCCTAAATGATGGCATATGTAAAAAGAGCATATGCAGAAATGTAGTTTGAAAAAGATTAAGAGATTATTTTAGAAGCAAATCACTCCATAAATAAAGCATAAAGGGAACACAGCATCATTCAGGAATGGACATCTGTCACCCAAGAAGATACCACATCACACATTCACAGCTTAATTCTGCAAAGTGGAAAAACAAGACTTAAAAAAATACATCGTCTTACAGGCATTACATTTATTTTTAAATTTCTAGTTACCATAAATACACAGACATCATCAAGAAGTATAAACATTACACAGAGAGGAAATGGTGAGAAATAAAATGAGCAAAGAACAGAAGAAAAGAAAAAGTCACATGGAGTTGGAAAAATCTAGCCCTATCCCGAGTAGTTCCAGCACTGCTTTTCTTCTAGTGGGGGAGGGAATGAAGAGGGAAGAAAAGTCACATTCAATGTCATTTTGACAGCGACCTCTTATTCAAAAACTATTATTTTTCCATCTTGAATAAGAGAGAACCAAGTGCTCTTCATAATCACATAAATGACCTACCACTCTCTAAGTGCTCTCTCTTAGATCAACAAAGAGCTATCGGAAGCAGAAAGTATTGCACACTACTCCCCTGTCATCTCAATCCAAGCTGTCTGCACAGCTCAACCTACCATAAGAGAAACCTTGAAAGGCCAAAAGCTTCAGGAAATAGACTTATCAGACTACCCCTCCTCCTTGAAGCAATTCTTTTAGAAGTTTGCAGTGTTAAAATTATAAAGACACACAGAAAAATAAAAGGTTAAAAGCAGGAGAGGAGAAACATGATGGGAGTTAACTTTTATTTTTTAGGAGAAGGGACTCAATAGCTTTAAAATGGTGTTTTACAAAGGTGGGAGGAAAGATTTCAGTTGTCCTTAGATGAAGACCGTTCCCTAATGCCACATTTTTAGTCAACTTGTGCAATTAACTAACTTAACATAAATGTTCTTATTGCAAGGTATGCCCACACCAGAATGTCAACTGACCAACTCACACTTCTCCCCTCTCCAGGGGAAACAGAAGAGCCTGTCCCCATAAAGTCAATGGCAAGGCTAAGGATCTTTATTCCAGGAGGAATGCTATTCAGGGGGTTGGAGGTGTTTGTGTTTATTGTGTTTTGTTTTGTTTTCAAGGATGAGGGGAGAAATCCCGCTCATCTGTTTGTCTTCAGTTTTTCCCTATAACTGAACCAGGAAAGTACTCAAAGAAAAAAAAAAAACGAAAACTGTATCACGTAAAAGAAAAAAGGGGGAAAAATCCCCAAACATCTCTTTCAGACTACAGTATTGCCAAACACACAAACATCTCCCAGAAATGCTTTGCTGCTATTTTGAAATTCAACTAAAAATTATTTAAGTTTAATTAAAAAAGAAGGATCTGGTGCACAGAGCGACTTAGAAGTCAGACCTCAGGTAACTCACAGAGTGGAAGTAAGGGGGTAGCCCACAACCCAGATATCCTGCCCTCGTTAGTGCAACTGTCCTGAAACACTCCACAAACTCCTGTTTCACCTGTGAGGAACATGATGATCACATATGACAGGGTCCTTTTTCCCCTTGATCCCCCAAAGGCTTAAGTCAGGAGTGATGAAAGCTTACCTTTACCAGTCAGGTCAGCCTGAAATCCTGACTGCACGAGCTTCCATTCATCCATCCAAACCACCTGAAAACTACCTCTAGTAGATGGATTTGCTGAAAATTCAAATCCTCTTAAAGAAAATGGGTGAACCACTTCTGACAAATGGCATTTGTTGAAATGCTCTGTGTTCACAGGTTGCAATAAACTCTGTGCAATAACTAAGAGCTGAGGAACAACCACCATAGCAAGCACTGGGATGACTCAAAACTCCTTCAAAAATGAAATCCATATATTCACCTCTACCACTACCATAAAGCAAAAGGATTAAGTTTACATTATCAGTAGGATGAACCAACAGGCCATAATGCTTTCTTCTGTTTCTACCAAGAGAGAGTATAGTAAGTCACAAAGGAAAAGCAAACACAAGAAAACCCTAAGAGAATCCTTGGATCTGACCTTCTCTCCATATTCTCCCTCTGTCATTTTTTTTCCGCTTCCTGCACAGCTAGCTTATTGCTGACTGCAGAACACTTACTGAAGAATGCATAATTACATCTCTTTAACCCCTTGCTGTCTCAATGTATATACTATGGTTGGATCTAGGGTTTTTAACATTCCCCTTCCCCCACCAAAAAGAATGAAGAGAATTTGCAGAGGCTAGTAACACCCCAAAAATATAAAAATCCCACTGATATGGTACTACTGCCAAAGATTCCGACCCATACAAATTAGACTCTCACATTACTTCACCACTAGCTGTGATTATGTATTCCTCCCTACTACATTTTGTTTCAGACTGCTCAAGTATACACACAGAAGAGTCAGTGAAATGCAAGATCATCAGCAAAGGAATATTTTGGGCCTAGTACCTTTTGTTCACATGGTTTTCTACACTAATCTTGCAGTGTGCAAGTGCAACAAACTTTTTCACTTTGATCATATCAATCCCTACTCTGGAAGAGCTTGAGAACCTACTCTTACACCAGTGACAGTAAGAACTTCTGTGGATTTTGCTCTTTATCCAATATCTAAAGCAATAAGCAATTCTTCAAATTAACAAGTAATTTTGAATTTTTTATGGATTTGGTATGCAATCTCAGGCTAGAGTGCTTGTGCTTTGCAAAATTCAAGAACTAGCATATTCTGAAACAACGCTTTGTCATATAAACAGTAAATATTTTTGTAGGTCCTAGCTGCTGCTGGTAACAGGAACAAGAATTTTTTTCAAATATAATTTCAGAAGTACCAGCTGCAGTTTTTCAATGGACAGGAGATCTTAACTAATAGGCATATGAGACCACAGCGGCAGTCAGATAAAAACTATGGAAAAACAGAGATCCTGACCTAAAAAAGACTTAAACAAAAAACATTCCATGGGCCATTAGCTAATGAGAAGTTGTTCGGGTTTTTTTCTCCGGTTTGTCTCTATTTCCAGCAAGTCAAGAGAAATGGCTGATGGCTTCGAGCTCTGAATAAAGATACTACTAACCTATGTAACACTGGTTTCTTTTCATCAAGGCTTCCACCTGTGCTGAAGGATGCTCTTACAGCTCAGCAGAAGGCTACAAATGTTAGCAAGGAGAGCTGCATTTTCTGGTTGCTAGAGGTAGAGCATACGCTGCTGTATCCAACAGGTTTGCAGACTGTGCCCAAGGGGCTCAAAACAAACACTGATACAGAGCAACAGGGTGACAACTGGGTAGAACAGACACTAAGAATTACTCAGCTTAATCCAAGCTCACTGAAATCAGTGAAGAAACTCACTTTAGAAAAGTCTGAACTGAGCCCTCAAAGAATAAGGAGAAGTGGAAAAGTAGAGTGAAATTTACATCCATTTGGGATTACTGTAGCTGTTGTTCATTGACTGACTTGGAAACAATCACCTGTGTGGAAGAGATGCTACTGGTGTTTGAGTTTGGATTTTTCTTATATGTGGTAGGTTTTTTTTTTTAAATAGGCTCTCTAGTCTTCTAATTCCAAATCAAAGACTTGTATCAGCTAGAAGAAGCCAATATACTCTTTGACTCACAAGGCAAAAGAGTGATAAAACATACAAAGCTTTCTGATCTTCTATGTGTTCTTCTGTATCATGCATTATTATAGTTAAAGCTGAACTGGTTTTACTTAAATTATTTTATGAAAATTGTCATAGTTTGATGAAGTCAACAGAGATATGACAATTACATCAACAAAAGGCCTACAGAAAAGAATTTAAAAAGAACTGAGAAACTGAAAATACCAGGAATTCTGGAAAAACCTGCAGAAGGACTAATTTTAAGTTGTTCTGAATTCTGCAAATACAGCACTAAGAAGAACACTGAGTACCTAAATAATTAAAGTTTATCCTCTTTATTGAAACAGTCCATGTTTGAGAATTCATGTGAGTTTTAATGTTTAATTAAGGGATTTAAACCTCGTTTTAAGTGAAAACTCAGTGCAACCTTAACTATGAACCCATGAGGTCACCTCCATAATATATTCATGTTGGGAGATCCAGGACCTGGCTTTTACATAAGCCAGTTACTACAAACACACAGTTCAAATATCAGTCACAAGCACGTGAAAAATCAATTTACAAGGAGATGAAAAAATAAATGTTCTAGGAGATAGGATATGCTAATGAAAATTAGTGTAGTGTGTTTGCTTTTTGTCCACATCCAGGTTTTGGTTTCACATCCAGCGACTGCTGAGACATGTTTATTTAGTGATTAAAAAAGAAAAAAAGATTAAGCAGCAACTTTAAAAAGCTCTGTGTAGATAAAGATACGCCCGTTTTATAAGCAATTAGTAATTTCTTATTCATGAAATGTAAACTGTTTTGTCTAATTTTCCCAGAATGTGCAGATTTAAGGGGAATGCAACTCAAAGGATGAAATCCATACCCATAAAGCCTGGAGATGAGAGTAAGCCTCTTAGTCCAGCCTATTTAATACATGCTATAGCACAATAATATATCCACATTTGGAGCAGATTTACCCACCATTGCCTTTTTTAAAACATTTAAACAGAATTTTAAAAACACATAAAATAAAAAAACTTTTAAAAATGTATGTTATTGCCACATTCATCAACACTACAACACAACAAGTCCAGGCTGGCCTGCAACACAGCCCCCAGCTGCTGCTGGCCCAGAGCAGATACGGGCCTCATGCAGATCTCAGGTGGCCAGGGAGCTGGGAGACCTGTCCATCTTCCATATATCCCAGGGCCTCCCTGAGGTAGTAAATATATGTCACTGAAGTTTTAGATGCACCAAAGGTGTCTGTGATAGTTACATAGATGCTGAAGATGGACATGGCGGGGAGAGCAGGAGCCCAGACACACAACCTCCCCGCTCGGATATCCGAGCACAGTGTGAAGTCAGCTGGACAGGTGAAATAAATCTCTGTTTCAGTCCACTGTCCAGAAGCTGCAAGTCCATCCCACAAGCAGGACGCTTTACATCACCACTGCCACATGGCATGAGTAAAAAAGGACAAAAAATGAGGAATATTTGGCTTTTCCTGAGATGTCCTTGGAAGTTTTTAGGACAGAAGGATCTGTGATAGATACAGATGGACAAAGTGAGGTGCCAGTAAGCACCCCATAACAACAAGGAGGGAGGGGGTTGGGAGAAAATATGAATTCCAGGTTTGCTTGTTAGCCTCCAAGTTTTTAACAGAGAGACCATTTGTGTCGGCAGGGATGACTGAATCCCTGTATCCACAGCATTTGACTGCACTTGGATATATGCCTCCTACTAGAGACTAAAATGAAAGCTATATTTTAGAGCACTAGAAAAGTGAAACAAAGCCTGCAGCTTGTGTTTATAGTAATACTTCTACTTGTCTAGATGTATTTCACCAGCTCCATATTAACAAGAAAGGTGGTAGACGTAAATACTGTGTCCCCAGGACTATTCTGGATTTTTTGTTCCCCAGTCCTTCAACCACGAGGTGCATCTCTTTTGAAGGCTGCCAACAAAAATACTACATGTAAGGAGTATGGGGTGAAAACGCTATGGGCAGAAGAGAAGACAGGCACACAAATTAAAAGGCAACTCCAAAGTATTTCCTCAACCCAAACCCTCTACAATCATATCAAGTCTCATGTGTGCTGACTTCAGCATCTGCTTCAATTAAATTACAAGAACAGACCAATCTGCATTGCTTTTTAGAGTGTTTCAAAAAAGCAGAATTGTTGAAAAAAAATTACAAAAAAATAATAAACAGAAAGCTTTTTCTCTGGTTTTGATCATATTAAATTGGAGCAACCAAATCAGCTGGAGGCTAGGCTCCAAGTGTTTGAAGGCAAGACCAAGGAGAGAAAGGGTTAAGTCCTGAAAAATAAAAGAGCAGCAGAGCAAATCTGACTACATGTTTGAAAGGGCCTATAAAATGTTACAAGCAAAACAGGAAAGCTTGTGTTAATAATGCATAAACCAAAGGAGGGGGGAAAAAGCTACCCGTTTAATGGAATAATGCTTTTATCCCCGCAGTTAAAACGAAATAAACCATGACTATTAATCTGGTACAGCCATGTAAAAGCGCAGTTTTTAAACATTTTCTAAGAGGGGACAGCTCAGTGAGCGCTCCGGCGAGCGGGGCCTTCGCAGGGCCGCGCTCGGCGCTGAACACCAGGCTGGGCTCGGCGGAGGCCATTACCCGCCCGTCGCCATGGCGACGCTAACAGAGCGCCCGGCTTCAAAGACAAAGCTGTAATTTCAGCCGCGCGGCAGCCAGAGGGAGCGGGGAGAGCTCTCTGCCACCTCACCAGCCATTACACAAATGCCCTGCACGGTGCCGAGGCCGCATGAACGCCGCCTGCCCGGCCCGGCCGAAAGAGACACAACCCGAGCCTGCTACACCGACACGCTTTCGGGTTTATGGTGTCATTTCAACCACCACAACAACAAGTCGTTTTCACTCTTTCATCCTACGTGGAAAGAGCGGGGATACATGTGAGATCATCAGTTCTGGGGAGAAAACCCTCAGCGGGAAGGAGAAAGCTCACTTTTAAGTTTTGCCACTGTGTGGATAATGGCAATAAAGAGTAATGGTAGTGCAGAAATAACAGACATTAACTCAGCTTATGCACTGTTGTCTCATCAATGTGCTGTTATTAAATGTGACAAAAATGTCCACTTGGAAATCAAAGTGTAAAGCTGGCCTTGTACCTTAGCAATAGTTCAGTGTGCTGCCTGGGAAGCCATGGATCCAACTCGGATGCACTTTTTAAAATCTGCTGTACCGAGTCTCCAGGAGGGAATGCAGTTCTTCTCCGAGATGCCATGTTCCCCACTACATCACAGCCATGTGCCAAAACGAAGATAAAAGTAATGTACTCCTTTTCGGTTTACTGAAGTTGGGTTACCTTGCAAAACCCTTGGGGAGGAGACAGAAGAGATAGAGAAAAGCCACATCCTTGAAAAACCCAAAACTTTGAAGTATATTTCTTTATGTTAACACATACGGAGAGATGTGTAGCATCAAAATGGTATCACAAGCATAACTTGGTTATTATCTATTCTGAAGGAAACCTAACCCTGTACTGCAGAAATAGGGACACTTTGCTTCCCTCTCAGTACAAAAGTACTGTGAGGTTTTGTATCCTTACCAGAAAGGCACCTTCCCACCTGAGAGAGCCCAGAAGTGTCCAGAGACACTTCAAACACTAAGCTCCAAATATTGCAGCACAAAGTACCCTGGTTAGCCAGCAAACACACCGCACCACCCCTGCACACACTTCAGTCTAGGGTGCCATGTCAGCCTGTGAGCTGACTGGGTGAGCAGCAGCACACGCCACCACACCCTGTCCCCGATCCATGTTCTCCCAGTCCAAGCACAGCGTGGGCCAGCACTTGCTGTTAGGTTTTGCCACTCTGGTGAGGCTTGGAGGTATGTATTGCTCACAAGCTTGAGATGGATCCTGTGCATGACCCTGGACCAATAACCCCAGACTGAACTTGGAGAAGCATAAGCTGCCTGATCTGCACTTGTTTAATCATGAATCTCTGAGTTCTGCGCGATACACGATTCAGCTTCTGACAAACCTGAGCCCATTTTATTCAAAATAAGCACACAGAAACTGAGAGTCTGTGAGAAATTCAAATATACATAGACGGGTATACAGAATGTTTAAGATTGAAGGGGAAAGTAATAATTTTATAAAGAAAGAATAAAGGAGGAGGTTGTGGTTTTTTTGTTCTCAAACTGGGACAGTATCTTATTTTAAATAAACTTTTTTTAAAAAAAACATTTGCATCATAGCTGATCACATATTTTGTTTCCAAGTGTCATCTTTAATGGATGTGGGTGGTGGAGAAAAATGTGTCAGACTGAAAAGTCCTTTAATTACTTTTAAACTCTTGAGTTTCATTGCATGCTGTAAGTGTAGATAGCCCTTAGTCGGCGTGGCTAGCTGACTACCGCCCTCTGACCATATCTCCATGGAAATGGAGGTCAAGTGATCAAAATTCACACAGGAGGGAAAGTTTGTTTTTCTGGCAAAAATATGGTAAAGATTTTACAGCATTGACTTCAGTCTGACCTATATTACTGTGAATATAGGCATTAAAAAGCAAGCACTAGAACTCACTGGCTCTAACCAGCAAAAATTAAAGAGCTAAAGTGTTTGTAAGTATATGCAAGTACATGCATGGGTGCATTTCTCAGTATTTCATAGGATTTGATGTGTAACCTCTGATTCTTTGCAAAGGAGAAAGACAACTCTGTCAGTAGCCCAAGTGGCCCCTCTCACACAGAGCTGTGGTCTCAGCACTGGAATGTCCCTCTGGCCAGAAGCAGCCCAAGGCATCCAGAGCCAAAAAAATCCTTGTATTTCGTCGTACATAAGAACAGGAACAAAAATGCTGTTACTGTGATTTCCAGTGGGGCAAAATGTCTAACAAGCCATGCAGGAAGAATCACCAGTCATTTAAAAACACTGATGTGTATATGCAGTCTTCCTAAGTCTTCTTTAAAGGTGCAAGCAAAAGAAAGTAATGAACACTGAGAGAAAATGGATTATTAGAGAATCCAAATGAAGCTATGAGATGTTACTTATTAAAAAAAAAGCCAGCCTCCTCCAAACAACAACAACAAAACCCACAGATTTTAAGATTTTCCAGCCTTGTTTCAATAAATTCTGAAGAGTTGTGCTGAAAATTGCACTGAATTTCACTTTTTTCCTACTTTTGTGTAGGCATAATGATATAATTAATGATACAAGATGGAAAAAAACAGGTTTCTACGAAGCTTTTATTAAGCCATATTATTAAAATCTTGACATGAACTGTAAGTTAAAATAAAGAAAAGCGATAATCTGGAGTTTTTCTTCCATCTCCACGCTCCAGTGGGGTATCATATGAAAAACTGTGAAGGCCTTCAGTTTCAAGTCTAAACCCAAAAGATAACAGTTTGCATTAAGTTTTATCCCATGCCATAATTAATTAGTTCACTAGGATCAATGTCTGTACTTAATCCATACGCCATTTTATTTACCTATTTAGGTTTATTTTGATTGTAACAATTGAGTATAAAAATCTCTGATCACTTCCAATTCCTTTATTTCCATACTTTTCAAAAGCAAGAACTGGCTATCGTATAATTTGCAGTTTAAGGAACAAAAATAGTAATACTTTAGATCTCTTCATTACCTTTTGTGCAAAATGCATTGGCAGGTTTCATCAGCTATGATACTGTAAATGTACTCGTGAATCTACACCTTATGCTGTGGTATGAAACAAGCTTTGTTCTCTACACTAAGTCCACTACTGTGTATTCAGCAAACCTTACTAAAGCTTACTGATGCATAATGTATTATTGCATGCAAACATAAATACAAACGCTCGTGTATGCTTATCTTTATATTACTTCCCAAAATGATAACTTCAGTGGGAAGGTAGAAGATAAACTATTAAGTGAATCTCTGCCTTGAAGGGAAAAAACCAACAAAAACACCAAACCCCACACCACACATTGATATAAATTCATGCAATTTAACTATAATGTAAAACAAATGATCCAGGATGGCATATTTCCCTATCCTAATGCAATTACTCAAATGTGCCCCAAAATTCAGGTCCTAATTCCAATTTAACACAGTAAGTCTCACAACAAGGTTAAGATGATTAAAAGGGTCATCTGCAATTGTATGCATGGATAAAGACTGGGAACTGAAAGTAGCCTTTTCCTGGCATTATCAGCTTTTCTATCTTAATTTCAACACTCTAGATGCTTCATCCTCGAAAATTACACTGCTGATTCAAACAGGACCATCTTTACAAAGTCCTGTGGAAGCAGAACTGTGTTTGGAATTGAGTGGGAAATGGCACATGATAATCTGCATGGCCTTAAAAGAAAACTGACACAGCGGGTTAAAATGTAAATGCTTTCCAAAGACAAATGCAGACACCCCCTCTGCTTGTGTGTGTCTATGTTTTTAAAGGTAAATTGATAATGGAAACTTATTTACATGAAACACACTTCAGAAGCACTTCTCACATAAAGCACAATATAGCACAGATTGTATAAAAAGTCACCAGATATTAGTGTGGTTCAAGAGAAGATTCATAGTGAATCTAAGATGGACGGCTCCAGCAAAGAAAGGAAAGTTTCAGAGGCTTAAGTAGTATAAGACATTAGGTTTAAAGAAAGCACATTTACGGAACATTTTAAAACCGGTTTTGAACATCAAAAAAACCCCAACAAACAACCAGCAACAGAAGAACACTACTAAAACATGTGAATGGCCTCACAGTACAGGACTGAATTTATCGTGATTCCAACACAGTACTATGAAACAAACAGTGTATTACAAACACTTCCCATTTGCACTGTGATGGCACCTAGAATCCCCAGCAGTTATGGACACACCATAAACAATCAGACAAAGCACTGTGAAACCTGGCCTAATCTTAACACTATTGACCGTGACTGCACAAACATCTGCTCAACACAGAAACAGCAGCTGACCAGGACCACTCAGGAGTCAGTGTCACATCAAAGACTAGTAACTTTTTTTTTTAAAAACATGAAAGCCGCAACAATAGCTCCAGAAACCAACATGTTCCTAGCAAATAGGAATGGAAGGAGGAAGAAAAAAAAAAAAGGCATCTACTGCTAGGTTTCAGACGTTGCTGGTCAGACTGAGTTACTGTGTTTAGCCAAGGTTATGAAGCTGAGGTCATACTTCACAACGGTTGGACAAGCAAAGGAGTTATTTGAAAAAAAAAACCCCAATCTTACAGGAAGACTTGTGGTAAAAATAAAGAAAAAACATTTACAGTGTCTCAGGTACTTCCTGAAATGGTATTCAAGTGAGCAATACTCCTTTGTCTTACTTTCTGCGTTGTAATCCCAGTGTTCACACAGGCATGAACAAAGACATGCACCAGTGAATACATTAAGCTTTGGAATTTATAGTATGCTATCAACTCAACATTTACAAACAACCAAGCAGATAAGACATGCATGCTTTTATACACTATACATGTGTGTACATACATTATGTAAAATGTTCAAACAATAAAAATTGATCCCCAAGTTAAAAAAATCCCTACCACTTTAGAGATAGATTCCCAAATGCAGAACCTAAAGGCACTGACTTGGAAATTTAGGCAGACTAGAAGGACAGCTAGTGCAGGTACATCTGAGCCACACATACAGAGGCACCTGTGCTACTAAAGTTTATGGCCTTGAATATTAAAGTAACCTTGGGAGCTTTTAGCTTGCCTCTCATTTCAAGCTGCAAGATTTGGTGGTTCAGGGGCTACCACAAGTGCAGTTCAGTCACCATAGCTAGGATGGAAGCAGCCCCTGTGGAAGGGATTAATGTAAGACAGGGGGTGGTAATGAAATAAAAAATAAAATACTTCAACCACCCAAATGAAATCTAGTCTCTTTAATTTCTGAATCAACACCAGTACTGTGTTAGTATTTGGAGGTATATAATGCAACTCCTGATGGCTTCAAAACACATTGCAGAAAAAAAGCTGCTAATACTTTACTATTCCACTTAGAACAACATTGGCCTATTTAACTACAAGTTTTTGCAACCTTAACTGCTACTGGGATCTATAATCCCTTAGCAGGTTTCCCACATAAATTTCACATAGAGGTTAGACTAAGCATTTATTTTTGCATTTGTAAATTTTCTTGGATCATAAATTAGCCATTTTGTTATTACAGGGATGTTGTAAACATTGTACATGTAAAGTATTTTGAATCTGGAAAAGGTGATGAATAGTCAAGTATCTTTTTTACAATACTTAGTGAAATTACTTTTTATACTTCTGACAACAACCTAACACTGTTCTTCTAAATAAATATGATCAATCTGTCAGGCAAAACCATGTAATTCTGTAAAGCACAAAACACAAATTAGTAACAACAGGTCCTTCTCTTCACACTACAAATAGTAATAGTAAGAATACCTAATTCAACCATCTGTAATTTTGGTTTCAATGTTTCAGCTTAACCCTGCATGGACAATACACGCCCAAGGCTGCTCTGCACTACTTTAATTGTACTTTTCCCCCAAAATGTGACTTAAAGTTAAGGTACAAGTTGACTCTAGGACAATGAATTACTTTGACCACCCTATATGAAGTCCTGGTTTAACTGAAGCCAAATGTAAAATGTGGGCTAGGATGTGGGCACACAAAGTTCCCTCCCCTGATAACATCACCAGTGTCACTGGTGCTGCCCTGGCTCGCTGACTGAGCCACTGTTCTGACTGACACAAATGGGAGGTCACATACAGAATCTGGATGTGCACCAGCAGCAACTACAGAGCATGTTTTGCACCTCAGAAACACAAAGAAATACATATACTTGATATCTCTATACCTATGTGTTGTGTGAAACTGGTTCTAGCTACAGGTTTATTACAAAGAATGTTAAGGAAAAAAAACAACCTAGCAACTCCACTTGATTTAGAATTAAAATAACTTGGAAAAAATAGCAACTTCTTCCAACTCTACACGTAATGGCTAAGAAAAACCTTTGAGACAGCTTAGTCACTTCTTTGCAACTTGAAGCTTTTTTCCTTTTATTCCAGGCTTAAACAAAGTTCAGTGGGGCATCAAACTGCCTCAGTTTTAAATTACAGTCTGTACTTTAAAATAGAATGCATGCACCACATGTTCCTGAAGCTAGAGGGTGGGAGTGTTATTCACTGCAAATTGAAGGCTTGTTGAATCAATAATCTTCTTTCACAGAGTAACAATTTTCAGCTAAAATTTCTTGACCCAAACAAAGGAAAACAAGATCATTCAGTTATTTTACAATGTTGCAGAAAAGAAAAAGGAGAAGTGGGAAGGAGGCACACCAGTTTTATCCTACTTGATGTAAAAACAGTGGAGAATTTAATTCACAAGTATTACATACTCACATTTCTTTCTTGTTCACGGTTTACCATACTCCCAAACAGATATTTTCAGGCAGAGACATGAACAACTTCAGGACAGATTTGTTATCATGTACTATACACATCTATCAGCTGGCAACAGCATTTGCCTCCCAAGAATTTGAAGGAATCCATTTCTAGATTTTTTTTCATCTTCTTTCTCAAATCACAACCAATACTCCCTATTTTTAAAATAGCAGTTAAATTTGGATCAAACTCTGTTGATTACTTACCTGCAAAGAGTTCAACAAAGACTACAAAAAAAGAGGGTCGCTGCACTAGGTTTCCTTTAATACTGGTTTGTCCTTATGAGAACGGCTACAGTGGTAATTAATATTTACATTATGATAGTGCCCACAACCCTGATTATGATTAGGGCTTACTGGACTAAGCTGTGTATAAATGTCACCAGAGTCCTTCATCCCAGTAGTTCAATCTCTGAGAATAGAAGAGTTACCTCCAGCTCTCAATCGCAGTTGCTCAAGTAATGCTGGGAAGTGTTTTCCTGGTCTATTAAGACTTCAGCCATTAAAGATATTTGTTCAGGATGTGCTGTTCCTTGATATGACTTTCCAAGCTACTTCATATTCTAGAAGTGGGACAGAGAATGTGGATTCCCAAACCATCCCATATATTTTCCTCAGAGCCTGCACCTATTGAGATCCATCTGAAATGATGCTGTTCCATGAGCCAAGTATATCTAGTTTTGGATTTAGTTCACTACTAATTCCCAAAAGAGGTCTCCTGAAATCTAATTTAGTATCTGCCTTCTACAACAAAAAAGGTGTGTCAACCAGAGGAAAAACTGTCCAGCACACTAAACATCTTTCAGAGGCTCATTAAAATGAGGTAAAACAGAACTGTGAAGCAGTTAATAAAATCAGGAAGGGATTGCTGATGTGCTGTTTTCCACGGTACCAAGCATAATAAAACAAGACAACTGACATCTTAAAAAAGTTTGTCTGTCCAAGTAATAGTATGTTTTATTTTGAGCGCTGAAGCTCATACAACTATAGACATGTAGAATCACAACCAGCCTTGTCAGGTCATAGCACTGTGCAAGACATAAGTGGCATTCTACCTCCACTGCTAGCCAGTATTTTTTTTGCATACAAATTGCTCAGCCTCCATGAAAAGACCCAATGAGTAACTGATGTCACAAAATGAATCCATAAACTCTGAATTCTGAATGATCTAGCAGAGTAGTGATTCCCTCAATTCCAGATACAATCTTCCCCTTCTACCACTGCATGACCTCCAGAAAGCACAAGATAAACCTAAGTTATAACACTAAAGCCACAATTTCCCTACAGTTCACATGGATGGAGGTGATGACCATCACAATCCCACCTTGTCCATGGCCTCCATCCATACATGCTCATGCCTCTGCACTTGCACTCATAGGCTTGCATTAAACAGCTTAGGGATGGGAACTGGCAAAAAACTCACCTTACAAAAAGAAGTGAACTGGCTTCTGTCTGTCTGTGGCTCTGTGACTGCTGCAGGAGCCTGACTGTGAACACTGGAATCTGCTTTGCCACCATGTCTCAGCTGACAGGATGACAGCATCTTAAACCCTTCCAGCAAGATCATACGGTCCTTTCGGATGTGGCTAAAATCAAAGCTGCTGTGGTTGCCACTGTCTGTCCCCTTTCCCATCACAGCTACTGATTCCCATCACCTCTTCCTAGGTGCCACTGATGCCCATGCAGTTACTCAGTGATTCAGTCACAAACTAAGCCTGAAACAGAGAGAGATTATTTTTCATCTGGCTCAGCTCCCCAAGTCAAATCCACTGGCCAGTCCCAGAAGCAACAGTGGAGGAGACGGGATGGCACAGACAATGTGGGGTGGAGCACACAGCAGGACTGCAGTTGCCCTGGCTTACAACAGCTCAAGATGCCACAGAGCTTTACCTGTAGGTTGCAACAAAAAAGCCTTAGCAGAAACCTGTCTTTCAAAAGCTTGGCAACTTTGGGCCATTCGACCTCATAGCCCAAACAAGCACACCTGACGCTGGGCAAAAAAGGGCCTTATTAAAACAAAGTAACAGCAAAAACAGCAGCACCCATCTGAAATGACTTTAATACTCATGCCAATTAAAAAAAAATAAATTAATTCATGTTTTTTGCTCCTCATTCTATCAACACAATCCAACGTGAACATTTACAAGTGCACTTAATAAAGACAAAATAAAGGATTAGACTTCATACATACAGCCTACTGCTGACACAAGCTCCTTTACTGCAACAACGAATCTGCAGATAGATCCTTTGGAAGCTTTTTCCTGTAAGTCTGCTCCAGCTTTCTCACAATAGCAAAAATGTGTATTTTGCTATTATCCCTTAAGTCTTGATAAATATGTTCTGTAGTAGCTGCTCTCCAGACAATTTCATTCAGGCCTCTCCCCTTTATTCTTCTACTCTAATAGGGAACAGTTTCTCTTTATGACTTCCTTTCCTTCACAGAGTACCTAACTCCCATGTTTTCTCAGAGGCTTGAGATTTCCTTCTAATTGTGACCCCAACAAAAGTGCTTGGAGCACTATTCTGTACAACTTTTCATTTGGGCTCTCAGTGACTCCACATGGTCAGAGACCCACAGGTCAAACCCTCCAGATATCAGAGCAGTTAGGAGAAGGAAAGCAAGCATTCTATAGAATCTGACAGGCCATTAGAAGTAGCTAATAAAGCCATATTTTGTTTGTAGCCATTTGTTACCAACCCACATTACAAATTTGTCTGCTTTGAACTTTATGGGAACATTCATGCCAGGACTTTTATATACAATGTGTGAAGGAAACGGAACAACTATTGAGCTGTTTAGCTGTGCTAACTGTGACACAAACCTGCTGAAAAAACTCCCCCAAAGGGTGACACAAGCCAGCATTCAGTGCTACAGAAAGTGGCCAGCTCCTCTTCAAATCCATCAAAGGGAAATTCTTTTTTCAAAGCCACATCAGAGAAAACCATTCACCATTTAGTATTACATCTCTTTTGTTGTTTTTCGACACTTGTATAAGCTTGCTGTATAGCTGCTGTGATTTTACACAATGCCCTTAAGAAATAAAAAGATAACGGGCAAATTGTATAAATACCAGACTACCATGAAACAAGACATAACTAAATTTTATTAAAAGCCTAACACCACTGCTATAATTTCAAGCTTCACTGTACAGAGACAACTTGCTGACTACTACCCTGAAGAACCACATTATCCTGAAAACAAGCTTAAGAAGCCATATTTAGTGTACCAAATGAAGCTAACTAGGAATACTGAACAAGAAACAGTGATCAAGAGTTTTCATATGCAGTCTAAAACAGAATACAGAACTCTCCTGCTTCAGGGAAAAACCATCATGTTCAAACCACTACCCCAAACAGACATATTAAAGCTTTTAATGTATGGATCATCAATAAACCCCTTGTTGCTACATACAAAGAATTGTAGTTGTTTTTCAATTTGAGAAACAAAACAAACAAAAACCCCACACCAACACCAAAATACAGAGTTACAGTATCCTCCATTCCCCTCCGTATGAAAACAGCAGTGGTTTTGAGTATATGAAGTGCTCTCAGGTTATACATCAAAGCTTTTCAGTAATTAGGTGTCTCAGTAACAGCATTCAGACCAACTTGGAGTTTAAGCTCTGTGGCCAAAATGGTTAACATTCACCGTTAATGCGACCAGCTTACCCATACCTAGAATAATTATGAGCTACTAAATATACCAAACACTCAGGGACACAGATAATACCCAATACTCTGCTTAAATATCATGATGCTGAAGATAGGACAGAGTATGAATTAAAAGTAGGACAATTGTTTAAGAAAAAACACAGGCAAATTAGCAGAACATTAGTTGATAAATAACTTTACTTCTCCCTACCTTAATAAACTGTGTTCACAAAAAACTGGGAAATAAAAAGTCCTTTTTAGTATCTCTGCTTTTTAAACTAGGTAGTTGTTGCCAAAGAGTTAAATGTCCACAGGGGCTACTATTTTTAAGGTAACTGCCAGCATCCATTTGTGAGAACTGTTCAGACAAATTAGTCTGTTTAAAAAAGGGTTCCTGAAAAACTGTCAAATTAATACTAGGTTCAAAGCAAATGGGTATCTTTTCTCATACCAGTTTCCATACCTTCTCCTGAGACTTGCATGTCTCAAATGTCATGAAAAGAATTTGTAGCACATATATTCTCCTAGGTGCCAAAGATGTAACTTTAAAATTCTGTGAAGATGTTTATTGCCCTATTTTTAGCGATTTACAATTGTGCCATGTGCCAGAGGTAACATATAGAACATACTACCAGATTTCAGAAATACATGTGATACCTTGATACAGTAAACTTTCAGAGAGATCTCGCTGCCAACTGCAAATGAATACATACCCAGTGAACTGCAGGAAATATCCTGCATGTTTCTGATACATTATTCCAAACCAGAGGTCACAGAGTTTATGAAGTTTTCATCACTTAAACTGAACATATTCTAGTTGGTTTAAATTCATGCTGCCTTATACCAACAAACAAGAAAATCCCCAGACCACAAGGGGCACACAGAGACAAGGCTAAGTACTTTGTCCATTATAAGACCTTCAAAAATGCAAGCAGCTGCAATGTCTTCACAAAGTATATTCATTTGTGCTGTTTACCCCACAGCAGAATGCACAGAGCTCAGAAAAGCTGATAAATATTAGTTCAAAATAATCTCCTAACCAAAAATGAACCTAGCCCAAGTATTGCTGTCATTCCTGCTTCTACGCTTGTGTACTAATAGATAGTAGCAGAATTAACATGTCAAACTCATTCCTGATGATCAGGGTTCAGAACACACAATTCCTGGTGACAGTATTCTAAACCAGAATCTACTGAAAACATTTGAAAAATTACACAGAAAAAAGCCTCCTCCTCACCAGATTGGGTTGTCCAAGTATGGAATTCATAAAGCTAAAAAATCAATCAATTTCCACTATGCAAATAAACATGTGAGAAGCATAGAACATGCATGTGCATAAACAGTGCTGTTCTGAACCAGATCAAGTCTAAGCCAAGTCCACTCATATACAACTTATCTGTTCCCATATTTTTAAAAACAATTTTTCATCAACTTTGTTTAATATTTTTTTCACTATTTCTAATCTGCTCATCCCAGATGCAATGAAGTGGTACGTAAAGCACTTTCATTTTAAAATACTGAAACAAACATTATTTTCTTACTGGTAAGCTCGATGGTCTTTCTTGCTGGATTAGATTCAAGTCTTCATGGTTAGGCTTTCCTGGGGCCATAGGGGGTTGAGATCTGGTTCCATAGCCTTCCTGAGACATGTCCTGCAACAACAGTTGTAAAAAAATTATTAACCTAAGTAATTATAATTATATCTGCATCACAGAAGGGTGAAAATACAACAGCTGAGTGCTGATGGTTTTTTTGATCAGAAGTTTTTACTAGTTAAACCTTTCTGATACAAGTATCAAGCCCACAGAGGCACACGATGACAAGTGCTGTTTGTAAAGAGAACCAGGGAGCTGAGATACATGCCAACAACCAGCAGGGAATCATACCAATGGAACATGAGAAAACACACAAAACCAAACCTCTTAAATAAACAACCCCATTTTACTGTAAAAGAGTAAGAAGCAAGCACAAACATTCAATATGTGTTTTCAAGTGTTTTGCTAAAGTACTGAGCCAGGTGGAAGACTGGACTTGAAAATAGGATTGCAATCACGCTGTGTAATCAGACACCCGTAACAACCCTGGATTTACCACCAGCACTACTGGCACAAATTTCAAACCCTGGTCATCAGGTCGTAGCCCACGGCACAGCTGCTGCATCTGCTGGAGGCATGTTCTGTCTGAAGGGTTAGAGGGCACATGTATTTGATCAAGAGTAGCTCCAAAGCTTTTACCAGTAACCTGGGGATTTTCCCTACACAAGCCCACGCAGTCATAGTTAATGTCCCAACACAACACCCACCATGCCCGGGTGCAGGGAGCAATGAAACAACCTCCTGTCCTGCACCCCATCCCCCACTCCCGAGCACAAGCTCACTTCACACACAGAGATACTTGCCCATTGCAAAGCCTTAAATTCAAGTGTCATTTTAGCTTCTATAGCAGCTTCTACACCAACTTCTTGAGGGAAAACAAAAGCTCAATACTGACTTCAGTATGTATAACTGGCAGGGAAAGTTGAAGAACCAGTTCCTGCTACAAAAGGTATCTCACCTTTTTCTCTGTTTTTAAATGGTTTAACTCTCCTCTCCCCTTCCCCAGTTTACTACCAGTTCAGTTTGCTTCAGCCACCCTCAGGCTTTCGTTTTTGTGGCATACCTAGAGCAGGCAGGAGGAGCTGCAAGGCACAGAAGGACAGGACACGCTTCCCTCTGCCCCACCCCACCATCACCTTGCTGCTGCCTGTGCAGGGCTGCTCAAGCAGCCCAGTGCCCACAGCCACAGCTGCGGCTCATGCACAGGCTCCAGAAGGCAGCTGGCTGGCAGAGCAGGAAAGCTTTCTGTCTCCAGTTTTAGCCCAGCTTCTGACAGAGAGAAATTTGTTAACAACTGTACCATTTCCATTCAGCCTCTTCCACCCATTTGGACTCTCACAAATTATTTTAAGGGATGCAGAAAATTCAATGGGGCTAATTAAACAAACCCCAGCAAACCTGATACGATATAAACCCAGCAATAAATGATCCTATCCTTAAGCCTGTGCCAAGTAAAATCAAGAAACACTTAAAAGGCCAGCACTTCAATGTGGTTACCAGCAGAGGGTAACAATTAGGCTTAAGGGTGACAAAGGCTGATGGCTGAATGATTATTATCCCCTGTGACCCCCCGCACTCCCTCCCGCCCAGATTTCCACTTGTCACACAGCTCTCCTGCTGCGCACACCAGCAGGTTCCTGTGGATTAACAGTGAGGTTTAAAATCAACAAATGGCACAAGGCCTCCATTCAGCAGCCTTCACCCCAGTACAAAGGAGTAGAAAGGTGCAGGACAGCTTCACAATAGACAAACAAATGAGCAAACCTCTGCTTTCCTCTTTATTTAAAAACGCGCACGCACACACACACCCACAGACACACACACACCACGCTCACGCACGCTGGGGCTGTCACTACACAGGCATTCGCTATAAACCCGGCAACCCCAGAGTTCAACTTCCAATTCAGCATTCAACGCTGTTCTTCCTAATTCTTAAAAAATTACACCAAACAAAAACCACTTGTCAAAACAACAACAGCAAAAACCACACAGTTATACCAAGAGTGGTGAAAAAGGATAAATGGAATATTCACTTTAGGAGACGTCATTGTAGAAACACAATTGTTCCTTTTTCCAAACAGACACTCCAGGATTTTGCTGGGAAGCAAAACATGTTTTATATTTTGAAAAATCAAGAGCCATTACTTCCTTACAAAGTACCAAGCCTGGGTTTTCCCATGTTTTCAAGATTTTAACCTTGCTTCCCACTGAAATTTCCAGGGAGACCAGAGCAGGAGAGAGAAGAGACAGCATGCTTTTTCATGAGAAATACTGCAGGCTGAATAAAATTTACTTTTACCCAGGTATTTGAAGACTATGTATGAAATGTCTTTCCAGACACTGAAGAGCACAGTAAAAACCCCAGACACAACACCCTTTGTCTTTTTAAATGTACCATTTTCATAGAGCTTTCCTTTCTGTCTGTAGAAAAATCAAATCCATTTGCTTAGTTCTAGATAGGTTTGGAAACACACAGACATTTGTGTTTGTTAATGATGCAGGCACCTGTGCACTCCAAATGGGACTGAGATTACAAACTCTTTCTTACATTCTCTGTAAAGCTATGTAGATACTTGGATCACTAGAAACTTGGAAAGCAGCTCTTGAGAAGTAAAGAATCAGTTTTCTCTCAGTAAGCTGCAGGCATGGGAATATTCCAGATGAAATATGCATGGGACTGTGTGTATAATTTTATCTGTTTATACATATGTATTGTCCAATAAAAACAGTCCATTTATATCCTAAACATAATGATTAAATAATAGCATATTTCACTAAGAGGTTGGCTTCACAACTGAAGTAGTGCTTAGTATAATTTTCACTGAAAAACAGAAGAGAGAAAATCCCTACCGCCTTTCTTCAGTTCTGCATTTGGAAATTTTGTTAACATACAGCATATTACAGAACAGCTACAACAGATTTTGAGAGATAACTAAGAAGTAAGGACAGGGTAAATTGTCTGTCACGGAGGAAATGCATGGAATTGAAAGCTTTGAAAGATTATTTTTCTTCCTAGCATCTAGGAATGGATTTATCGGGGACTGAACAGAGAGAACATAAGGGAAAGAGGAACATGTTACCACGTGCTGTGCTACAGTCATGGCTGAGGAATTCCCCATTGATACTGGGGCTCAATCTTCTCCTCGGATTCCTGACTTTTTCTTTTGTTTGACTCCCAGTATTTCATCCATCATTGACATCAGCTTTCAAAGCAAAGCTTATGATTTTTTATGAATCACAGAAAATCCTTCCCACCATAGATGAGCATGTGTGTAAGACAGAAATCCAGGCTTTTATAAACAGAAGGCTACAAGTTTCCACTCAGAACTTCCCAACTTGGCACAAACCCAATCATATCATAGCTGTTACAGCACAAACTGTCAACAAAGTTGTAAAACAACTAAAGTCAGGGTTTCCCCCATCAAGTTTTAGAAAAGCACAAGGACAAATAATCAGCAAGTCATAAACATATACTCAAAATAGATGAGGTTTAGACTTTTTCAGACTTCTTAAAACACATTCATGATTAAAATAGGTAGATAAAAAAAGGACTAGACAGAGCCTAAAGCCTATGTATTGGGTAAGCTATTCAGAAATTGATCCATAAACAGTTATTAGATTTGGGAAGTAATAATAACAACAACAACCAATTGCTTATCATCCACAGAGCCTGGACTAGCTGTTCACCTCCTATTTATGTACACTTTCAGGTTTTTCTGCAGGTTGTGGTATATGGATCTCAAGATTTGTGTAGTCTAAGGAGTAAGGGAAGAAATGGGGTATTTTCATCCCTCTTGTTCTCTGTTACTGTATTCATCATATAGACTTTCAAAGTCTAATTCTGCTGTGGAATTCACTACTACAGAAGTTTAAAGTGATGGAGTGAGCCTAATAAAGTGATGGAGTGAGCCTAATTACTGGCGTGCAATAAAGTCAAAGGCTCCTTGTTCCTGCTTCCCAATTCTTGCAGCTGGATTCACATCCCCTAGCTTGAATTAGTGGTCTTTATTAGACCACTTTGTTAGATGGTGCAACTTAAAACTTGTCAGGTAAGTAACCCCTTCCCCCTCAGCTTAATCATGGCTTACTGAGTAGACCTGGCCTTGGGAAAGGCTGGATGAGCAAGAGAGGAAGGAAACTTCCCTTCTCTGGCAGCAGCCAGTCATGAGCCTGGCTCCACACTTGCAGGAGTCAATTACATTGCGACCACTTTGGAGCAGGCCACTGCCAGACAGCTTTTCCCCTTTTTCATGTGCAGTGGCAATCAGCGTCATGCTTTCATTCTCTAGCAGGACCTAGCCTAAGACAAGCAAGCCTGGCCACACGGATGTGTTCTCCGAGAATCTGAATGAATATAGCGCCGAAAAAGATTGAAACCATGTAGATGAAATACACATTTGTTTTAAGTTTTGCTGAAGAAGATTAGATCTAATTATTAAATAGTTTAAATTATTTTTAATGGAAAATGAAAGCACAGTGAAAATATTACTCTTTGAAGGAAAACCACATTTAAAGGAGGGCTGGGTGAGAAATATCATTCAGGCTTCATCCACTTCTAGTGCAGTGAGTTTCAGAGGGATAACATGACCACCCAGGAAGATAAGTACTATGATGTTTAAATAGAAGGAAAATAATTTATTGAAAATAATATGCTAGAATTCAATCTGAAAAAAACTAATTAAAAACTACTTTAGCCCATGTTCTTGATTCAGTGGGTTAATCTTAAGAAGACTTCAAGTGTGAGAGCAGCAAATTCTATAGTAATGTGACAACAGCAAAACTGAAAGCAAATGTTAATTTTTTTATTTTTTTTTTTTTTTTGCCTCAGACCACTTGAGAATGGAAATCAGGACCCAGCAGAGCAGCCAAGAGAAGTGGACAGCCCTACAACACATGATTAGTTTACTCATCTCAGTAGAAGGAATACTACTGAACAGAAAAAAGCCAAGTGGTATGTTAGGGGCTGTGCTAGAAGGACATGCCTTGTTACCACTCAACCAAGCATCTGTTCATTCTGTGTAGATTAATATGTATCAACACATCTCCCCTATTTTCACCTTCTGCATTAACAGGCTACAATAAAGGAAAAATTACTTACAATGAATGATGACATATCCCTAAACAGCCAACTTCTAGCCCAACCCTAATACCTAACACGTTGCCTCCCAAGTTGTATATTCTCTGCCAGCACAAAACTGAGAACAAAGGACAGCCAACCTGTTAGAGGAATACTGTAGGTAAGACTGCACTCAGAAAAAATGTTATGCCCACAGGCACAGGCAACACCGAGTCTCATGCAAGCAGCCCTGTGGGGAACAATTCACTAAGGACAAAAAAGCAGAGACATTTGCTTGAATGGTGGACAGACGTCTTGCTGAAGTCCTGCAGTATGTAAATGGACTCTTGCAGAAGTTCTTGGGTCAAGAAGAAATACATGTTTATGCGTCTTGAATTTTAGGAATCAGAAATGTAAAAGGAAAAAATGAAACAAAAGCCTGTAAAGCCATGAAGAAAACTGGTATCTTAAAGCTGGAGAGCATTATGCACAAACCAGCAAGCCTCTTGCTGCACAGAAGGAACAGGTGATTGCAGGAAAGAAAAAATTGTTTTGTAGGTCCCAGCACCTATTACACCAAGAAAAAGAAGAGCGTGCTAACCACCGGAGGTAGATTACCAATGCAGTCTGGTAATCCTCTTAAACACGCGAGTCTGTGTTTACGTGACGAACTGAATAAACCCTGTTCACAACCGGAATACGTAAATCATTTCAAGCCAACCCTCTACCACCATCATGGAAACCTGAATAGAGACCAGGAAAGCAGCTGTCCTGAAGAAAGGTAACCAGCAGGCTGGCATCTCCTCTAAACATGTTGACACTATTTTGCTGACTGCTGCTTCACTGGGACCAGCAATTGCCCCTCTTTCAGGTTGTTATCATTTGCCCACAGTCAAGCCGAGGCAGGAACATGCCCTCAGAAACAAGCTGATACTCTGCCCCACCAAATTAACTTTGGTCTTCAACTTCTTTACAGGTACTAAAGGAAGTCAACAACTTCAGAAAATTGCCAAAGCAAAATAGCCCCTTCCTTTTCAAAGAGGAGAAATTAATCCAGAAATCGTAACTAATTTATCAGAGAAAAATCCTACCATGTATGTGGAGATATTTGGAAAACCTGCTAGCTTGCATGCCTCAAGTGCAGACCAGTCATTGTCACTAAGACACCTCATCATCTTCTTCAATGTTATTAATACTGTTCCTTCCAAGATATCTGCAGTTTCTTTCTAAAATTTCCTATTTCCTAGACGTCCTTTGTTAAGCTGACTAAAAAAAAATTTACAATGGTAACATAATTTTCTCCCTTCAAGATCCCAGTTATCATGAAATGATGTCTAAGTTAAGTCATAAAGCACTGGAGAGGGAGGAAAAAAATACACTTTATGCAGCAGTTGATGCAAAAGATACTTAACTTAGGTAAGCAAATATACTGTTGAGGGTCAGTTCATCAGAATTCTCTGGAAGTTATTAGCAAGTCAGATACCTAACTATCAAAGGCTTTTTCCTGAAAAATACACTGAAAACATTTTAAGCACAAACGGGGTCAAAAAAACCTCCCTATATCTTACAGGAAGATTTTTTTGTTTGGACAACACAGCTTCTAGTCACATATTAGGTAACCTGAGCCAACTAACAAGACAGAAGGGTCTCTCTCCTAAATGCTCTAGTCCATTTTCACATGTGTCTTGTCTATATCGCCTCCAGGAACCACATTAAGCAAGTGATGCAGGAAGAGCTCCAAGATGAAATCATTCTCAGAAACCCATATCTTGCTTTTCTCTTTCGCCACTATTGCGTCCCATGGATCACAGAGCATATCAGTAGTGGATTTAATCAGAAACAAGACATTTCTTCTCATTTCCCTCTCTTATACTTGTAACGTGACACAAGAAAAATAGGCCAGTTTGATGTTTGTATTAAAATGTGGCTGTTGCACACTGCACAACCTGATAAACAACTGTCAGCTCTTCCTTTACAGGCAAAAAAGGCGGGATTTTGTTCTACAGATCTGAAGTTCCAGTGTAAATAAAGAGATGAGAGAGAGTCCAAAGAAGTAATCTGAGAAATATAACTTGGAAATGAGGGGTAAAATGAGCATTTTATTTCCATGCATTTTCCCATGTTTACAGAGCTTTTTGGACTTTTCCTAAAAAACCCTACAAAGCTTGACTGTTCAACCACGCTTTCATTTTCTACACCCTCTCCTTCACCTCCCTGCCATCTTTTCACTGACAAAGCTATATTTAAACAAAACAGAACAAACAAAAAAAACAACAAAAAAGTTTTTTTAAAAAGAGGCCTGGCTGGTTTTGCATGGTGGACAGACTACTATTTTAATGTGATGACTTACAGATTTTGTGCCATCCAGCATCCTGCCCTGCCACAGTAGTCCTTCCTAAAACTCCAGGAGGAATGCATCGCTTCACCAGACCCAAGACGCAAAGCTGGGCTGAGAAACAGCTCTGCACCCCAAAGAAACAGCTAAACCCATCAAAAGGCGGGAGAGGGGCAGGATTTAAAACCTCCCTTTTCTTTCAACTCGGCTGCTGCAGAAGCAGGGAGCTGGGGGGCTCTGTGTCCCAGAGAGCAGCAGCCTGCCCCAGACTGCCTGCTGCCACCAAGGAAGCTCTCCCAAGCATTCGGCTCGCTGGCAGAAATGAGGTCAGAGCACTGCCCGCAGCTTACAGCAGAGCTGAAAGCCTGAAGCCAGCTTACAGAATAAAGAGAAAAGCTGCACCGAGAGCAGCTGCTACCTCTAGGCTAATCGAGCTAGGTACTCAAGGATGAGAGTTCCTTATTGGAGACTGGGAAACATTACCTCAGTGTTTTCTTAGGGGCATGTCTGTGTCTGTGCTTTGAGGTAAAAGCCAAGACTTCATCTAAAGGCTCATGAAAACCTGCAAATTGGTGAGGAAGGGCTACAAAACATCACAGAGGTTATATTTAAAGAAAACAGAATGGAGAGGTTTGTTCCTAACCTCCGTTCCTCATATATAAAGCTATATTATATTATAGACAACATTTATACCACAGTCCACTGACACCTGCTAACTTACTCCCTAACACTCCATCACAGAGGTCCCTTAAATAAAAAATTGAAAGGAGATTTACCTACTATTTTATCAACAGTAGGAGAAGGAGGTGAAGCTCAGATGCAAAAAAGTCTGTAATAAACTTGGTAAAGAAGGTATTCTCAGCTGGTCTCTACTGTTTTAGCTAACTTTGTTTTTCAGTATGTGAAAGTGTTGATGTGTTACATTTGGGGCTACTGGAAGTTGAAAATTAGCTGCATTACCATCCTCCCTTTCTCTGCAGTCTGTGAAGACACAGAGTATCTATGCAAAAATCTTGAAATCCAGCCCACCACATGGAACAATATCTTAGTCCAAGGAGTGGGAAAAGAACTGTAATCTCCAAAAGGAAGCGCCCACCAGTAGAAGCAATTCAATGGACTGCACAATGCAACAGTTCAAACCAACAGCAGTAAACTATTTCTTTATTCTTTTGAGATAGAAAAGTCTTCACCACCATCACCACAACCACAGTTTCTCCAAAAAAAATATTCCCAACTGTGCTGGTGTTGGGAGTAGCAGGAGGAAGGAGTAAGAGGGTGGTGGACAAATGAAAGGAGTGAAAACTTAAAACTCTGAGACTGGACCACTGATTACTCTTTAATAGAGCAATGAAAAAACAGTGACATTCATTAAAAATTGGTAAAGGATTTCTAGGTAATAAAGCAACAATAATCCTCTCCTTTTTTGTGAGGGTGAAGGAGGACAATCTTCATGAATTCCGTAGGCAGAGACCCAAACCCCAGACTGGTTATAGCTGGTTATTTAGCTTTCTACCTAAAAAAACGCATGTGGAAGATGGCTTCTTGGCAGTCAGGGAAAAGCATGACGAAAACACAAAGAGAGAGAGAGTGTGTTCTTCCAAAACTTGATTTATTGAGGGACAGCTCACCAAGACCAACAGTTGTTCTCCTGTCTCCCGCAACATAAACACCAAGTAGTTTTGTCAACATGTAAAGGTAAACTTGTTTTTTAAGTGGTATCTTATTTATTTTGATTTGCTGTTTCATTCTTTGTTGTACATATCTGACTGCAACAACTAAAACACCCTGTAACAATTCAGCTGCATGCTCCAAAATCTATTTGAAATCCTAGTACAGTAGGAAAAAACATCACCAAAAGGGAAATACTGGAAAGGATAATGAATGCATATGAAATATATGCTGGTCAATATTCAGATAATACATTGTCTCAACAACAAAATCCCAATGCAAAATACAGAAAATAAAACTAAATAGATGTATACTGAACAGCTTCAATTATTAAAGAAAATGCGTGCGGCCAAAAATATGCAGTGGTAAATTTTATGCCAGGAATATTAACAAACTTATTTTCCCTACCTCTGAGGAAAATAATGTGTGTTAATTTAAAGGTCATAAGAGAATACCACTATATTGCAACTGGCCATGAGGTACAATTTACAAGACCACTGAAATTCGGAATATATACTGCTCGTGCAGAACTAAAAAACCAAACCAACCGAACAAAACAAACAGTAAAAAAACCCCTACCACTTAGATTTATGAGTAGTTTTTAGACTTTGCAACATGATCATTTAATTCAGAATGCGATTCTATTTGCATTTTAGAATTTTTCTCAGAACAGCATTTGTGCCTTTATATTCTAAAACATTTGTACAGACAACTTTTGTCAATGAACAGTCACCAGATTAATGGATCATAAAATAAATGGCAATTACATGATCTTTTGATAAACTCACTATTCTGTTTAACTTACTGCTAAATTTCAAAGGTATGGATAAAATTATTCCTGAGATATTAATTTAGCTCTCAGAATAAAAGAAAACTCTCATTGAGTAGTAAAGAAGGGTGGTAAGGGGAGCAACAATAGTTATGATCACTAATCTACAAAAATAGTTTTTATCAGCCTGCATTTCAGTAGTTTTACTATCAAGTTAATTAATTGACTCCTATGCTAATATCTAAATGCCAAGCAATTAATAGCACTGAACTATAAATGGTTTTTCTTTGCTCTTGTAGAGTTATTTTATAAAGCAAATGCAATTCTGTCACTTCACTGATTTAATGCAGGCTTTGTGAGGTTAATATTCCAAAGAAATTGCAAAATAAAGAACTGCTTTAACTGCTAATTAACCTTCTGTAATTTAAATACTGGGAGAAATCAGAACTTAGAAACTTCGAATACTATCACCATCATAACAACAACAACAGTAATACTTTGTGGATCAAAGCCAAACCACTGATTTGAGAACTTTAAGAAATACATTTGGACATGTGTATCTTACTGTGTTTTTAAACTCATTAAAAAGACTTTTCTCTAAGCATAGCATACTAAATCCGTGATGTATTTTACATTGTTTTTGTAGTTGAACTGAAAAATGTTTCCTTCTAGAATTATTTACTTATAAATACTGAAGTTTTTAGTTTGAACAATTGATTCAGCACCCCCACTTTTTGCACTGGAATACTTTGTTAAGATTTTTGTTATGGACATAGAACATTGCCCACTAAATCTGCAAACTGATTGCATGTAAGTAACTGACCACTTAAAAACAAAGGAGCAAAACAGTACCTTCCTTTTCCTAGGAGATTAAGTTTTCTCTCTTTCCAATTTAGCTGAAAGGAGGCTTTTATTGCCAGAGTTTCTTCATGATGTTTTATGCTAACTTCACTTTAGTACATGAAAAAAAATCAAGACTCAGGCCTTTCGGCATTGCATACCTTTCAAGCACAAAAGCTGCAGTATGCTTGTGAGGCTCAGAATGATACCAAAAACATGGGAATAAAAATTAAAAACTGGTAGGATTCAGGTGGTCATGAACATTCCTGCCAAACAGGTTTGCAATGTGCATTGACCTATCTCCTCTGACTTTCCGGCTGGGTATCATCAAACCCCCATCAGCAGCAGATGCCTGAAAAGGTGCACTTGCTGGTTTCTCAAGAGAAGAAAGTTGACCCTCAAAATTCCTCCTTCAAATGAAAAAGCCTGCTTTCAGCAGAAAACCCTTAAGAGATGAAGACAGCAAAAAAACATGTATACTGAGAAAATGTTTAACTACAATGAGGGAACTTTAAACTGAAGGTGCTGTTCAGTTGTTGAGACAACTCTGAGGCAAACAAATACTTTCACTGACAATCCTTTGGAAGATTACAAAACAGAAGTATAAACAAGCTTGCTACATTTTATACATGAACAGTAGTACCACTTTGCAAGATAAAGTACTTCTCCTTTCCCAGCAGTATCACTTAACAAATCCAAGTTACTACAAAGACAGCTATGTGTAAGGGGTAATACATGCTAACTTTAACAGCTTCAGGCCTAACAGACTGGATTTGGATTTTTATTTGCATAAATTGATCACAAAGTCTTCTCTAAATGTGAATGCAGATTTTTGGGTTTGGTCAACAAGCCTTCAGCAAAAACATGCCTGTGCTGCTGTGACTGCTGCTCTGTGCTATGCCCTCAATTTCGTGTTTGTGCTCAGGTGTGAGTTTACAGACAATTATACTTTCTTTTTCTGCCTGACTCTATTCCTTCTAGGTACTTGGCTCTGGAATATTATTCTCCAAGTCTGACAAGGTAGCACTTATTATAATCTTATAAATACAGACAGAAATAGCTGAGGAAAAAAAGAGAGAGGTTTGACACATTTCCTGGAATGATATAAGCAATGATGAGAAAACAGAGCAGTCCCCAAATGGACAATAATCAACCATTCCTGCTACTGAGAGAAGATGTAGCAGAGGAGTCACAGTTTCACTGAACTCCCGAGCTGAGTTAAGTAACCTCAACCAGACAAATAGCCTTATGCTTAACACTTATTTGCTATCCTAGCAGCATCATGATTATGAAATAAGACTTTATAAAAGCAGAGATCTAACTCGCAAAGATTTCAATCAGTTAAGTACTCATTGAACCTTGAAAGGTTCAAACCTCTCTTGTCCTTCCTGAAAATACGTACTTAAGAAAGGCTCAAAAAAGATAAATCAGTTTTATGCACGGGCTCAATATGGTTATGAAGTGTTTCAACAGTTCTTAGATCACTTCAGTGTTCAGCCAGTGCTGGTTACTGGTGGCTTGTCTAGAAGCTAAGATTTAAGCTGTGGTGTGTAAGTTTGGAAGCCACTTGCTGAAAGCCTGCTACCCCTCCTGCTACTCCCTCATCCAGTCAAGCATTACTACAGATGCAAGAAGACAATATCGCACTCTGCCTTTTGGCGTCTATCTGACCTCTCTGAAGCATGTTGGCAGCAGAAGGTTCAGCATACCAAAACTGATTCTTCATATAAAGTAATACTGTTGGTGTTCCTTGTCTCCAATTTCAGAAGGGAGGCCGAAAAATCTGGCAAAGTATGTGTATCTGTATGAGTTCTTAGTGCCATGGATCTGGGATTAAATGTTTTACAGCAATCACTTTTCCCTTGTACCTCTTCACTCTGGAAAGAATACAATTGCTCCTAAGCTAAAAACAAGTCCAGCTTTTCAGAATGGAGTGAGTGTACACTGAGCACTAGGCATCTCTGTTGCTGAGACGACGAAAGCCATGAAGGATTTATGGCACACAACAAGCAGTGGTGTCAGCCACTGCTGCTGACAGCAGGCAACTATCTCTTCTGAACATTAAATTTGATTATGAGTTCCCATATAACTGTAATAGCCAACTTCTACAAACAATACTTTCCTATATGCCTGGCAGCAAATGTCAGATTAACATACAAGCTTGTTCTTTCCCAGATTTCCTGTGGTTCATAACCCAGCAAATATTAAGTGCAACCACTCATCTAATGGTAGATGATTACAGACACAAAAGTTAAAAAAGGACAGAAGGACAAATGATTTTTATTACGACTTTAAGACAGGCGCAGCTGTATGTTGCTCCTTAAAACAAATTTAAATTAAATTACAGTACAGTCAACCGCTAATTCTGTGCCAATTTCTAGTAGCTTAGGAGTGAAGATTTTATTATAAAGAGTAATTGCATTGAGGTATACAAATTTGGACTCACTAGGACTGTCTGTATTACTTACTAGTGAATTTGGTATTTGCATGTACAACAGTTATTCCTAACTTACAATACTATTTTTGTACAGTGTTACACCCCAAAACAGCTTGACAATGCTAATTAACATGTTGGTTATTATACTGTTTAAAGAACTTTAGCAGCTCACATTGAATTTAAAAACAATACTTCATCTTCGTTGTACCAAAATCATTTTAATAATTTGGAGCATTTTGCCACAATACAATTTGTTCTGTTTTCATGATAGTCATACAGATTGGACATGAAAACAAATTAATTAGTTTCACATTTCGTTCACATTTTCAAAGACTGTTTCAAATCAGGAAATGTTTTATCTGTCCTGCCTTGCACTGACTCAACACTAGAAACAGATGTCTGCGAAAGAACGTTCTCATCATCATCTCAGGCTTGCTACTGAGACTAATTCCAATCATTGATTCCAATTCAGGGAAAGAGGGAGAAGTTGCAGTCCCTTATGGAAGCATCACTGGTCCCCAACCCTCTGCCTGGAGAGACTGACCAAGGTGTCACCAGAGATGCTTCCCACCTTCTCATGTACACTGACTTCCTGCTTCAGATGCCTCTTTACCTGGGACTACTGAAACAATTCATGAATTCCTACTGGCCCAAACTGCATTCGTCCCCTGGCCCAGTATAGGAAAAAACCCCACTGGTTAATCTGCTCTGTATTTGTCCTATACAGTTTGCACTGGAAAAAAATCTCACCAAGGTCAGTAAGTGGGCTGTATTATTCTGGGGGGGGGGCAAACAAGATCTTGGCCAGCTTTTAGAACATTTAAATAAAACCTGTGAGACAGTGAGCGAGTGCTGTTTGTTTGCTTGTTTATAAAACATTTTATCCTTTTACATAAAAGCAGAAAAAAGAGTGAGCCTGAACTACTTAAAAAAATCCTTAGTAACCACAACAAAATGATGTACAAACACACACAAACTCTTTGTGCACACAGTTAACCAGAAGAACCAATGCCCCAGAAAAGGGCATACGCATGCCCCACCTCAAGGACCTGCCACGCTTTTTTCCCATTTAATCTTATGCCTGTACGTGAGGAAAGGAATCAGTATTCTAGTCCAGAAACTTGCAAGCAGAAAGCTTCTATGAAGGTGTAAAACAAAGAATGACTTCATTCAGGGTTACAGCAGTAGGTGTAGAACAAAATCACTATTTTTGTTTAACTAAGAGTGAGACCATAACTATTTTGCAGATGCATTTCATCTGTCAAAAACTGATATGGTCCCAATTCATAAAATAATACAATAAAGCTTAAAGGCACGATTCTATATTGATACATATGAACACATGCTACATAAAGCAAGGAAATATATAAACATGGCTGTTTACAAGCCAGTTGGAAAGCATAATAACCAAAAATATACATCACACTATCTTAACAAAATAATGTTTAATGATGACAGTTTAAGTTTGCAATTACATGACATTCTTGAGCAAAATATCACTTCTACTTATGGCAAAAGATTTAAAACTGCAAAAACAACCGAAGCATTTATTCATTTATATGCCATTTCAAGATGAAAAACCCTGCCAAGGGCAACACTATAGCAGTGTAGCACATCTTTCTCTTTTTTCTTTTAAAGAACAGTAAAGGTAAAAAGAAGTCAAAGAAAAAAAAAACCCAAGGCAGTATCTACATCTACTGGCAATATCTAATGATCAATGAATCTGCTACTGTAATAAATTTGCTTAAAACAAAGCTCTTCCTTTAATGGTTTTTACACAGCAGGCTCCTGATATGAAGAGGGGATGACTGATGCTGGCTTACAATATGGTTCTATAGTAAACTGTGCCAGTATTACTATCAAATCACCTCTTATGAAACTCCCTTTCTGCCTACCATGCAATCAATTTAACAAAGATCTAAACAACTTAACAGTTCAAACATTCAAATAAATCCCATTCTCCTCCTTTCCCTCTACGCTTATTAGAAGAATGAAAGTCACAACTCACTGGAACAGTCCCAGAAATTGTTTTATCTGTTTACTTTTATTAGACAAGATTGCATATTGAATTCAAGTGAGTCAAGAAAAAACAGCAATGGCTTCACACTTCCACAATATGTGAGAAATGAAGATGAGCACCAGTTCTAAGGCACAATACAGAGTTATACCTGACCTCAGGAGCTCACTCACATTCTGTCTAAAAGAGCAAAAATAAAACATCATCTGCAAGAAACTTTGCATGAGTTTTGTCCCCATAACAGAATACCCAGATCATCACGCTATGGGGTTTTACATAAAAGAAAACTAGTGGCAAGAAAAAGTCCATCATCCAGCCAGAATAAACACTATTTCCAGCTTTATAATCTCCAAAACAAGTAGATTGACATTAAGTATACGAGGGAAATAAAAAAAAAACAAACAAAACAGTCAGGAAAAGAAGGAAAATTAGAGAAGCCCTCTTTCCCCAATCAGGCATTTCTCTTCTCCATCTTGAAGTAAAACCAATTCAATCACACTCACATCACAAAATCAATACAGAAAGAAAAAAAAAAGGTTAATGAAGAATATAGAAAACATGAAGGAAATTCATTTGCAAGCTGAAAAGAAAGAGCAAAACGAAGGATGACAGACAGAAAGGATGACAGATTGCATGACTGAAACTACCTCAGCTTTCTAATTGACAGGATTATATAAACAGGATGTACTGATATTTTTAGGAGCAGAAATAAGAAAGATACACCAACTGGTGCAACAGGTAATACATGATTCTGTAGTTTATTATAAAATTGTATTTAGAATTTGTAAAGCCAGTATTTAGTCACAGAAACACAATCACCAATATTTGAAGAGATCTTCAGAGAGAGGTCATATAGTCAAAGCTCCAGTTCAAAGCAAGCCTAGCAAGAACAGGGTGCGTGGGGGCTTTGTCTAGTTGAATTTCTCCAAAGATGACGATTCTAGTCTCTCTGGAATTTTGTAGCTTTTATTGTTTTTGAGTTTGTTTATTTTTTCTCTTTTACAGAGTTGAAACTTCTCTCTTTCCAGTGTCCCTACTGCTTCTTGTCTTTCCACTGTGTCCCTGAGATGAGTGTGGCTCTGTTCTCACCCACATTCCCCTACTTGGTACCTCTCCGAAAACTATGGAAGTACCTACTCCTATTCCTCTTGCTAAAATTTTAATCAAATCAATTTTAATTCTTTATTCTTCAAAGGTAATCGGTCTCATATAAGCAGGGATATGTATGCTTAAGTAAGCACAGGTTGTAATTTTTTTCTGTCAGCAGCAGAATTCAACATACGCTCCCAACTTTTTTGGGTTTTTGTTTAGTATTGAATTTTGTATTCCACACCAGTTACCACTTGACGGTAATTCTACTACACATTATCAGCAGAGAAAGAACACTTTTGCTGAAGTGTCAGAAATATACACTTCAATTTCTTGTGTTAGGAATTGTTTTCTAGATGAGCAGTTCTCAAAGAATGAGAAAGTACACGGTGGTGAGGTTTTACAGAGAAGAAACGTTCACCAGATGATTCTTCTTGAGACAAGAGGAAGAGCAACCACAGAACTGATCTGGAGATCGGGAAAGAAGCAAGCCCCAAGGTGTTTTAGGACCACTCATTATTTATAAAGAGTAGTCCCATCTACACACAAATACTCCAATTACAGTGAAATTACCATATAATTCAGAACCTGGGATCAGAGCTGAAAACTTAAGAGGCTGACCACTACTGAAGAACGGTCATTCAGAAACCATCAAGAATTCAGGTGAAATTCTCACAATGAGGACTACCAACTGCAAGGCTGTATTGGTGAGGACCTCATGCATCATCACAGCTTGCAGATTGAGGCAAAAAATGCCTACTGACCTTCAGAGGCCTGAATCACCCTTGGAGCCTGGATTTAGATTGTCCTTCAATGCTCCCTTCAAAGCCTCAAAAAAGAAATTTGGCTACATCAAGGCTGGTATCTTTTACCTGTGAATCTGCCCCTGCCTTTCTCTTTATCCCAGTTCTCTGAAGTTCAAAATATATGGAAGGCTTTACTCTAATTTTGCCTTCATCCTTCCTATGATACCTCTCACTTCATGATACCTCTCACTTCACTGCACAAACCTTCGCTTTCCCAGCTATGATAGCAAATGATGTAATTGGAACACCTATCAACAGATAAATCAGTACCTTGTTACTCTGAAGGCCTATAAAGTCGGTATGTTTTGTGTATTTTTTAAACCAAAATATTCAATCCATTCAACTGACAGTATATTTAAAACATGACAAGGTGTCCAAGGCAGCAAAAAACCCATTTCAATTTCACACACTGTGATATGTAGACATTGGAGCAGCTGTGTTTCTTCTGTCATACAGGCTGTATTACTAGGACTTTATCTGCTGAGACTTTACCAAGATGCTTATGAACAGTATTTTCAAGTCATAGGGAAATCAAGCATTTAATGGCAAAGTAAAAAGGAAGAAAATTAAATTTAAAGACACAACTGCAATCTTTAAAGTTGCAGTTACATATAATCCAAAAGATGGAATGTGGTGACATTTACAAGAATATCATAGATACAATTAAGAATTCTATTTCATAAACCATCCAGCATTTTAATGAAAAAAGTTAATTCTCAATGGAATTTTAAAATGTAGATGAAGAAAAATTAACATGTAATTACACAGTGAAATTATCATAGCTTTATTTTAAAGTCAGAGGAGGGGAGTCTCCAATATCATTGCTACTTACAGCATCTTTTGTTAGTTTATTTTACACACTAGTTTTATTTCAAGCTAAGATTTTTACATTGCACCAGCATAATCCCAAAATGTTAATCAACCATGCCTGACAGAATTCTCCAGTGAATTGCAGCAAGTGCTGGTGCTTCCACTAATATATCCAGTGGTGAGCAACTCACTTTTGTTAGATTTCCCAGGATGGTGAGTATGCTTTAGCTTTACTCTTCCACTTTCAGATCACCTTTCCATGATTAACAGAGCTGAGACTGCAGATAGAACTGAACCTACGTGTTAGGCTGCATCAGCTGTGCACATCCATTTTGTTCAGTATCTAAAATCCAAGTGTTTCTCTGGGAATCAGACCCATACATTATCACTTGTGATCTTGGTTAAAAACAGAATCACTTGAAATTAATTTTAATGCTTAATATATAGAGCACAATTCAAAATGAATGGGTAACAAATTGTGCAGTTTCACTACCTGGATGTGCAAACTGACAATACTCAAATTAATAGCTGCAATATCCATTTAAAATATCTTTTAAGAAGCTCCCTTGACAAAGCAACTCCAAAACGCCTTGAACTCCTCTGCCCTCAAATGAAGTAAAAAAACCCTCAAAACAGTAGTGACTCTAGATGCAGGAGTTCTCAACAATGTCTGTCTTGTGAAGAAAGGAAAGAACAAAACAAAAGCAAGAAAAGCTCCAGCATCCACTAAAATCTCATCAAGAAATTGTTACCTGTTTTTAAAAGCACGGTTAATAGTTGCTGGGGCATATACACTGACTTTCCTTTACAAAGCTGGTATGAAATAAAGTCTGAAATTGTATGCAGATGTATTTGTGTGTCTATCCCTAAAGACCGTTCAGAAGGATGTGGTCTGATTCCACATTTATTTAATTTTGCTCATTTTTTTATTTAATTATTGTTATTTAATTAACACCGTTCCCTCGAAAAGATGAGGGGTGGGTTTTGTTCTCTGCACATGGGTTACTTTTACACTTGTAGCCGCAGGGTGAGCATCAGTAGCAGAGGATGGTGCTTACCTGCTGAGCCTGGTACCTCTGCTGGGCCTGTGACAGATACTGTGCCTGGGGCGGCAGGTGCTGCGGCTGCGGCTGCTGGTTGTAGTACGGCTGCTGGCCCTGCTGGCAGTAGCCACTTACACCTTGCTGACCATACTGAGGTGGGATCTGTTGGAAGAGTCAAGCAAAGCAAATACATGAGTTGAAGCAGAAGGAAATGAAATCAAGCTATGTCCCATCCGTATGGCAACCTCAACAGAAGTGGTGTCCTCAGCTACACACCTGATCCAGCGGTCTGACTCCTTTACTCAGCAGTTAATGTGAGCCCTTAGATCCTCTTGCCTTAGCAGGAGGAGTGAGCCCAAGTGCTCTGCATAGGTACTCTTTACATGAAGAGCTTCTAAGGAAAATGCTATGCTTCTGAACATCACAATTCTGTAATGCCCAGCCTTAAAATACAGAAGCAGTTATTTGAAATATTTGCTCTCCATAGGCACATTATTGAAGGAAATCAATAGAGGAATCATTCTGATGCACTGACCCAAAAGCTGAATTGTGGAAAAAAGGCACAACTCTTAAAAAGACATTGAAAAAGAAACGCCTTTTGTATTTTTTTTTTTTTTTTTTTTAGCAATCAGGTACTAATTTTTATGTAATGTTTTGCCTGTAATCCTCAGGTTTTTAATGTTTGTGTTTAAGCTTTACACAAAAGCCTTGGGGTTTGGCAGGATTTTGGTTTTGTCAAATTCAATCTCAGTCTTCTCCCCCCTACTAAGATATATTTAAAAAAAAAATAAAACAACAGAACAAAATAATGTGTTACACACCAGCTGGAACATGTATCACATATTGAGAATCTGCACACACTGAGAATTTAAGTTAGAACCAAAACCAAGTCAATTACAATGTCAGAGGAATTTTCTGCGTTGGTTTAGTCTCTAAGCCTTGTATCAATAGAGCAACATTTTCTCGAGGTATATGAAAGAACACACTTTCAACAGACTCCTGACATTGTATCCAGACTTCCCTGATTTTAGGTACCCATGCTTTTCCCCAAACTCTGGAATTTATAATAATTTCAGAAAAATAAGAGATGCAGCACATGGCTTCTCCCTTCTAGAACGGACCTCCTGTTGGTCCTGCACATCCCAGCTCTAAGCAAGTGTCTCAGATACCTGAGCACGTCTGAAATCTGAACTGTTCCCACTGAGTTTCTGATACAATGATAAATCTGTTCATTCAACAAGCAAACACATACCTCTTCTACCTAAAGTTAATTTACTACATTCATTCAAGAGTATTTGCTAGGCGATAACAATAATAATACAAAGTCAAATTTAAACACTTGCTTAGGCTGTTTTTATTATCACAACTTGATCTGCTCCGATTACTTCTGCTAGAATCTGTCGGTCCTACCTCTTGGTTACTCCTAAGGTCAGCACTGTAACCCCACTTCTGCACTTGCTCTCTTTGCCTTCACTTCCATTTCCTTTCCCATCATTTCACAGGCAATTAAATGTTTCTGTGACCAAAGCAACCCTTTCTGACAAATACCCTCTCCCTGATGATGCATAAATGAGGCCTTTATAATGCAAACTAAAAAGGGTGTGTTGGAATATCATCAGGCAAACAGACAGCTGGAGTCTGGGATCTGTCAGAAGACCACATGGTGATTTGCCCATCATCTGCAAAGGTCACAGAGCCTGGAGTGGTTCCTAGTAAATGCTGAGGAGAAACCTGTGTTGTGGTCCATCTGGGTTCCAGTTAAACTGGGAAGAAAAGGAAAGATATCCAGACAGCAAAATATGGGCTGCTGGAAAAAAGGAAAAAAAAGAGAACTTGATTGCCCAGTTGACAGGATGGTGACAAAGCAAGAGATCAGATGTATGAGCAAACAGAATATTTCTAGAATAAAGATACTTGTACAGGAGGGCTGGAGTTCACCTGAACACAGAAGCCAGGTCACTGGTACGTAAGGTGCAAGAAAATGAAATTTTAAAATGAAGAGGGATTAGAAGAACCCATGGTTTAAAAGTATGGTATTGCTGTGTCAAATGAAGATGTGGAGATTCTGGGTCATCAAGTGAAGATGCTGAGAAGAATCAAAGAATGAAAAATAGACATGCAGTGACTGCAGAGTAAATATAGTGACAATAAGAAATTCCAACAATACATGGACTTCCACACAAAGATGGGGGGACTGGAACACTGGAATGTCAAATTGCAAACAAAAGCACTAGTACCAGTCATTTAAGAAATACGGTAGAAAGGAAAAAATTCGTGGAGTCACTAGTAGGCATCATCCTAGGATACAAATTCAGGCTGAAGACAGCTAATAACACAGTAACATTACATACTACATAGCATTTAGAAACTAATCAAAATAAAACTCCACCTCACCAAGCAGCAGAGGTCTGGAGCTTGGTGAGATCAAAAAGAGTGAGTGCCGGAACCATCATGCACGGCCAGACCACGACAATGCTGACAGCAGCACACTTAGCAAGATCAGCAAAAGGCAGGCCTCAAGATGGATTAGGGGGAGATTTCAACTCCTCCCAGACAGACCAAGTAAGCAGACTACAAAGCTGAGACCAAAGTATCAGGTAACTATCAAAGGTTGTTCCATGGAACTGCTGGTTAGGGAACCTGCATGAGGAGCCACAGCCTTTGGCTCAGTCCAGAGTAGTAGGAATCATCAACTACTACATCCTGCATCTGCATTAGTGTCCATAACAGAGTTAAACTGAGCATCCCTACAGAACAATGAAACCCAAGGAATCTACTACTGTTGTGCTTAACTTCAAAAAGTCTAACTACATAAAAATGAGAAAGCTTGTTAAAAGGAATCCTAACAGACAGCTATGAGAAATAAAATCTGACTGGCAGCATCAAAGCTGTTTAACAACAACCACATGAAAAGCACAGAAATAATATTCACCACCCATTCAGAAAGACTTGATAAGAGCAAAGGGAGACCAGCATGGCAAACTGCAGCTTTCTAGAGGCAAAAAGGCATCCCCTTCAATAAGCCAGCACCAGGTCCAAATGAGGAAAACAGAAAAGACTGTAAACTCTGGCACTTCAAATGTAATAAGACAGGCCAGAAAGAACTGTTGGAACAGCTAGAAAAGGGAATCAAATGAGTAATGATTCATTTCTTCAAACACATCAGAAGTAGGAGGTCTGCCAGAGTCTGAAGTGACGAATGATGATGAAGGTTTAAAAGGAGATACAGAGAGCACAATGCCATCACAGAGAAGCTTAACAAAATCTTTGGCTCTAGTGTGCACTGTGGAAAAATCTTGGGGTGTTCCCATGCTGGAGTCCTTTGTGAGGGACTTGATAAATGTCTCTGAATCTAATGGGACTTTTCATGGAATAAAGTGACAAATGAACAGTCAGAAGTGGCTTGCGACCCTAAAGTATCACTCCAGAGGTCTAAGCAAATTCAAAAAGCTGAATTAATAATGACCATACACAGCCTCTAAATTAGAGCTGCCTTGGTAGGTGAGAATTGCAGTGTGGCTTAAAAAGAAAAGTCAGAGATTTGAGTAATTTAAGACTACATAAGACTGATGACTACTCTGGATAAATCAGAGATAAACCTAAGAATGAAGATGAGATTTAGGAAACATCAACACAGCGAAAGAAAATACCTCTCTACTGACTTCTTGGACTTACTAGGAAGAGTCAGACAAAAAGGTTCAGAAAAATGCAACAAGAATCATCGCAGATGTAGAACAGTTTCCATACAAAGAACCTATAACACTTTGAGGATGGAAATGACACCAGGAAGTAGAAATTTGATGAAAATCTACAAAAACATCTTGTCCAACAACAATTAGGATGCATTTAATAGCAGAAGCAAACTTAAAAACAAGAGAGGAACAGGTTCTCTAGTCACAGAGGTAGCAGATGTTTAGAACTCCTTGCCAAACAATGTTTTGAAAACTGAAAGTTTATGTGGGCTCAGGCAAAGACTGGACAAGTTCACAAAAGAGACACCCCCTGAGGGTTACCAAATTTATAGAGCCACATCTGGCTCAGGAAGTCCCTGAACTGAAAATAGCTGGAGGGTTGAAGAGTATTGAGGGAAGTACCACATGCTTCCTTTGTTCTGACTCTCCTCTGGACATCCAGTTAAAGCCTCCACTGGAGGCAGGATATGGGCCCACATGAACCCTTGATCTGCCCGGATAGAGCCATGCCTATGTTCTAACCTCTTTGCAAAAGAAATTCGAGTCTCAGGAGAAAACAATGGAACTTTGGGCTGCAAGATACTAAGTAACAAATGTAAGCAACCTGAATAGGCAAGAACACCTTGACCACCAAAGCTCTGAGACTGCTTCATTTTCTTAAATATTTTCCCAAGCAATCTGCTTTCAGACACTGGTTTAAAAAAGGGTACCAGGCTCTTCTCCTGATCTTATATATCAGTTACTTAAATTACAATTTTCCTCCATATCCTCCCAATCCAAACTGTTTTAAAAAAACAACCAAACACCACCACCTAAAATACAACAATAATCATAATGCTACATGTACATTTGGATGCTGTTCTCCTCAGTGCAGAGACCCATCACTGCTGCCCAACACCGCTGTTCTGTGTTAGCAGAACACTCCATATAATTGCTGTGGCTATTTAAATAAATAACAAACAACAACATGCAAATTAATCCTCCTGCTTTACTGATGGGGATCACAAGATACCGCTTATGGACAAATGCTTATTAAACCGCATATAAAAAAAAAAGCTTAATTAAAATCTCCCCAGAACAAAACAAATCTAAAGCCAATTACTTACAATGCTTGGTGTGAATGACCCAAGCATCCTCTTTCTTCATAAAATAAACCCTCTCTCCCCCCTCTTCTCCCTTACACTCACATTTTTTGTGGCCACACAATGCAGGAGACAAGAATTTGGGAAACTTCATCATGCCTGCGGTAGTGCAGACATTCTGGGGCCAGTTAGAGAGAGAACAGACCTGAATTCGAATCTATAACTAGGGAAGCACAGAAACTATAGTAATTACTTTTGACTCCTATCTGACTTGCACCGTATAAATAGCTTTATTTTGGGAGAAGTATGACTGACCATCAGTGATTAAACTACGCTGAACAAAAACAAAGAAAGGATGAGAATAGAGGAACAAAATTGGCAGCCAAAATGAAGAGATGGGGCAAATCCAATTAAACCTATAACTTAGCCCATTATCTTTAATTCTTGTTTGAATAAGGGATCTTGTGGCAAACATTCTTTGTCCAGGTAATACCTTGATAGAAATGGAAGTTTTAAGCAATTTTTGTATGCGCAATCCATGACTGATGTCAAAGGAGAAGGATCATTAGACAGCATTAGAGTCATTTTAATAATTTTTAAAATTAAAATGTAACAGAATTAGTGTTAGCACAGGCACACTAATAATACCAGCAATAAGCAGCTACTGCCCTTTTAAACCATCCTGATGGCTAGATCCAGTCAATAATGGAAGAAGCTTTACATATCTCCTATCACAAAAATCTCTGCCAAGTCGCACTGGGATTCACCTGAACACATCAGATACCATGACATGCTCACTACAGGGAAAAAATCCTGGCCACATCATTGCTTCTCCCTGAAATCTATTTGGTGCCCAAAACGTGAGTCATATTGGACATCCATTACCCTGGATGATATTGATAGAAGGTAAAAATACAATCTAGAAGCTGTGGACCATAGTGTCATGATAGAAAAATCTGGGAGAAAACACGTCTGTCTGGCCTGATCAGCATTAAGCCCTGCTTACAGGGAGAAGGAAAACTCAACTCCAGAGGCAGAGGTGACACTCAGAAGGAAGGCTGGCACTACCTGATTCAGTGGCCAACTTTGCTGAGGAACAGTGAGACAGAATATTGTGAAACAAGTACCACCATCAGTAATATAAACTCAGTAACATCCCACTTTCTTAGTACCTGTAATGCTGTAATTACATAGAAATTAGAATAAAAAAAATGCATAGTGAGGGGCATTCTCAGAAAAAAAACCCCCTACTACCTGGTACTTTACACTAGGAGTAAAACAGCACATTCTTTCAGTTAAGGTTATAGTATTTAATCCTAATTATTTTAATTTTACAGTGGTCAATCCAGTTGTAATTATAAAGAAGGATGTCACTCAGTTCCCATCAAAACTTCAAATAAAACACTTGTGATTTCTGAAACTTCTGCTTCAGTCTTAGATTTCCAAAGCCAGACCTCTGCCAAAACCTAAGTATTTTCCCCCAAACATTCAAACCTTGCATTTCTCCATACTTTCCAATAGAAAGTTGTAATGAAAAACTAACTCCCTGACATTCACACACTTAACAAAAAGATCTGGTTCACATCAAGAACTTTCAAATTCATATAAGCCCAGGTCTTCATCTGTATGTTTAGCTGAATTATAGAAGAAAGAAAAATATAATATCCTTATACAGCATAAGGAAATCCGATGGCACATGTTCAGTGGAATATTCCATCACAGTTAGGGCAGCATGGTCTTCCTTCTCAAGTCAACATGATCAACTCCAGTGTGCTTGTGCACAGCCTTAATGAAGGCTAAAAATCCTCACTGAATGACAAAAAGGAAAAACTCTAAAAGGAAACCAAGTAGGAAGCTGGGTGTTAATGTCAAGGCTATTAATCAGAAGTAAATCTGAAATCCTGATGCTAAGGCATTTTATTCATACATTCTATAAATTCTATTACTTCTTATCACTTAGCTTTGACCTTTTGACAACACATTGGTCACAATGTTCACCTATGTTACTGTCTTTCCTACACTGCTTGCCTTTACACCGAAGTATGAACTTTAAAATCTTATTAAGAGCCTTTAAAATATTAACACTGGTCCACCCTGTGACCCAGAGCAAGGAAGCAAAAGCATGAAAAGCATGTTTCTGTGTCACAGAACAATAATCCCCATTTCAGAACTTGCAAGGTAGTGGATTTTGCAGAGTCATTAAATGCATGTCTGTGTTGAAGACTGCAGTGCAGTACACATAGCTGCAAACTAGCTCAGACACTGGCAGGAGCCTACACCAAAAGCTGTGCTCAGCTAATCTGCTGTGCTCCATAGAAGGGTAAATTAGGTCAAAGGGAGATCCAGACTCTTGTAGCCAGATTGCTTCTTGTACACAAGCCAGTTAATTTAAAAAGGTATCTCGACCATCTTCACAAGACGCTGCAGTCTGCAATGCAGTCATACCCAGTACTACAGAAAGGACAGGACTTACACACAGGCCTGTAATTCCCTTTTCCCCAAGAACTACACAGCAGCACAATTACACCACTTGTCAGTGCAATGCATGTGGCATCACATAGGTACCTGTCATGATGTGCTCTCTATATACTGCCTTTTACTGTATCTTAAATCAAAGCAACATGAGCTAACCAATTACTAATACAGGCAATTTTCCTCTCCTAAAAAAATGTCAACCCAACCTATGAAAAAAAAAAAAAGTGTAAAAAATCTACTAAGATTACATGATTAAGGAACTCTCCAGTCAGAAAATACAGATGTTAAAGTTCCAAAAGCAACATTAACTGAGCCATGTTACACATATATAGCACCTTCTCTTTCTGATTTATGTTGTCAAAGGCATTTCATAAAATATAGAGGATGTGAAATGTGGCTTAGTTAATGTGGCTGCTAGAATCTTATCATTTATGTTTTCTGACTTCTTAGCTGTGCAACCTTCACATCTTATTAACATAGTTTTTTGCATAGACTGTAGTATGGAATAGTACTTATGTTTTATGTATTGACATATTTTTGATGTACTGAGATTTTGAATAAGTTTGCTATTCTTCATGATGAGAGCCAAATAAATAAAGACTACTACCACAAAATAGTCAATCATTTATATGGAAAAGCAATATCTTTCCTTCCAAAAAAGAACACTTTGATTCCCCTGTCAGAAATTGATGAAAACTACCTCTGCTGTAAATGCTAAATCTATGCCAATATCACAACCACCTCCCACTCCCACCCTCCCCTAAAAACAACAAACAAACAAACAAAATTTGCATGTTTCAGATGAGCTAAAATTAGTTTCAAGGGAGAGGTAAACAGCTGAGTCTACAAACAAAAGGAAGAAATTTTTCCTACAATAATGTTGATTCACACAGTGCATTACAGCTCGAATTAATGCAACATTTGGTCCATTCTGCAAGTTAAGGAATGATCTTAAGGATCTCCAGTAAGAGATTTCCACATTTCTGTATCTATCCTCTTAGGCAGGCACCATAGAGAAGACTAAAAATTTGTGACAGAATTGTTTTTAGAAGAGCTATTTTGATACACTGTGTTACAAATAGAGAGAAATCACAGTACCTATACACAGACACACACACACTCACTCTCAAGTGATGAGTCAGGTAAGATAGCTATTCTTATACTCTGCCCTCCTTTTTTTGCTTTAAAGTGATCTAAAGAATTAAAAGGAATCATGTAATCTGCTTAATAGATTTCCACCAACATAAGGAAAAACACATCAGACTGTCACAATGTGATCTCCATGGTGATTCTAATGGTTGGTGCTTCAGTAAAAAACAGGTAGGAAACCTCACCTCTTGCTGCATGAGTAGCATAAAACTCACCTATGAAATGCGAGTCATTACAGGAAAATGCAAAAGCCTATATTTAACTGATTTTTAATCATATAAAAAATAATTTATTACAGGGCACTTCTTGTGCATCCATGAATGGAATAGACAGTGATCTTTCATCTCCAAATCCTCTAGTTGCCATTTATTTTCCAGGAAATTTGTAGTAATTTTGACCGCTATTTCTCAAGTGGTGATTAAAACAAAATATGGTTAAAAAATACAGAGAAACATATTTCTTCAGACAAATTCTGCAATGCCATTCAAATCTTCTAAAGCAGGGAACACAAATGAGAGGTATGGGTTGAGCGTGAATAGCAGGTAATCCAGCTGTATGAGTAATCCTCCATTTTTATGCCTTTATACACAGAGAGACACCTAACACTTAACTACTGGAGACTGAAAAATCCCTCAGTAAAATAGCTTTCACTCTACATTTCTTCTGGCACATAGTCTTGGTAGGTGGAAAAATTGCAAACATTCTTTCATCTCAGTAGTGAGAAAAGACAGAATGTGCACACACCCTGTTTATCATTGCTTCCCTGGCATCTTGCACACCCTTGAGTTTTCCTTCTTTCTTCCAGTCTTTCGAGAGAAAAGGGTACTTTTTAATTAATTCATGTTCTCCTCCAAAGATATAAATCTTGATGAATACTGTCTTTACCATTCCTAAACTCAATGGCTTTCAGAACAAAATAATTTGAGATTATTCAGAGCCCTTCACTGCATCTCTTAAAATAGCAAGAGAAGAATATAAAAGATCTTCTTCAGGGAGCAAAGCCATGCACTCTTAAACAAGCTAATCCTTTCTCTTCATCCCACCTAAACTTGTCCAGTTCCACTACAGGGCTTCACAGACCTTTACAGTGCACACCCTCTATCCCTGACAGCTGCTTTTCTTCCTTTATTGCTATCCTCACCTGTGGAGGAACAACCCCAGGCACCAATATATGGTGGAGGCCACCCAGCTGGAAAACAGCTTGGCAGAAAAGAACCTGGAAGTCCTGGTGGTCACCAAGTTGAACATGAGCCAGCAGTGTGCCCTTCCCACAAAGAGAGCTAATGGTATCCCGGGCTGCATCAGACAAAGTACTGACAGCAGGTCAAAGGAGGTGCTTTCGCTCAGCTCTGGAGGACTGGAGGACTGCATCTATACCCGGAGGACCGTGTCCAGTTCTGGGTTCCCCAGTACAAGAGAGACATGGACATATTGGAGAGAGTTCAACAAAGGGTCACAAAGATGATTAAGGGGCTCATGCATCTGTCTTATGAGGAAAGGCTAAGGGAGCTGGGACTGTTCAACTTGGAGAAGAGAGGGCTCCAGGGAGACTGAATAGCAGCCAGACAGTATATAAAGGGACTCTAAAGAGAGCTGCAGAAGGTTTTTGTACATGGACATGTAGTGACAGGACAAGGGGAAATTGTTTCAAAGTGAAAGAAGGCAGGTTTAGATCAGGTATTAGGAAGGAATTCTTTACTGAGAGGATGGTGAAGCACTGGAACAGGTTGCCCAGGAAAGCTGTGGATTCCTCATCCCTGCAAGTGTTCAAGACCAGCTTGGACGGGGCTTCGAGCAACTTGGTGTAGTGGAAGGTCTCCCTGTCCACAGCAGGGGGGTTGGAATTTGATGATCTTTAAGGTCCCTTATGACCCAGACCATTGTATGATTCTATATTTCAGTTTAGTAGTGTCTTAGTACAAAGTTATCCACCAAGGGGTGCACCCAATTTCTGGTCTTTTAACAGAGGACCTCTCTAGTTTTGGCCCAGACACCTTTGACAAGGTCACCACTTCCAAGTTAACCCCCGCAGCTCTGCCTCCTGGGCCTGACTCTGAAACAGCACACCAGCAAGTCATCTTCTGTTCTGGTCTCTCACTGTTTAAGGGATATCACACTTTTAATCAAGAAAAACTTGCAATGAACATGCAATGAGAGAACAGATTTACAGCTCTTTGTGTTCCCATTGTGGATTTGAATCCCCAGATAGTGTCCACAGCACAGGAGGTCAAGACACAAAGAAAAAGGCATGATCTCTCATATCTATCATTTAAGTTCAGCAATATCTATGACAAGCCTAGCCATTTGTACAGTCCAAATTCTGCTGCTTTCTTCTACTATAGCAGGATCAAAATCATACTTCTCATCTGAGCACTAAAAATACCCCACAGCAAGGAATCCTGAGGCAAAGAGAATGACAAAGAACCAATGGTAAGAAAATTTGATTACATCTCTACCCACCCAGCATAATTTATTATCCTGCAGCATAGCATTAACTGCCTAAGATCAGGATCCCATTCCTGTGCCACAGTTCCTCAATAATCCTTTGGGGGTACTTACGCTGGCTTAGAAAAACAAGAAATATAGAGCAACTCCTATCAGAAACCCTTCTTCTTTAAATGAATTTGACCAAAGTGCACCACCAATAAAGCCAAAACAACCANAAAAAAAAAAAAAGGAAGATGTAAATCTTTTCTGTGCTGGCTTTTCTTTCCCTTTCCCTACTGGGAACAGATAAAAACCAAGTCAGCCTCTTAAATAAGAGTACTTACATAACAGCTGTGATTTCAAATATTCCTGCAAGTATTTTTAACAGAAAACTTTCAAACCATTTCTTGTAGTCACAGAGTTTAGATATTTGATTTATTCTATTTCTATTATTTAATTTGACCTATTACTTAGCACTGGAAAACATCAAAAGAATCCTGACAGAAACATCAAAGACATCTGTCTTATAAATTTACAGCTGAAATCATACAGCACATCATAATTTTTAAAATAATTGCAGTTTTATTATATTCAAAATAAGATGATTATTGTAAATTATTCCTCATATCAGTTACCAAAAGTAAGTTTTAGAAACATCTGCTAAATGTAAGTATCTGGATACAGTTAATCCAATTCATGTAACATTATACTCAAAATGGAACAGAAAAACAAACGAGAACCTTTAAAGTCATAACATCACTTATCAAAAATTACCTGTTTTGCTTAATTGAAAATAGGCTCCTTAAAAACCTATGAAAAATCAACCACCAAATTCATACATTCATTCTACCAAACGACTAGTATTCTTTTTAAATTAATATTGCAACTAATTTTAACTCAAATATTGTGCTCCATCTGTGAATCTTCAAAATACCTACTATTCTTTCAAAGCATCCAAGCATCTCCAGCATATCCACGAATGCTCCTTCCTTTCTTGAAAGCACACACTCCCCCTCTCCCCAAGTCTGGTTGTTTTGGGCTATTATCTGAACACCTATTTTGTTTACACATTCACAAAACAAATTCTTACACTCACAAGAAAATGCTTCCTTCTCATTTCTGTCCAGACTGAAGTAATATCTATCTGTACACAGAATTAACACACAAGTGTATAATTGTAGTTTTCACTCAAGTGCCCCAATTATGCACTTTGAAACACTTTAAGGATCTATCAGGAACATTCAATACCTCCAAACTGTAAAATCTTGAGGAGTGTCTTTTGACAAGACAGCTGCATTATAGAGAAATCTTTCAGCTAAAAACAAAGAAAGCAATCAGCTTTGGGGTTCTTTTTATTCCAAGATACTCAGGCTATAAAGAATGGTGGGACCTATCTGGTGCAGTGCATTTTGCCACAAGCAGGAAATGGAATAGCTTGTTTTGCTTTCGTGTAATATGTCCCAGGTAAGCATAAGCAGCCCAGCCTCCAGATTGTTCAGAAAGGTGATTAAGGATGTTTGCAACAGGCAAGTGAGGACCCTACACCTTCCTCACTTCAGCCCCAAGTCAACTGCAACTCCCCCCACACACTTGTTGAACATTCATCCTCTGCACTCTCACTTCTTACAAAATGCTTTTAAGAACCAGTTTGTTCAACAAGGGATTGCAGGAGGTGACTGTCAACAGTTTTTTGTTATATAAACTTCTCTGCACATGTGGTGGAGAAGGGAAATCTACATTAGCCCATCTGACTTTGCACTGAAATGGGTTGCAGGTGCTCACACAATGCATTACACTCTTTCACACAGCCTGGTGATAAACTTGCCATATCCTTCATGTTATAGTTTATTAGAACCATTGGTGTTGTTCGGGGGGGGGAAGTGGGGGGATGTCCCAGCAAACACAAAAGAAGATAAGGAGACAAATCTGTTTCACATAACAAACACACACCAAGTTCTTAATAAATAATAGGTGAGGAAATCAGGAGTGGTGAAAACAGGTTAAGAAGAAGGTAGACAATTCATTGCATTAAAAACATACTAAGAAAAGGGCTTCAGGCTGACTCAAAGATGGTTAAATAGTGAGGCCATGTTAGCAAAGGTTTTCCTCAGTAAAACCAAGACACAATAACTTGCAGCGAGAAAAAGCAATGCTCTGTGCAACTCATATGGGATTTAGCATCAAGTGTCAGGGGCATATAGTCACTGTTTGTTGACCATCAACAAAGAGATAAGATGAGCCTATTTAGGGGCCACAGTCCTCAAAGAGTGATCACAAGCACCAGGCAGAGTGAGACAAAATACAAGCTGCTGTTGCAGTTCTTCAGCAGGGCCAACATTGTCTTCCAAGGGTGATGGAAAAACCACAAGTTCTCAGGAAGGTGCCATTCAAAGCTGTCCTAGAAAAGACACACCATGCAGAAATGCTCCTGAGCCCCTCATCCAATGCATTGTGTGGGTTCCTGTCTCACAGCTGCCCAGTGCTCACCTCTGCATGCTGAAGAGCTGTGGAAAGAAGAGGTCTCCTGACAGCAGACACCATGAAAGACACAGTGTGGGCTGATCACCTTTCCAGAGGCAAAAGCACCAAGACAACTGGTCTACAGCTGCAAGCCAATCTGTCTGCTGCCCCACTATTTCATCCAACCTGTCGGTTTTCCCTGAAACTCTACCAAGGGTTCTGCCACACTCAAACAGCAGAAAGATAATGGGCAACCTTCTGCTGGCTTAACACACTGAAACAATTCAGCGTCGGATGAATCCAGCAGTGACAGGCAAGCGGCACTGCAGGTGCCAGCTGGGTTGGCTTTGGCTGCTCTTTAACACAGATTCTTTAGTTTCAGTTTTCCATGGCTCTCCTCATCTCATGAATCCAAATCCACAATTCTCACTTTCCAAAAAAGCACCCCATATGCAAAGTAACAACTTTCAGCTTTTCGTGCAGAGCCCTTCTACGAGAAAAGTGCCATGAGAAAGCTGCTGCACTACAAAGTGAAGCTACAAACAAAGCCTTCCTTGACTTTCAGGGAGGACACTGGCTTTTCAGGTCTCCTCAAACTCAAGACACTCTGCCATAAAATCTAACCCACTTTAAGCAGAAAATAATTCATTGCTGCTCTCACCAAGGGAAAGTAGTGAAGAAGGGAGGGGGACATACACACAATTCCCTCCCTCTTCCTTGCAGGAAGCAGAAATATTTAACGCATTTCAGGGACATTCTTAGCATGAAAGTGCAAGTGAGTAATGCCCATTTAGATTAGTTCTTGAATATTATTAGGGCAGTGATCACTTATCTATGTTGGTAGTTAGGTATTTTAACCTCCCATATGGTTTGGCAAATCTTCCTTTGAGTACCAGTTGTACTTTAGTGGCTACAGCATTGTTCAGGCATGAGCTTCTAAAATTTAACTAAGCTTCTGATTCTGCAGTTGCATAACTATTTAAAATATTTCAGACAACAGGTCAATATTTCTCAGAAGCTGTATATACCTTCCAGAGCACAGAGTTCACATGTCCTGAAGAACAGGTATTTTAATTTTAAAAACAAGTATTTTCATTACTTAATTGGCTCTGAAGNTTTTTTTTTTTTTTGAGAGAGAGCGAGAGAGTGAGAGAGTATAAAACTAGGGAGAAAAGCTTAGGAAGCAGCACTGTCTGCTTTGGAGGGAGTACTTACCCATCTGCCCTTCTGGCCAGAGGTTTAATAGATTTCTATTTTTATAAAGGACATAAGGGGAGGGGGTGGCTCCATCAGTTTCCTACAGAAACCCAGCTGCCAAACTGGATGTGCCAAAGGGGAATTTTAGGGAATTTTAAAGAGATAACCTCTGCTGAGACTGCAATGTCAGCTTTGTAACCTCATGACTGGAACATGTGCAGTGAATGCTGGATTGAAAAAGCTGTGCTATGGGAGTTAGAAGAAAGAAAAGGAGAAAACAGGAACAGCACAAACTGGTATTATTACTCTGTGATGAAAAGAGGACTGGAGCTAAAAAACACTGTTAGTTCACTATGAAAAAATACATCTACAGAGTGAGCTCACTTTGATTTGAGTATTTATTGATAACCTCTGTGCACTTCCCTTCTCCCAGCCCTAATATGGTATCTGCATTTTATGCTGATGCTGTTGTTCCATTTAGCAGGTCACTTGCAGCGTATTTTAAACAACACACGGAGCCAAACTGACCTCTGGTTTAAATGTTCAGCACAGAAATTGCAGGGTGGGGGTTGAGCAGGGAAGAGGAAAGGGAGAAGAACAAGAGCACTGCCAATTAAAAGCAAACAATAAATAAATAACTAAAACACTAAATAATTGGTGCTTTTTCGATCTAGTCCTTCAGTTTGTACTCAGCTTTTCTTGCATGTCAAGACAAAACTAAGCTAAATCCCCTTGCTTCAAATTATCAAAACTTTTAAAATTTATTTTACAGAAAACAGATAAAGAACTATGGCATGTACTACTATTTACTCACCAAGATCAGAATGTTTTAAGAAATTTAGTATGCTAAGGAAGCTGTAAAACATTTGTGATTCTAAACTACGATCAACATTCAAAACAGTAAGGACAGGCAAAAAAACCCACACAAACAGTGTAGCCACAAACACCTTCAAAGGTCTACAAAAATCTATTTTCATCAAAGGGAATAGCATTAAAAGTCTCACTTGGGATTAAAAAGGTGAAATTAGTGATTTGCACTCAGACAAGTAAATTTCTGTACTAAATTACAGAAAGGGAAGTCTCTTATGGGTAGGACCCCAATACAAAACACTTCTGATGTCCATCTGTTTTCTTCTGCTCCTCACATATAAGCAGTGTGCTTGCAGAACCATCCCTCTTACTACATTTACAATAGATGGGAAAAGATGATGTCATCACATTTCACCTAGAAGAGAAGCAGTAATAAATACTCTTTTGCAGTGAAAGCAGGAATGCTGTATGATAAAATATAACAGCTCTTTAAAAAGAAACATTTCAAAGTAACAGCAATGTTAGAAAGGTAAAATAAATTAATAGTCTATGCTGTTAAAAACTACCTACAAATCTTTATAATCCAATTCTCTCAACAGCTCTGATACATGGTGGATGTCTTTAAATTATCAATCTAAGATAAGAATCTGTCTTCAAACTTGAAGATATATATTCTGTTTAGCCTAATATTTGGGAGTTTCAGAAAATGGTTTTTTTCACATTTTGGGTTAGTGATGTTGTTTCCAGAGGGTTGTTTTCTTTTCTTTTAAGGGAAACTGTCAACTGAAGACCCTTAAAAAGCCAGCAATAACCTCTCACCCACCATAAAGCATGTGCTAATATATACTACCCTTAACTAAACGTTAGTTTGTTTCACTAGTATTTGTTCTTCATTCTGGGCAGCACTTCACTGAGGACCTGCTCCCTTGAGGAAACACAAGCTGCTTCAGTGCAGTGTATTTCAACATCTCTGCAGAAGAAAAGACATATAATCAAATAATTAGCAACCAGTGCAACCATTCTATGCTTCAGAAACAAAAACCTAGACAAGCACCTCTCTTTAAATTGCCTCTTCTACTTTGTTGCCTCAAACTGATCTGGAAATAATATAATTTCATCTTCAAGGCAAAAAGAAAACAACTTGTTTCACTGAAAGTGGCTTTTCCATTGCCTTTCAGCAAGAAAAGCTTTGCCAAGTCAGAAGACTTTTGCTCTCTCAGAAAAAAAGTATTTCTATGATGTATTGTAAATCTTTACCTCCCTCAATTGGGAGGTAGGGTTTTATGCCTTTCAAAATTTATTATGTCTGCTTGACTGTGCTTTCCTAAAGATCCCTTTCAGCTTCTGTTCCAACTAGCAAGTGAAAATTCTCTCAAGTGCAGTAATGTAAAAAGGAGTAGGAAAGAAATTCAGCACATGAACAGGGCAGACACACAATGTGAGTACATTGCAGAGCTCTACAAAGCTCGATTATGGCTCGATTCATGAAATATCCAAATTCAGAGTACTTGCTCTATGGGTCTTATAATTTATTAAATTTAGTATTATAAATAAAACCATGAAGTCAGTCCCCGTTGAAATGCTTACATTTCCAAAGAAACCCTACAAACTCAGCAAAATCTTGTGTCTTTTCTATACATCTATCCTACCCACATCCTATTTATTTCCATTATGTGTGATTCAGGTTCCAGCTCTACAAACTACTATGCAATTTTAAATTTTAATTGTAAGAGTAGTGCTACTGAGCTTAACAGGGTCAGTGCCACTAATGTAACTAGTGATGCACACATCAGCCTATGAGCTGAGAGATTTATAATCCAATACCTTTGGGGCAAGGAATATGGCTTTTCCTACATTTCACAAAGTAGCACACAATTTTGCTGGAAAACAGGAAATAAAGATTTCAGTTTTAAAATTTTCCTGTTACCAGGAAGCCCAAAGAGGAGAGCAGAAAGCCCAGAAAAAGCTCTGCAATATGTCATATTAAAAGGATCTCCACAATCTTCTGTCTCATGAGGGTAGTGAGGAAAGGTTCCATACAAGATATGACAAAAGAAATTTGTGATTAACTGGAAAACTAATCAAGAAGCAATTTTTCTTGCTGCCATTCTTAGTTATCTTTTTCTACTTTTGTCTAAAGCAAAAGAATATACTACCCCTATTAAAAACAAAAAACACAGATAGCCCCCACAAAACCAAAACCAGTTTCAACTACACCTCCCCTCCATTTCTCCTGCTGTTAAGCTTATTCAGTAAGTAAAAAAGGGGGAAATTCACACACAGACGCACTATCAAATACACTATCAGAGAAACAAGCAATAATTAGCCTAGCAATGACTCTTTCTCTGATATTTCAGTATATATACACTGCATTAGATATTCAACACGCTTTCTTGAATAGCAAATTCATCCTTCATGTGCACATAGTGCAGTAAATGCTCTCATAATTATAACAGTGCAGGACAACCTTGATAATTTTAATTACTGAGAAGTCTGTCTTGGATTTCTAAACATCACCAGTAACAAGGTACACAAAGCAAGTAAGGCACAGAAACGGAAGCCAGGGCTGTTTTAGTAAAATTATACCTTACTAATATATTAGGATTATAGGGTTTGGTCTTGCTACGAAGTATGAGCAAGTGTATTTCACTGACTTTTATAAGATGAATTGATTAGTACCGTGACATTTCAACCACACGCAAAAAGGAAAGGTGACACTACAGCAGAAATGTGCTATCAGTTCAACAGCAGTGATTTACAAAAGAGCTTTTCAAGTTTATACTAACAGGGTTATTTCATGAGCTGAAAATAGTTTTATTCCCTTATGTCAAATAACATTTATGTATCTGTGATGTGTACCATACCATAAAAAGGGAGACATGAAGAAAAACATGACTTTACAGACATGACTACCATCACACAGTATTGCTTTATAAATAATGCTGAAGTAAACAAAATCTGCATATAAATAACATTTCTTATATTGACTGTTAAATACACTGACAGAACCAAACAGCAGCAAAACGTTGCTTATGATAAAAATCTCTGCTTTTATTTTAAAGATATAAAGAAAATATTTATTTTTGTAACCATCAAAGCGAGAAGCTGACTTTTGGTTTTGTCTGTGAGGAGCGCATGTCTACAAATAAAGGAAGAGAGAAAAAAACCCCAACATGGTAGGAGAGAAAAAGACACAAGTGAGGTTTCACACTATTGACAAGGCTTATAATCCAGAAAAATCTGCCGTGTGAGCCAAGGTACGGCAACATAGCATTTAGGCACACACAGGAGAAATGCTTGTAAATTCCACTGGTCCAATGAGCAGAGACACAGTTTTCATAATTTTATCACTGTGCTCCACGGCTGAGTGGCTGTCAGGCCAATGGCAAGGCACAGGTTCCCATTTGAATGACATATGGGTTCACCCAACCAGAGAGATGTTAGAGCATTAAATACCACAAACAGACAGGACAAGAATACAAAAAGCCAAATTAGCGCTCGTGCAATGGCGCGCTCCGGCAGGGCCCTGCCTGCTCCAACCCAGCTCCTCTGCCAGGTCCTCAGCATCGGGAAAACCGTGTCCTCCAGGTAACAGCCTCTCACCTCATAAAACTCAAAGACACACTGAAAAATTATACTTCAAAGTGTGGCAGGAAAACAAGAAAATGTGCATTTTTAAAACACTGGGAAATGTAGACTTAGACATGGGGAATGAAAAGGGAGCAGGAATTAGTCTTTCCCACAGTATTTCTAAAAAGTGCCATGGAAAATACATTTTACCTTTGTGGAAAGCTGTTCTTCAGACAGAAGTGTTTAACATGTTATATAAACATGTTATGCAGTGAAATGTAAAACACAGGGGGATTTTCATCACATTTATTGCATTTGTTAGCCAAAACGTAGTAGTCTTGTAATCACCGCCACTGCTGTAGTAAAACACTTCAGTAATATTAATAAAAAAGTGCCTTCAGACAGGCTTGTCAAAGGGGAAAGAGATTGTATTGAACAACTTGGACCTAAACAAAGGAACAAAACCAAATAAAACCTCCAAAGAACGGCAGATGAGTATGCAAAAGGAGATCAAGGGGCTGATTTCAACCAGCAATTCACCACGCCTTGAAATTCCCTTTTACAAAAAAACCAAACCCAAGTCACATAAATTACCGAACACTGCCTAGGACTCAGCTGTCCCCTCCCTGTGCAACATAATGGAGCAACACATGAACCACACAACACCACCAGTCCAGAGGAGAGGTTAGGACTTTGGGGACATGATGGAAGAATTGCATTAGCAGTTTTCAGGCTTTGGTCCACAAATACAAGTCAAGAAATTCACCATGATGGCATATAATGAGCACCACCTTTGCACAGCAGGATTTGCAAAAGCAAACACAGAGGACAAGCTGCACTCAGGCTGCCTAAGAGACCCTGCCTGTATACAGGCAACTTCTAAGGTGAGGAGGAGTGGGCACCTTCATCCCTGCCTCCCACCCTACATGCAGTCAGCTACAGCCTCACCGCAGCTCAAAACAACTCAAGGAAGTGCAAGAGATGGCACCTTCCACCAACTTTACGGGAATTTTTCTTCTCAGTCTTTCCATGCTCTATTTTCACTCTGCAGATCTCTCCAGATGTGGTCTCTTCAGATTTATTTTATAACACCAGGATTCTCTTCTGTTTGTACTGTGTTTTTCCTGCTCTCATTTGTTTTACCCTTTCAGTGCTATTGCTGTCATCTATGTAGAAGACTTGGGAGACTTCCCTAAGTTCTGCAACATTCTCCATCAATAAACTAAAAGGACCAGGAGGGAGGATTATCTTTAGGCATACATTCAAAATAGCTGTTTAGATCAAGGGTACTGATTAATTACTGCAGTTCAAAAGTCACTGACAAACTCTTCCCAAATAAAAGGAAGACCACTGCTGCAGGAGCATCCATCCATAATAATCTTTATTAGAAGTTATTTAATCACACAGAGTTTATTTTTTAAGCAGCTGAATTTGTACTTCACTGGCAAAAAATACTTTTTAGAATAACAGTGAATTGCTAGGAAAAACAACAAAGCCATTTCTTCCCTTAAAAATTCCAGCTCCACATCACTACCTGCTAAAATATCTCCACATGCTTCACCTGGTAGATCCCAGAAAACTGCTTATAGGTTAAACTTTGCCCCAAAGCTTATCCCAGCCGTATCTTTTTACTTCTGAATTTGTTTTGCCTGAGAACTTCATATTCCAGTGTAACTTTCAACTGAACACATCCAACTAGTATCCTCTCATCTTCTTTTCTTTGTAGTTAATTACTAAGAACTTATTTCAGGACTATATGCACCGAAATATTGAAAGAAAGTGCCTCTGTCTAAGGAAAAACCCCAAATTCAGTTAAATATCTCCCTAATTGTTCTTTATATAAGCAAGCTGTGTATGCCACTTGAAAGCATAAGATGAAGAGCAAATGAATCAAAGACTAGGAAATGTGTTCCTTAGTTAGTACTAGTATTTTAATATCTAACAGTAGAGAATTATTTCAAAGCTCCCCGTACGTACACAGAACAGTGCTGGCAAAACACAAGAAAGGTAGATATGAAGCAGAATTGTCAGTGATGTCCTCCTTAAAATACTATCTTAGAGAATGACTCTCATACCCTCTAGGCTAATCCATTCCCATGGTCTGTGTTGGAAGATGATACTCATATTAAAAGATCCATCAAAGCCCGCCCTACCTTAGACAAGGAAAAAGAAGTCAGCACAGCTAATGGGAGAGAAATCTTCTGAGCCGTAGGCAGGGCATCTCCCCCCTTGCCATTATCTCTCCCCACTCTACCATGCTGAGGGAAGTTGGCAAACTGAGACAGGATTCTCAATCCAAAAAAGCAGGAGCTTTCAAAAAAGCTTAGGAAAGGGGGAGAGTAAGGCTGAAGATTAATAGGATCTTCAGAGCTCAGCAAAGTGCAGGACACAGGGAGAAAAAATAAAATCAATGTCTATGACATTTCAAAGTAAAAGAAATGTAAAAACTACTTTTTCCTTAGAAGTTGAAATTTTTAATTATATGGATGGATATTTCAATGTCTGATATGGAGATGTGAAAGCTCCTGAGGGTTAGTTTAGGGCGTTTTGTTTTGTTTTAAATAAAGTGAAATAGTAAAGCATGGAAGAAATTATTAAAAGTGGTTTTCAACCATCTTCAACTCAGAATGAAAGCATTACACATACACAAAGAAAAAGAAAAAAAAATCAAAGCCTGTCAAAACAGAAAAGTAAAGTAAGTTACAAAATCCGAATATTTAGATTTGACTATAACTGCCAAGAACATACAAGCTATAACTTAAAACTGGAAAAAAAAAGTCTCTTAAAAGAAAAAGAGTATTCAGGGTAGGGGGGGGAGGGAGAAACAAAATTTTTCAAATTCCCCCCAAACATTTCTTTCGAAAATAATTTTCTTTTGAAAATAATTTTCTTTTGAGGATACTTTAACTATGAGAAAAATTCATCACCCAGTAGAAAATTACACTCGCCATATGTTCCAAAAGCTTACAGGTAACCAAACAAATACACTGCAGTACACCATCCTACTTTGGTAACTTGGAAATAACTAAGCAGTTAATATAGATAAAATTTATATGGACTTACAACAGACTTACACAGAACAATGATAAGCATACTGAGTTAAAATCTATACCTTGTGCTATAGTCTGCTTAACGTAGAGTTCATGTAAACCTGTAGGCAGACACACACACTAAACTGAATCCCAGTGGAACATAACTTTCTTGGAGGCTAAGGTAATTTTAACATGAAAAAATGCTGTATCCATCTACAGAGCTCCAGGACATTGACAAGCCTTTTCTAACTCCATTTCTCTAGAACATAAGCAACTTGACATCAATAAAATGAACAAATCACTCTCACAAAGTTAATGAAAATGGAGTTATGATTTCACTAAATCTACTGGTATCCTCTCTTTTAAAATTGCTCTGAAACCAAAAGCACCAAAGACTTGAACAATACTGATGAAAATATTTTCAGCTCAGAAAGTAATGTAGCTTGATGGTCAATGTTTGGGCCACACAGCTCAGGGGTTTTTCAAAGATGAAATTTCAATCAAACCCCAAGCTCCAAGGGCAATGAAGCCTTGCAAGCTATTGCTTCTCCCACCCAGGTGCAGCAAAGCCTTTGCATGAGTATCATCTGAACTCCCAGCCAAACAAGATTATAGTATATAAATACGGCTCATCTAACACTTAAAATGCAAACTTAAAACAGGAGAAACAAGAGACTTTCTTTTTAAGTTCTAAGGACAATATCCAACTGTTCACACCCCTTCTGTCCTCAACCCAAGTTGTATAATGGATGGAAATGGTAAGAGCTCTACCACCACTGTGAGCAGCAGTAAATACGAAGAGATGTCCTCATCTTTCATCTAGAAAGAAGACACAAAAAAGTCAGGCCTAAATTCACTCCATCTTCAGTGCTTTTTCAGTTGATGAGCAAGCAGTATTTAATGGAGTGACAGAAAGACCGCGATGGGAGAGGGGGTGGACAGAAGGAAGCACATTAACAAGGCAATGATGCCCGTCCTTCAAACATATTTTTTTCCTTTTCAGGTATAAAGTTGTTTCTAGATTTAGGGTATACTCAGAAAAATACTCTGTATTTCTGCTTTAAGAGACAGTGAGATAAACAGCAAAGTCCTGCAGAAAGATAGGTCTTAGGCAATCACCCAGAAGGAGGAAGGTTTCAGGTATTAAGATGTAAAACTGCACTGAAAATACAGGCTAGGCAGAAAGCTAATGATGGTTTGATAAACCTGATTAAAAACCCCACATGGATAGATGGCAGTCAGCGCCTATTATTGCAAGGCTTGGATGGGATTACTTTAATTAATGTTCTACCTAAACTCTTACTTCAATAGCTACTAATTACCATTAAGAACTACCAGCTATATCTGCAGATTAAACATTTCTCCCCACCCCAAAGACCCAATTTTAGAAGCTGCCTCTACAACAAATTATTTGTTATATTGTTTATTGTGCCATAGAAACCTCTACATCCTTATAAATTTGTGGTAAGATCCTTTGATGTAGGTCCTTAAAAAAACTTGTTGAACAGATACTCACAAAACAAATGCCACTTTACTCTATGCTAAAAGAGTGTGAAAAAATGTCATTATACTACGTAACTTTAAAGCAAAATTACACGACTTCTAGTATTTGATGCAATCTTCAGATTGACTTAAATCCTGCGGCTTTCTCTTTCTTTATGAATGCACGTATGAATAGATAAATAAGAAAGACCTTGTCTTGAAGATGCTATTTTTTGTAGATTGATGTATACTCTTTTAAAGGGATATAATTTTACAATCCCTCACAGGTGAGATAGAGAGTTTAATATCTAAAGGAAAGTACATATTTGTCTTTATGTCAATCTGCATGAAAGAAAAATCACTGGTAAAGTAGCAATAAAAATACATGCCCTGCAAGGATCCATCTACATTCCTATTTTTGTGGCTCAGATTTGACGTATTATTTGCCATATTCAGAAATGTAGTAGCATTTCTGTATGCACACACATTAATCTTGACAAAAAGATCTTATTTCAGTCATGCTGATCCTATTTTGAAATTTATTTAATACTCAGCTATAAAAGGCAAATACTATTTTATAATTGAAAAGGACATCACAGTTGAGAAAAATCCCTGATTGAAAACACTATCTGAAAAGAAAAATCTTACTGTCTTTCCTTTAAAAATCAATAGCAGAAGACAGATATGTACAGATTTGGAGAAACTAATAAACATATTGCAAGAAGAACAGAAACCTTACCAGTTTCATACACACACACACACATAAAAACTCAATCATATTTTTCCCCACAGTATTGTGAATTTAATAGAAACTATGCTGTGTACATCTATGAGATGCTGTACTTAAGAATTTTTGTATCTTTTTATAGATATCCACAAATTTCAGTAAACAATAATATAGGCTTGCAGTCTGAAAAAGGAGAATTAAAAAGGAACAATTTTAGTAGAGAATATCTTTGAAAAAGAAATTTAGTCTATTCTCCTGCAAGACAGAACCTCTCTTTATATTTCTCAACTGTGAAACTGCATGAGAGCATAATGGTTTTAGTACAGCCAAAACAATAGCTTTGTACAAGTAAGAAACCATGAAGAACAAAAAAAAAAAGCAAAACCAATCAAACTCTACAGCAATTATGATTAAAAAGTGACTATTAGCACAGCTACAATACTTAAGACAAAATTTTTAACAACATTTGCTTTCTCCATCTGTCTTTTTTGAACACTTATTTCAGCAGTGAGTCAGACTTTGGACAACATTTGATGTGGTGCCATTTAAAAAGTAAGAGAAATAAGGAGATTTTATGAAATGAATTCTGCCAAAATCCAAGGCAGATCTGGAATATGACAACAAATTCATGTCAAATAACAGTCTGCCTGATGTTTAGATTGTTAAGATTATTTAGGAAACGTGAAGGAAAAAAGTAAGCTTTCCAAAGAGTCTTAAGGAACTTAGATTTTAGTGCATGTAACATTATTATGAGAAAATTAATAGATACATGAATTTAATTAAAAGATTCTCTGTTTGCCTATTGCTGTTATACACAGAGGAGCAATCATATGCTGGTAGCAGACCCATGTCATTAGAGGGACTTCTGCAATTTTTCTTATCCATGTACATAAGCAACTACACATCTATGAAGACAGCAGTGAGAGGGCCAACTATCATAGTCTTTAGTCTTGTTATTTACCTCTGCTACCAGTGTTGTAAAGGTTCTTCTCTACCAGAACTAAGGAGAACAAAAAACATTTCTAACAGCTGGATGGAGCAGACAGCATTTTGGTGAGTGGCTCTGTGAGAACAAGTTTGTAAGGTTAGAGTGCATTGACAGCACATTTCCTTTTAAAAAAAGTTACAAAAAAAAATTACTAGCCCATTAGGAGTCCCAACCTAAACACTGCTTTTCTATTGTCCTTCTGAATAAATCTAGTTTGAGAAGTCAGACAAAGCATCTTGACAAAACTCTGTTCTGTAAAACTAGAAGAAAATAACGGAAATTTATCAATTTCTTTTAAACATTTATTAGGTCCAGAATGGGACTGTTGGGTAGAAGAGCACAAAGCATTGCCACACTGTTTTGGCAGACCAATTGCAGCCATCAAGGTGCCTTGTTCAAGGACATGAGCTTTAATTAGCCAATTATGTCTTATTTTTAAATTATTCTGACTGTGGCAATGCAACAAAGTAAGCTGATCTAGCTGCCAAGTGCCAGAGATTCACCTCCTTCCATCCTCCTAGCACATACTCCCTACTTTTTTTTGCATGGCTTCAGCACCAGCCTGGCCCTGAGCTGAGCCATTTTAGCGCACTGAACCTGCAGAAAACTAAGCCTTCTCCCTTCCTTCCAAACAAAAACCACCCTGAAAGTCTCCCATCCATTCAGCAAAACACTGCTAAGCTTCACGAAAATTAGTAAGGTACTGACTGACCCAAGGGAAAGCAGGAGATCCAACTGGAATCAATGTGCTGCAAGGAACAGAAAGCCATCCAAAATTAAGGAAACTGTTTCCCACAGTTGCCCAAGTCTGACTCAGATTTGTAACACCAACTAAGCGCCACATAACAGCAATGTGATGCACACTGTATTTTGCATCACGCAAAGCAGAAAAAGCATAAGAAAATCTCAGAAGCGTAAAAAAATTGCTCCAACATCCAAGATATTAAATACATATATACACATCTATACTTAACACAGACACCCTCACTGAATTTTGTCAGTAATTAGTCCTTCATCTGAAAATGCTTAAGTAATTCACAATGATATATTAAAATATATCAGTGAAGCTGACAGATATTATTACCTCAGTAGAGACTGCATATTAAATCTGTAGTTCAAATCTATGGCAGAGCTATGAAGCCCACCATCTACTCTCAACTCTTCAGAACAAACTCTCCCTATATAGAATTATGTTTTGCCTGTTTATTGACTCCTACCAATTTATCTCCAATACCAAATTTGCTAAGTATTTTTTCTCCAATTCCTTTCTTCCAAATACATTATAACATGTCTAGCATACTGTAGTTTTTTAAGCACTTGGTAGTCAATGCACATATATAATCCGGTTTTCAAAGTCGTAACATGCCTTGAGGGATGTGAAAGGTGTTAGGAAAAATAAATAAGGCAGTAAGAGCTTTTGGTTCAGCCAACCAACCTAAAGTTATATTTTTCTAAGTACTTGTACGTATTCTTAGCCACTTTTAAGTATGTGTTAAAAGCATAGAAACAATAAAGAAATTGTAGTTTTTCAGAGAGCCATGAAAACCTCTGCAGCTCCCTGGTGTAAAGGCAGCGAAGTAATGGGTGATGAAGAAATATGGTCACCTTCTTACAGTAGTGGATTTGGGTGTTCAGCCTACTTAAAGCTCTTGAGTAATAACTTACTTCAGTGGCTAAATCAAAACCAGTATTTAACAAACTCAACAAATTTATAACAAAAGCTGCTGAAACCACTGTCAGAGAAAAGCCAAAAATTATTTGGAAGTTAGAGACTATATAAATACTTCTTTAAAACACTGTTATTAGGATATTGCCAGCACTCGTCAAACATAAAAGGCTGACATCTTATTTGCTCAATTTGCACGTTGCATGTCTATATGGTTATAAAACCAACAAAATTTTCAATACTTTTTCCTCAAGTCTTTTATTTCAAGAATATTTTTCTGAAAAATGCAACTGCCTTTATAAATGAAACATCTCCAGAACAACTCCAAAAAGTTGCAGAAAAACAAAGAGGGATGAAGGAGAAATACAAGCCTAGATACTTAAAATATGGCCATGACTAAGGGTATCAAGGTAAAAACTGAAGGGATGAATTGAAGATATGCTCAGTGCCCAAAGCACATTTCTGAAATACAAGATAACAATTTGTCTGAGAACATCTCTTTATCTCCCTCAGAGAGTTGTAAGATTATTAATCTTCAGAGCACAAATCATTGCAAAACTACAATTCCCGATGTACCCTGCAGCCCATTCAATTACCTGAAGTACACGAGTCCTTGCTAAGAGGAGGCAGGGAAGTTTCAAGAAAACATAAACCTAGCTCTGCTGTGCAGCTTCCAGATTTTAGTGGCTGGACATGTATTTTTCCCATGCTGTACTCTTCTTGAAGAAAAAGATGTAGGGAATTAATCAGCTGAGTGAGGCTCAATATTTTTGGTTTCACTGGTTTCCTGTGAAAGAACAAACTCAAGGTGATACTGCAAGCACAGAACTGCCTCTGAGATGAATTTTGGCAATGCCCTCCACACACTTCCGTATGGTACCAAAACACTAACTCCAGAGCAAAAGAGTATGTTACTAGGTTTCTGCTATCCTCCAAAATGCTTCAGCTGACCACCAGAAGAAATGAAACACAAGCTCAAATAATGAAGTGGCACCAGCAAACAGAACAAAACCTTCTGGCGTAGTTCAGATAACAGGATCAACCCAGGACAAATGATTGTTTCTCCTCTCTGAGTTTACACTGTGACCCTGCACTCTGGAGCAGCTTTTTACAGCCAGGGAGAATGTCCCAGCTACGGCTGTAAGAGAAAGCTTGCACATGGCACACACGTGCATGCCTGCAGCAGGGATGATGCCATCTGAGACAGGTGCATCCTTTCCAGGCCTGAGGTCACAGCTACCACACCAGGGGTTGATACCACACACTACAGTTATGACTAACAGTCCAATTTCAGCTGAACTCTCTCTCCTGTGTGGTTTTATGGGTTAAACGATGGGAAAAAAAGGGGGTTGGTTGGGGTTGAAATGTTTTATCCCCATGACATGGTTTGGCTGAGCTTCATCACCTCAGCTGTCTCCCGCTGCCTGGTTCCTCCCTCCCACTATTTAAGCTCAGGTAACTTAAGTGCTGCATTAAGGATGAAGCAGAGAGATGCCCACATCACATAGGCACAAGAGGCTCTGGCAGTACCAAACTGCCACCAAAGTCTCCACAATGTCCACTGGTGCTAGAAAAGATCCACCCAGATGTCAGTGAAAGCGAAGATCCCTCCAATGTATATCACAAGAATGCACAAACCACCTCATAAAACTAACTAATTACATTTATTGCATCCATTGCTTTAGCAGCAGAAGCAAAAAAAAAAACCAAAAAAACCTTGTACAGAAGACCACTGTTAGTCTCTAGGAAAGTGAAGATGGATTGGGAAGCATGCATGAGAACTACCTGGCACCCCACGGAGAGGACAAGGGGGTCTCACCCAGGAGGTGACCAACACCTGTCTGTCCCACCAGGGCCCCAGTGGGTCAAAAAAGGCCAGGTAATAACCTCTACTTCACACAAGATTTAGACACTAGGACTTTGGTGCCTGTTGCAGTATCCACCCCATTACTCTGTTAACCACTGGGGAGGAGGTAGATGACATACACCAAATTTACTGCCTGGTACTACAAAACCATTAATTTATCTTACAGCTATTTTACTGGCACAACCCCTGCTCTATAACGGCGCTCTTTTCCTGACTATGAGAAATTATTGGGCAGTTTGTGCTAACTGCTTTCCCGTCATGTTTCATTTCCAAACACCATCTTCTGTCAGTTTATTCCCATTCAACCCAAAGTGACTGTCAGCATGAATACAGATGATCTGCTCATTTTTATAATGGTCTAATTTTGAGAGCAGTTTCCACCTCCCCTACTCCTTGAACTTAAAAGGCCAACCAAACCCAACAAAACAAAAATAAAAACAAAAACCAAGGAAAATTAAAACCAAAGAAAAATCCACCAAAACACGAGTAGATTAAACCTCAGCATTCTGGGAAATACATTTTGTATATATCATTGACCCACTTGTATTTTACTTTGTTTGAGAAAAGACAAGAAATGTGGAAAATGGAAAAGAAAGAACCAAACAAAAGGGAAAAAAGCCCAACCAAACCCAAAATCACCCTACTCCTACCTCTTTAATCTGCATATAAACATTTTGCACCATAAATAAGCAAATTCTGCTTTTATATTCCCACTTATTCCACTAATTTTAACATTTTACCAAAAGGAGAAGCCCTTCTGGAGGGGCTGAACCCTCCCCTCCAGGCACCCATAAATTTGCATCTGCACTGGAAACACTCACAAAAAGCAGCAAAATCCAGTAAAGATTGGGAGAAGAAAAGGTAGGGTTAAAAAGAAAATAAGGAATCCCTGGAAGTGGTCCTGCGCTGCAATTATGTAACTCGATATCAAAGGTGCGAAAGCTAGAAGGAAAATATTTGATGTGACAGCTCTTCACCTCAGTTGTAGCATGCCCTATCTAAATAGCAGGAGAGCAGATGGTAATTTTCAAGCACATTTAGACCGGAATGCAAATGATACTTTAAAAATAAATACATAAATAAACAAATAACGCTATACATGGAATAAATAAAGTGAAGCCTGTGTAGGGGGAGAGAGCATCTTACTAGCCTAACCAATGTAGTTGGGAGAAAAAAACCCACCGCCGCACACACAAATTTACAGTCATGCAAGCCCTTCTTCAGATCTCACATTTACAATTTATTTTTCAGCTAAACCACCAACTTGTGGAGCAATACAAAGATGCATGCACTTGTCCAGGCAAAAACTTACAAAGTTCATTGGTATTAAATCTGCAGCCCAGTAAGCTGTGAAAACTCTGTCCTTTCAAATGAAGCAGCTTTTGAATACTTGTTTTGAAAATTTTAAGTGAATAAGCAGACTGCATAAAATTTGTTCAAACACCCACCACTACCTAGAGATTTACGCAACGTCAGACTCAAACTCCAAGTTATTTTAAAGATAAGGAGAAATAAATCATTTTAATATTAATAAAGACTGGTTTCAAAATGCTGCTTGCTCCACAGATAATTCTGAATAGTCTTCCAACTGTCCAATCAAATAAATCAATATCTGGGGTCATGGCAGAGGGGGATTTGTGAGCTATACATGCTCTGTATTTAATTGTCATAGCAAATCCCAGATTTAAAGCATCACTACGGCTGACAGAGCCAAGAACAGCCAGTGCCATGACTAAGAGTGGTGCCTACTACTGCCCAGGAATCCAGGCTGTCAGGATGTTTGGATATGGAGAGATACATACCACCACATACACGGATGCATATCTACAATATATTTATGTGTACGTGCATGTGTATAGTACATCCAAGACAAAATGTAACAAAACTGGGACCAGATGGAAGAGAAAGGATGGAAACACACAGTGAATTGTTTGGAAGCATCTACTATTCACCAGTATGGCTGGTGGAAGGGAATGGTCACACACACCTTTCCCAGCTCTCTTCAGCAATACAGTAGGCCAAGATGTTTTTCTCTTGTCATCTTTTCTTTTTTATTCTATTCTAAAATGTTACAACCAACACCTGACAACTAAATGGAAACTGTTACAAATTTTATGCTTAAGTTGTTTTAAGGAAAAAACACACCAGTTTGCCCACTTAAATAAAACTTCTGAATCTGTTTTTACGCATACTATTTTAAAAAGCTACATGTATACACAGCCCACTGCAGTATACTGATCTTTCAGAGATCCAGTAACGTCCTACATCAGTAAATCATGGAAGAAAACATAAAACTAATTGTGCCTGAATAAATCATTGCACACTCTTACCTCACTCCTGATGCCGATTATTCCAAAGCCCTAATGCTTTATCCACAGCAACAGTACCTAAAATTTAGAGATTCCCCTGCCTGCATAGCTACATATCCTACGTGTGCTCTTACCAGCTGAGGTCAGTCACTGCAGCATTCCTCTCGGTGCAGTCACACCAGCTTTGTACCCCACTGTCCTACACTCCTGCAGATGCCTACTTGACTCTTTGCATTGGCCATGTTGTCCCTTGAGTACGTCTCTGTTGGTTTCTGGCTCCCCTGCTCATACTCATCTTTAAAGGTCTCCCCCACCTCATCTCCAGACCTTCTCCTATGATGGAACCCAATTAAGCCTGAGCTGGCACACAACACAGCAAACCCCTCTACTCCTGAGAACAAATCTAGAACCCTAGATTTCTCTAGAAACTGAGAATCTAGATTCTCAGTTTCCATCATGAGAAACTGAGGGCAGCAGTTTCTCATGATGGAAATATGGCACATTTGACATCAACTGAGACCAAAAAGATTTCAAGACCAGTTTGTATTAGGAGGGAGCAAAGCAAGACCAAATTAAGTGCTGAGATAAAAGCAGTTAATTGCTGCATCTACAGCACAAGTGTTTCCACCTGATGTGCAAGAGTAGATTTGTTCAAAGCAAGCTAGAACTCCAGCACACTGAAAACTCAAATTTCACTCCCATGTTTTGCAAGAACACCGTTTCTGCTCAACAAACATTATTTGGATAAAGCACTAATATGCAGCACTGGGTAGGTATTTTATCATTTATTTGCAAGTATCATGCATTTTATAATAAATTAGCATAGCAGTTCAGCAGCAGAGTCAAAATTTGCACCCAAGCATCCTAATTACTAGGATTCTTTCTACATTCCAATTCTAAAGTGTTATCTCATTTGCTCATTAGTATGTAGTATACATGCATTACTAAAAGCACATACGACTGAAATTATCATAAATATATAACTACAGTTACATTTTTATTAGGTTTACCAAAATCTGAAAGAAAACAGAACTATTAAATTCAAAACTTACATGTAAAATTGTAATAAACGTCTTAAATGTCTTAAGTTTATTCTCCAAAATACCCCCAAAATGTCTAAAGTGAAGATTTATATTTTACATAAAAATTAGTAATAACTGTCTATTCATTGTCTAGAAGAATGAGAGGTTATTACCTGAAGTAACTTGAGTGTATTGTAACACCCTTCCAGGTATTAAAAAATATGAAGCTATTTCTAAGCTATTAATAGAGCCAGACTAAATTAATATGATTAAGCCTCAGTTTAATCCACTGTATACTTTTATAACTTTGTTAAACTTGCTTTCTTGCGGTCAGTTTTGTAAAGTAAACTGTTAATCAATTGGTGTTAAGACTGTTACTCCCAAAGCATACCATGGCAGACAAGAACAGATACACAGGAGCGTGCTTAGTATGTGTACACTTGCACACATCTCACAAGGAAACCTGTATGGTAATCTTTGCTTTATTTGTATGTTTTTGGTTTCACAGCAAGACTGAGAAACACAATGATGGCTAACCAACATAAAAAAATGCTAAAATCATTCTCCAGAAGTGTCTCATCCAAAGTCCACACTGGACATCCTTTCCTTGGATAACTCAGTAAGCTTCAGTGGGATATAAACAACTGAAAAAAACCAAAAACCCTCCACTGTTTAAATGGACTTTATAGAGCCAGACCAAGTCAAACTCAGAAGATAAAACTTTTGTGTGTCCCATTCAATGAGATTTTGTTTAGAAGTCCTCCCTATCAGCTATGGTGGGTCAGTGCTTCTCACAGCCAAGCTTGCCCCTGCTGTGGAGACCACAGCAGCCCACAGGCTGGCCCGCCAGCTTGTGGCCCTCAAAATAAGGCTTCTTTTCTGCAGGTGCAATTCTGCCCATGATTCCAAGTGAGACACAAAATACCATTTCCGTATCTTCTGAACTCTTACAGTTTAGATGTGGTATTTCAGAAGAAGTAAGAATACCTTCCATCTCCAGAAGGTGTTTCCACACCTTCTATATGCATTTTAAGTTACTTGCCTGATGGCAAACATCTTGGGCCCAGAGAACCCACCTCCACAAAAAGCACTCACTTTTACAAAATTAGGAACCAGAGTGTTGGTTTTTCAGTAATTAAAGCTTCTGGTTTCTGAAGGAATAATAACATGGTGCAGGTTTAATAAACTGACCACACTGTTGGAATATGTGATTCACTACAGAAAGAAAAACAAATGCTCTGATTGCAATATGGCAGAAGGAAAGTGATTTCACATTCATGTCACACAACACTTTAAAGACCATGTCAATTTTCAGATCTCTTGGGGTTATTTTGATTGTTTGAGTTACCTGAAGGGCATAGCAAGCCTTACACGGCGTTTGCACATGGCCACAGTCCTCCAATGGGCCTTCCTTGTCTCTGAAAGTATAGCCCATGTACACCTCTGTGCTGGATTGAAAAATTCTTTAAAGCTTCTGCTCCATGTATTCAGTTATACACAGGTTCAGGCCAAGAGACCTGAATCACCTCCTTTTAACCAAAAAGGTTATTCAGTTCTTTGGAATTTTTACTATCAACCACACTCTCCAGTTCACTATAGCCATCCTAACCCTGTATCTGAGCACCATCTCTATTAGCCATTTTGAGGGACCAAAACTCAGATTCAGTTTGCCACTATAATTTTCTGTTACTCAGCTGAATATCATATTAATGCTTTTAAACTGCAGGACTGCACAAGGAACTTGGACTCGACTGATTATCTACCATGACCTTCAAAGCTTTCTCTGCCATTGCATTTCCAGAAGAAAGTGATATCCCGTAAGTGAGAACTGCATTTTAGTTCATAGATCACAATGGATTTATTCAAATCAAAGTATTCTCTATAAGTCTGGTCTTATCTTCATTTAAATTGGCAAGAGAAAAATGTGGTATGTGTAACGCATTTTAATCTTGTGTTGCATTATTTTTTTTTATTATTTTAAAAGAAAGTTTAGTCTCAAGGATTGGTAAATATTCTGTTTCAGTTTATTATTAGCTCTAGCTTTCACACCATGCTTGGCAAGTCTTTTTGCTAACCAGAAAAATGTATTTAAATGTCCTCACGCACTTACTTAAGCAATTAGGTGCTTAAACAAATATTTATTCAGTCCTTAAGTTTAACATGCTTATTACATTATAAAAATGGCAAACAGAACATTTATTTCTTACCAGATCATTTTTTTAAATTCACAATTAGTGCTCATTTATAGTTGAAGGAATTTTACTCCTTTAAAATAGGTCCTTAGTTAAAGAAACCACTTAAAAATAAACCTGATCCATGTTCAAAATATTCTTTATAAACAAAACAAGAAATTGCTTCAAGAAGTGAAGCATCTAGTTCTAAAATTCTGACAGATGCTGGAAACAAGAACAGCAGGACAGCATTAACTTTTTCTTCAATTATTTGTTTAGTATAAAAACCTTTAAGCCATTCCAAGCTTTCATCATCTACAGAGAAAAAAAAAATCCCTCCAACTGATTCAACTCATGACCATTCCCATCTTTTGTGCTGCTGTCCCTCTGAAAGCAACAGACATGTTTGTGCATGTACACAATATATCTATCAATCTATACACATCCATGCTCATAGATTTTATAGTTGCTTTTTTGAACTCAATTCTTTCTGCATACAACTTAATTAAATCAAGTACGGTCCCTACAACTAAAAAACCACTAATTTACTTCTGTGACTAGTTTGTCTTCATCTGCTTTTGAATTCCTCAGTGCCAGATACAATGTTTTTCCAGACAAATTGCTGCCTGCATTTACTTGCACAGTTTTTAACAGAAATTCTTAAGGGTTCCAATGCTTGCAGTAGGTGGTGTTCAGTCCCTGTATCCTGTTCTCTCCACAGTGCAAGTAACATTCTTGAGGGACTGGCCACCTTGCTTTTACTGCATTTCAGTGGTGCCTAGCAGGTACTGGTTAGTACCCTCATCTCCTGCCTTCTCTGCCAGGACAATAACTCAGAAGCATTTAATGTAATTTGCTTTTGAGTACTCAGTTACTCAGAAATACATAATATCACTCTTGATATAGAGTACCACTTTCCTTCCCTTTCCATCCATTCAATTCTCTCTAAATAGGTTATAACCATTTACTTTAACGTTCCAATCCTGTGAACCTTTCCACTAGATTTCAAGTAATACCAAGCAGACAAAATTTGTAATTGTAAATGAGAAATTTCAGCTCCTCTTGTTTATTATCCTGGCTGCCAGCATTAGAGTATAGGCAATTAAATGGGGGCGTGTGGTGTGTGTGTTGGGGGTGTCCCTCCTGTCATGTTTAGTTCCTTGATCACTACTGTCCACAAAACCATGATTTCAATCTCAGTGTGTGCTTACATATTCCGGTAATCTTACCCTCCACCCCCACTGCCCCAGGTCTGAGCTCTTCTACTCATCCAAGACAAAGTGACCCCAAGAAATATCTTCTCTGCTTACTAGGGGGAGTTCAGCCAAAGAACATGCTCCCTTCCTTTTGCACACAATAACCAGCTTCTCCAAAACACCACCAACTTTCTACACCAAATTATTCACTCTACCAACAAGACACTTACAGGACCTTTCTTTCTGTACTGCTTATCGGGAAGGAAGGCCTTTTGAGACAAACACCTGGATAAAGAGGTTTTTAAAAAGCTTCTGCCTCCTGGCAACAAGCATCAAAACCCTACCTTACTAATGTGAATTCTTCCACCAAAGCTGACTGACAGGACAGCCAAATGCAGCTGGGGAAAAGAGGGAAGGAGTGGTGCTACGTTTCTTGCACTAAATGGAAAAGGTGGGTTTTCTTCTACCTCATGGGATGTTCTGAGACTTCAAAACATGCCTTGGCAACCATCTTCTGGGAGTCTCTACAGCATCAAGTGTGTGAGCCATACTTTTCTTCTTTATGTCAGAAAAGGCCTGTCGAGGTGTATTTTCTGGTCAGTGGAACAGTTCAGGCCTCACAGGTTCAGAGTTCTCCAATCCCACAGCAGTCTGCTTATTTCTGCTACCTTGAAATTTCTGAGACAGTAATTTTGTTCTCTACCAAAAAAAACAGAAAAAAAAAAAAAAGCAAACTACCACTTCGATATGCAGTATGATTTCAATTCTACATCAGTGGTACTGTAGGGTGTCCAAAAGTATGACAAGTCCAGGCAAAGACACCAAAACGCAGTAGCCAGCCACATACCATCACCAGGTTTGCTCAGGAGAAAGATTATCAACTTTTTTTTTTTAAGATTTGCATCTGCACGCTTATTTTCACATGGCAAGTCTTTTCTTAACAGTTATCAAAACTGTTACCTCCATCCAAATGACTACTGTTTCAAGACGTACTTTTTGTTAATACAGGTCCAGATTTTTCCACAGCCCTTCTGTCACTCCATTCACCTCGACTGTCCCCCAAGGAGAAGGGGAGGCCTTTGAGACAGATCAGCTCACAGCCACTGCAGTTTCCTACTAAATAACTCCATGGAGGGACAGGCTGCCACAGGAAGGGCTGATAGCCTCGCTCCCCCACCCGAATGGGAAGCCTTCTGTGCCTTCAGTTGGAAACAGCAGCTGTAAGTGCAAAACTGACATGAATAGCACAACCTTAGGCAAATTTCACTAAAAATCATGTAAACCAACGGGAGAGCTAATGGCTAGTGGTGGCCTTCCTGAACACAAATAGAGCTTCAAAGGAAGCACCCCCAGCAATACAGTTTCCTCACCCAGTAGGGAGAGGAAGCAGAAGACTGACGAAGCATCCATAACACCTCCATCCAGAATAAGGTTTCAGGCTTTCATTATTCACCTAATTTTCCACGAGTAAATACAGGGTAACAAACAATATTAAGCTAGCGATATGGACAAACATGTACACCTCTGCCTCAGCTGACAAATAAGTTTGCAAGGCTCATTTCACCTTCAACTGAACAGAAGAAGTTGCCCCAAGACAGGGAATCTTATGGAAAAAAAAAGACAAGAAAAATCCCTCAAGGCAACCGCACACAAATACACTGCTATATGTTGCTCGCTCCAATAAGCACTTACACTGACTTCAACCGTAGGAAAAATTATGGGACAAGAGTGAATTCACATCCTTCCAAGGAGTCCTACTGCCCAATTCATTCTACGTTTTTTGAACACAATTGTGATTTCCACAGCATATCCCAGTCTGCTATTGGAATATCTCAATTTCCAAACCAAGATGTTAACAGCGTAGATTAAGAACTCCAGCAAGTGTGTGAAACAAGACTAGGCTGTTCTCAACCACTGTTCAAGTATATGGACTATATGAAATTAACAAAGAAAAGGCTTCCTTTTTTCCAGGAAAATATTAAGTCTTAGTATTCTTACTGCATCTTTTAGGTGAACCATTCACAATACTTGTTTTCCATTGTAATTTCACACACCCCATGCCAGGTGGTTATTAGATGGACAGTACTAGTGAAAGCAACAAAAGGACAACAAACACTTCATTTCAAAAATGAAGATGGCATGGCAATAAAGATGTGCAGATTTACGTTACATTCATTGTAAAAATATCTCCAGGCTAATCACAAACTGTTAAAGCATTCCCATTATTTCCCACTGCTTTGGTTTTACTTTAAAGGGGGAAGAAAAAAAGGAAAAAAGAAAAAAAAGAAAGTGATTCAAAATGGAAGTTCAGTAATTATTCACAGCCCAGTATGTAACTGGCAAAATGACTGGAAAAGTTCTCAGCACATCAGCTCAGATGTATGTAAGCAAGGCATTCCTTCCCCGCGGTAGGCGGCCCCATGTCAAGCAGCTATGTGCTAGAACTTGTCCTGTGCTACCTGTTCAAAGGAAACTGTGCAAGAATATTTCAAGCTCTGACAGATACCACTTTGTGCAAAAACATCCACAGGAGTATTACAAAAAAAGACAGCACTGATGTTTCAGCAACCCCTGTGTCAAGAAAGGTGCTCTCCTGCATTTTTATTGACACGCAGGAAGCAGATGATCATTCCTTGTACAATCACTGCCAATACTGTTTTTCTACTAGTCCCAGGCTCCTTTTCATGCCTTTTTTCAAACTCTTATTTAAGGATCTGCACCCACCTTTTTCAGAGAAATTTTTATTTGGTATTGCAAATAGAAATGCTGCATCTCTAAGACAGTAAAAAGTATCCAACAAAACTACAATGCAATAAAAAACCCTATCATGTGCAGCATTTCATTACTACAAGATTAACACTGAATGCCAAAGTATGTTCTCCTTTCTTTCAGCAAATATTTCTAAAAATACTGAGATTACTTAAGTTTATTACCTGAAAGGATTCATGACACAGCCATTCCTGCCTGTGTCTGGAAGTGGAATACATAATATCAGGTCCATGTATAAAAAATACTTTTCAAGTGAAAACATGTTTTCTCCACTAAGCACAACACTACATATAATATAGATATTTCCACATTCCTATAAACAACAGTCTTACAACCAAATTAACTCTTTAGCTCTTTTTAATTCTTAAATTTTTTTTTCAACTAGATTTGCAGAAAGCTGAAGTTTCTAAATTCCTGCAAGCAGGACTAAAGCAACTCCAGTAAAGACACAGCAACTCACACGTACACAGGGTTCTGATATTTTGTGAAGTTTTTATTCTGCTATACAAGATATTAATGCATGCCAAGAATAGGAGTGTATTTTTAGTCAGTTCTACATGTGGAAGACAAAAATGGGATGACAGAACACAAGAGAGAAAGAAGAAAGAAAAGCCTACACCAATACACCCAAAGTATATCTGATCTTTTCTTGGATGTTCTTCAGTTACTTTTTGTGGTTATGCTCCTCTTGTAACCCTGGTGTTACAGGCCTAAAGGAATATTGGAAAACATCATTTTTCTTGTAATGTATAAAATCAAAGAAGGAAAGGCCAAATACCCCACACAATCTTGGCATTTACTGAATCTACTCTTCACCACTTGCTTCAAGACTGCAAATTTACTCAGGTCATAAAACAATCTTCAGTTTGAGAAGGATACATGGAATTTCTCACAGCATCACCTCAGAGGACTAAAAACCACCTGCCTGCTCTCCAACATCAGTTAGGATTTTTTTCTTTTGTGAACACGAGGTCTGAAGTATAATTTTCTGCAGAACTTAAGGTTCATTTTAGAAATAATAGTTTCCTCCCTAGAATAACTTTCCAAACATAAAAGGGCCATAAATCTATTAAGTACACACTTCCCAAACCTGCAGGGGGATATCTTGGCCTGTGATTTTTCTCAGCTTTGCCAACCAGCAATAAAATGAAACCAATGAAAAATACAAACCAGTCAATTCGCACCTGTCCTTTAAAACACTCTCTAGTACAGTAGAAGAGTCAAAACACATGCCAATTTTCAGTGCTGCCAGCTGGAAAAGTTAGGAGAGACAGCACAGGCAAGCAGTGGAGTTTCTGAGGAGGGGCAGGAGTAGCTAAAAGCAGAAGTCCTTGCTGAGCAGCCCTGCTTGCTTCGTCCATGCACAGGCTCAGTCTGTTCTTGGCACAGACTCTTAGGTGTTTGTTTCTATTAAGCACCACTTGCTGAGCACCAAACAGTTCTGAGAGAGAGACAATCCTGTGGAAAGAACAAGGTGGTTTCGCTAACCTGTCCTGTAAAGGACATCTTTGCCAACATAGCCTGTGAAACATACATGTATAGATAGACTCCAGATAATTAATGTTACTTCTATAATTAAAACAACATCTTCTCTAAGTGGCTACCTAAACCTTGTTTATTTTGACTGCACTCTTGTCTCAAAAGACAAGTTATATTACAGTTCGCCGAGTAATACGCAGAAATCTCTTCATCATTGTTCTGTGAATGAAACTAACAAGAAACTCTAATTTGTCCCTTTGATGTAGGTACCAAAACAAAATCCACTCACTTTCCGAAAGCTGTATTTGGATATAAGATATATGATTTCTATTAATGTCCAGTCACTGAATTGTTTAATACCTGGTATGCATCTTGCTCTTACACTCAAATGCAAAAAGCATTACTAAGAAACAATATTCAGAAGAGGAGGAAAAAAATGGAACATACAAAGAAATAAAACAGACACTGATTTTCTCCTTGGTACTCTTCTACATCCCCAAAAGATTTTGTAAAATTCAGAGATGAAATACGTTATCAGCAAGGATGCAAGCATTTAACACATTTTTCCTATTTTAGGCAATGCAATGAACAAGTACCAGATACGTATCCAAAAATGGGGTCATCTGAGGTAGCAGAAGAATAAAAGCCTACAGAGATTGCATGAGCTGTAGATTTGAGTTATTCCTTAAGTTCTTAACTCTTTCTTTCATCGGTCTTAAAAAACAATAAAACATCAAAAGCCTAAAGTATTTACAATAGGATTTTTAGAAGCGACTTGTTAGAATAGTTATAAGGAGTAATGCAGTATATAACCAAACACAAGTATTAGAAAAAATTACCTACAGAGAATTAAAACAGTCTCAAACATACTTATGATTTTTTTGGAAGATTTATAACTCATCTACTCCCACAAAAGGTCTTAACAAAAAGGTCTAGGTGATAAAACATGCAAAACTAAAGCAGCTTACTGAGCAAATGTGAATTGTACTGCATGGGAACCACGTCATTTAAGACTGACTACATACAAAAGGTATGGAAAATACTTTGGTTTTTTGCAGTACTAGCTCTTCCACTGTAATTTTTGCACAAGTTTTGCTGAAGTTAAATCTAATATAAATCTTATTAAAAAAAAAGTTGCTGCTAGCAAAAGGAGTCTAATCTTGAACTACAAAAACATCACATATTTCTGAAAGGCCTACTGTCCGAAGAAGAATACTACCTAACTCTGTCCCAGGATGACCAAAGTGAAGGGTACTGACCTGTCTCATTCTGAAATTCTCTTCAATTGACTTTGGGGATTAATTCTGCCTACCCTGATATCAACTAAAGACAAGTACCCAACCCCAGTAATATGGCCCCAAAATGAAACTGCAGTTCCAATGAAGTCACAGCATATTTCCCACTGATTTCCCCTTCTCTTCAGCCCTATTCTCAGCTGTGGGAAACACGCTCCCTGTTTTTAAAACAGCATACTCTACTGCCTCCCTTGCTTCCTTTGAACAAGTTCAAATGTACAGACAAATTTTGTAGCACTTGGGAAATCAGTTACAATATGGTTACAAAAATCTTACAGTATATGTGCATGATGGGTCGGGACATCATTTCAACAGATTTGAGTGTCAATTATTCTTTGATTAATATTATTAAAAAAAAAACTACTATGACTATAATATTAAGAGTAACAGTCAATTATTTCTTACCTACACTTTAAAACCCTCCTGGCACAGTCATTATATGGCAGCTGTTGAACAGAGTAATGCAGCAGCCTTTTCTTAAAGCAAGATGCTTATTTTACTTCAAATGTAAATAAACTCATGTCTCCTGCTGCCATGTAAAATGAGCTGTTCATAAGTAAATGATTTTGTACCTTCCTAGTGAAGCAGCAAACGGCTCTCTGCTCTCCACTCCTGATCACCAAAATCTATTTCCTGCCTAACTCCAGTGCAGACTGACAGCAAATTCTGCCAGCAAACCAAGCTCCCCATAACACAATAACTGCTGCTTCCTTTAACAACCACCTTTTTCAGAACACCAACACAGAGGGCTTGCATCTTTTCCTCTCTCATGCCCCCACTTCCAAGTAGAACAACAAATGTGATCTCCGCTATTAAATATTCCAGCTAAATGACAATTGTTTAGTAGTAACAAAAATACATTTCATTTGTCATAAGACACTGATCATTCTTACATACTTTCTGTACAAATGTCTGCCTTTTAATCCATTATGGATGTAAACATTAGCATTTACTGAACATCATTACACAGTAATTCAACAGATAAAAATGTTGACCCATTTCCAAGCCATCTCTCACCAGCTGAAAGATCAGTTCTTCTCCCTTTTCAACCTACATTTTTTCTGCACTGTTTCAAAGAATGATGAAAGCTACTAAAATGTTTCTATTTACCATAATAATGCAATTCTGTTACTTTAGGGATTTTCTTCGGTAAACAATCTCAGATGACCAGCATTAAGATGAAGAGCTAAACTATCATAAAGACCACAAACTTATGTTGAATTTGATTCTGTGATTATCTGTAATCTCTGCTCACCTCCCTCTATAGAGTGAATTACACTCAATACAAGGGATAATTCTAAAGGAGACAATACAACATAAAGCCTTATCCCGCCATGAACTAAAGTAGCAGCCTTTTTTTCAATTTAGTCAATGAGGCTTAGTATACCCAAAAAGAAAGAACCATGCTAAACGTTTTCCTACAGTCTGCACAAGCACAGTACTAAGCATTTTCCTAAATCTGAAATTTAAAAATCCCATTTCTTTACATGACAAAGAGCAGCAACTTTTCTTTGCAATTATTAACACTTGACTATCAAAAGACCCATTCTTAAAGATGACCTTACATGGAAGACAACTAGCTGTGACTTCTTGTCCCTTTTTCTGGTTCAAACTTTACATTCTCCAGGAAGTAGCAGTGCTACTTACTTTAATGATTTTTTTTTCCTAGTGGTTAATAGAAGTTTAACAGGATGGTAGATATAGCATTCAAATAAAATGTTACTGAGGAATTCTTTTAATTAAAAGTATTTATATTTTTAACAGAACAGGAAGTTGGGAAAAGTAACCCTTCAGAGTTTCAACATTTTTGCTTTCCAGGAATTAACATAGTAGGTCCATACTGCTAGCTCCAAATAAATACCCAGTGGAAAAAACCAAACCAAAAGAAATGAAACATGTAAACGAAAACCCAAATAAAACACACACACACACATATATCACAAAAAACAATATCAAAACCAAAAGAAAAACAAATGCCTCCAAAACTCCCAAGGTAAATCAAACAAAAATCTGGAAAAATGTACTTCTGAAACACATGCTGATGATCAAAGCTTCAAACTCCTTTCTTATGTGTGTGCATCAAATGCATCTATCAATCTTTAAGAATAAGCAACACATCTCACTGTTTTCTCCTCTGCTGGTTGTTTTTGAGATTCAATCACATCGATTCATTCTCTGCTCTTGCAAAATAAATAGACAAAGAAAATGGTGCTTATTTTCTGTGTCTGTTCTCTTAAGCAAGACTAACATCAATTGTGCTAACACCTACTTAAGAGCAAAAAACTGCAACACATTTAATACCGTCTAGGTGGTGAGGGCAATTATACACACTGAGGACAGAAAAAGTAATCACTTGACCAGTACTTGCTGTATGTGTACACCACATTTTAAGTTAATGGTTCAGAGCAAAATATGACAGTAAGCCTCATTTTCTTGGCATACTTCAATCTTTTAGAATTAAAATTACATCACCAAGTAACACACACAACCAGCCAACCAGTAGTAACCACGTGTGTTTGCTAGCTTTAAAACTCTATCTGCCAAGCCAACAGCCAACTGATTTCCTTGGCGCAAACTTGACATTTCCAACCTGGGACATTACCCAACACGGGCACTGTAAACCCCTTCCTAAATGATGTAATCACACTGCTGCTGCTACAGTTCTGGTTGACTTGCAGTTTCCATTACAATAAATCCTTGCTACATATTCCTAGAGGTTTTACAACTTTTTTTCCCCTTAAAAAAACCCCAAACTTGCTCCACATTGAAATTTGCTATATAAGACAATAGGCATATTTTCCTTACACCTCAAAATCTGTATATGAAAAAAAGGGGGTAAATGGAATTAGTGCTTCTCTGAATATCTACAGTTCCATTCTTAAAACGGTGAGGACACTGATAACATTTGGTTTTGAATTCCGCAAATCAAGAATGTAAAAAAAAAATTGAAGGGACAAGTGATTAGCATCCTTTCATCTCACAGTATTTCTACAGCAAAAAAAGAGAAAGAATAGACCTAGGCTCAGGCCTCATAACTTGTCTTGCAGCAAGCAGGCTCAAGGCACAAAGGCAACTGCATGATCAGTACTGAAATGTCCCATTTAAAATAGCTATTAGGAATGGCTGTTGTACAAATCCATGCAAATATCTTTCATAAAGAATTTACTATGCATTATAGCAACACAATCCTATTTACACAGTAAGTTGTTGTTCCAGTCCATCAAGTACACAAGGAATTTTAATGCATGCTAAAAAAAAAATCAATTAGGCAATGATCATCTGATTAAACAGGCACATCACACCACTCAATTCTTTCAAACATAAACATAAATCCAAGCCTTCAAACTTTGCCAAAAACTTTCAAAACCTATAAGTGAATACTTTTAAGTATATGATTGTTAAGGTTAATAAAATTCATCACAAAATAAAATACTGCATGCTATTATCATGAAAAAGCAACACCACTGGTGGGAAAAAAGCCTGTTATTTTGATCAGTATTCTGAGGTCTTTTTATATTTAGCAAAAATGTCTTTACAAAGAGCAGAAGGCTTTCCTACAGCACACACCACTAAAGCACAAAAACACTTTGAGAGGGCAATCACACCAAAGCCAGAAGAAACTGATCATGGCATCATCACTTGCTTTTTTGGGGGTCCAAAAAGGGTGTGAGGCAAAAAAGAAGTTAAATGAAAAGCAAATTATTGTCTTTATAATTACATCTTATTACTCAGATAGTACTTCACTCATAGGGAAATATACTGCAGAATCAAGCCTGAAGTTTTCAGGTGCTAGCTATCCCCTGCATATTAGGATTTTCAATTTTGACATCATCTCTTTGTAATTCCAAATGATATCTATGATATTAGAAACTGAAAGTTAAACCTGAAAGAATATTTTTCAGCTTTCTGATTTTACATACATTTCCTGGGTAAGAATTGCTAATAATCCTAAAATTACATTCATCCCATGCAAACCAGGAGAGAGGGTTCATGAGATTATGAGATAGCAGTATGAAGATATATATATGGAAGGGCAGCATTTTAAAGCCTTGTTGTGACTTGTGTTACAATCATGAAGACTGACAACATAGGCACAGGTCATCTTGCTCTCAGCTTTCCTCTGCCTTCTTACCCCCTCTCCCACTGAAGGTGAATGGGAAAGAAACAAAATCCCAAGTTTCCTAACAATATAAAAATCTCTTTTTAAGTAATTGATTCACCATTAATGCATACTGACAAGAGATATGTCAAGTCTGCTACCCTATAAATTAAGCATATGACTCTTTTAGAATCGCCTTCATTTCTCATACCTTCCCTTTTATAAGTGTCAAATCAGTCTAAACGCTTTATATATTTATTTGACTCACACTGAGTTAACTGGACATGCCCTTAAAATCTTACAAAATGCTGCAGCACTCTTCAAACTGCTTAGAACTTTGTCCCAAGAGGCTATCACCCACCTTCACATGACAGATCTGTATCTCTGTTGTCAACTGTCAGAGAAGAAAGTGAAAATCTCAGGTTACCATTACCTTTATTACAATCTACCTTCCTTTCCCACATGGCTATTTATATGTCTAGACTCCTTTATCTTTAGCTATATTAGTGCAAAGAGATTGCCTGGATTTCAAATTGTGCCCCTTATGTAAGGCTCAGTGTGTTGTGCTGGGGCTCAAACACTTCAACATCCTGCAACCTCCACACAAAACTTTAGGAAAATGGGGTTTATTTTTACCTTCATGTTTGGTATCAAGCATGCCTAGACCAAACAGCAGTTATAAGAGAATGTCTGCAGCATTTCATAGATAGCCCTTTTACAACTGGTTAGCAGGCTATGCTTGACACCCATGCTGCAGATGCGTAGGCTGACTGCACCTGATAACATTTCATCTTTTTCATCCTCTTTCATCTTTCACTGCTTATGCCAGCAGCTTCCCTTCCTGCGAGAGAGCTCTTCCACCTCTGGGCTGCAAGCTGGAACACACTATGCTGCAATATGACATAGACCAGCTAACTACATCTAGGCAATTATCTTCAATTCTACCACTTCCATTAATTTTAGCTCAATCTTTAGGCTGTTGTTTTTCATCTTTATTTCTTCATTTGCAGCATCCTACAGCAGAGCCTGCAAGTTAGAATCTGTCAACTCCCATAGTTCTAACCTCAAGCCACAACACTTGCTGACAAAGAGCCAGACTTAACATTTCAAGGTCTTCTTCAAAATTCAAAAATCTTCACGGTTTAACAAAAAGCCTTCTTGTTTCATCCAAGGAGACAAGAGTTGACACCCTCAGCTATCTTTGGACAACAGCAAACTATAACTTAAAATAAGAACAACCTCTCCCATTGATGCTTCCCACCCTTCCTACAGTGTGGCACTTCCACCCTCATAATCCATCTACTCAATGCTATCTCTGTGCAATACTTAAATCTGAGCACGGTACGTGTTTAAGGCCCAGTATCTTTTAACCAATCGAGTTTTTGGAAGTGCCTTGCACTTTTGATAAATTCAATGTGACACTGTAAAGCAGTACAATTTCCAGAAAGTGCTGAGATTCATCTTCTGAAACTTCTGGCAATATTATATATTTTATATATATATTGTATCTAAAGTAGATACGTGCTACACAGTTTTAACAAGCGTAGCTAGGCTCTCCTTATTTAATATTCATGTCACAGGAGTAAAAATCCAGCCAGGAATCAAACTGTGGCATCCTGTGCCAAAGACAACTTACCACTCAGCTGGTAAGTTGGCAATTCAATTTACAAACCTGCATTCCTGCATTTTAATCCTTTGTAGAAAGGTGGTAATATATGAGCAATACGAAAAGAACTGGATTCAGATCATTAGAGGTTCACAAACCAAACACACGAAGCTTTGGAGGCCGTCCAAAACAAAACCATGCCTAGGTGGTGATGTCCGTTCAATAAAAATTCAATGTCATAATTATCTGTCCCTTTCTCCCCGAAGAGCTCTGGTGCTGGGGCCGGCGCTGCCGCTCAGCCACTCAGGGCCGCGCTGCGAGCAGACCGATGGGGCCGGCGGCCAATGGCGCTGCCAGGTCACTGCCTGCTGACGGGCAATTTACAATTACCAAGCAATTAGCAAATGCACTGCAAATTCAACACTCATCTCTGCGTAACACAGAATAACTCATTTTTAAATTAAAAATGTGTTTTAATAACTTCACTTTGGCTACAGCTACAAGGAGAAAAATAAAGCCTCCTTTATTCAATTTCTCCTCCCTTTTGCAACTAACAAAATGCTTTGCTGTCTGAATCTAGTAACCAAATAGATTGTTTGGCATTTCTAAACAAAACAATCTCTTCCTTACTAGAAAGTATCTATTTAACAACAGAAAAGAATAAAAATTAAGACTTGTACTAATGACACTATAATATAGTTGAAACTGTTATTTAATTAACTGCCTGATTAACATCTTGTCCTCCTGGATGGGTGATAACAAGAATTGGCCAGGCACCTATCTGCCAGGAGTCCAAAATTTTATTTTCTTTTCTATATTTAACAATAAATGATATTTAAAAAAGCTAATCTGTGACTGGTCAGTTGCACAAAACAAATGTTCTTTCCCATTAATGATCAAGTTACTAATCTGTTGTGCTCACAAGGCTATGCAGAGCTCTCACTGCCTACACTCACATCCTTAACTAAAAAAAAAAAATTAACAAAACATTAACTTCTTGATAACCTCTCCCTCTTGAAAACTGCTGTATTTTCCTTAGTATATGGTATGCACATTGAGACTGACCTTCTTAAAAAAGCGCAAGAGGTCTTCATCAACAGTGAAATCCAAGTAGATAAAAAGGAGATTCTTACCTTCCTATATACACTGATATATTAAAAAAAAAATCCTGATTTTAAAGAGCTGCTAAAAGAAAAAAGAAAACATAGGAAAAACTACAGACTCCTATCAAAATGAAGGGAAAAAAGAAAACCAACCACCACAACAACAAACAGCTGATACAAATATGTAGCACTTTCGTATGCACTGGACTACACTAGCCTTGATGTACTGATGTCAGCTCTAGGTTTTCATCTTACATTTAAATGTAAGCCAGAGAGAAAGAGAACAAAAAAAAACCAAAAAAACCCAAAAAGCAACAACAGCAAAGAAAAGAACCAAAAAATATGCAAGGCTAAGTGGTGTCGACTGGAAAAAAAAACTCATGGCATTTAACATATTCCTCCCTCTCCAGAAAGATAACAGCAACAAACTAAATCCTTTTCGAACTGTAAGGGATTTCAGAAAACATTCACACTGTGAACATAATTTATTTAGTTTTAAAACAGTCCTTTATCCTCCTTCTGCATAAGAAATCCTTATTTCTGGGGTTTTTCTCTTGCACTGTCTGTATTACCACAGTGTCAGAAGGGAAGAGAAAGAGAGGAGGGAAACCAAAGCAACCCAGAAAAATCCTCCACAAACCTGTTGCTGTGGATACTGCATTCCTCCCATGGCTGCCGGGGCTCGGCCCTGCATTCCCACGGGATAGCGCTGGGGGCCGGGAGGGCCGTAGGACTGCCCGGGGTAGGGGCTGCTCTGCTGTGCCTGAGAGTGAGGGTTATTGCCCATGCCGTACAGCTGCGGCCTCTTCATCACCATCGGATCCATCGGACTGCCCTGTTGGCAAACACAAGCAAAGGAATATTTAAGACATGCAAAGAAAAAGGTCAGAATCCTCATGCTCAATGTGGGCAAATTATTCACGTGTTTTCCCAATGCTTTATACATCAAATATTGACTTGACATATAAACTGGCAAAGTACCATACCCTGGTTCTCTGATTAAGTAGATGAGGTTTTGAATAGTGGATTTGGGACTTCCATTTCATTTAAAACAATGAAAAAAAAAAACTTTGCACTGAAATTTGAGGCTGTCTCTTATGTATACAGACAGAAAGCAGAAAAACTGCTCAAAAATTTCAGCTTAAGAAATAATTAAATATACTGCTGCAAACTGATTAGCATCACTATCTTAACGTTAAAACAAAAATAAAATAAAAACATAAATATATTTCAAGAGAGACACAAACAGTGGACAAGCCACTCAACCTTGAGAAAATGTCTGTTTCCTTACATCGAAAAAAAGAGAAAGTGGAAAGAAAAGAAAGTTTCCAAGAAGTGCAATGCATACAGAACATTGTATTTCAGCATTTTCCTATTGCTGTGCGCACTAATAAGTTTCTAGATCAAAAAGCAAGTCATAACCCACATTTTACATGAAAGTTTATTTGCCTCTTTAATAGACCTCAGAAAATCAAACTGCAACCAGTGATGGAGGGGGAAGGGAGGTAAGGGAGGGAAGTTTTATTTTTAGACTTTTTGGCAGCACTTACCAAGCCCTGTAACAGTTTCAGGACAGGTGTCAACCATTGTGTAGTATTACTCTCATGTTTTATTACTGAGGACTAACTGAACCAGAAAAAACACTGTACTTCATCAAGTGCAGCCCTGTATTGTTAATATGACATCCATTTTTTAATTCCTGAGTGCTAGTTAGATTCTAGTTAGTGCTAGTTAGAAGAATGTGGGGGGCAGCTTTCAAAAAGCCTATCACAGTCTCGTCTTCATGAAAGCAAAGCATATCCCCCTTCTACTCCTCCCCCCCCCAAAAAAGACCTATTAATTCCCCCAGACAGCTCCCCCCCCCCCCCAAAAGAAGGATTCCCTGCTGCAGCACATTTTGTGCTGACCAGTTTTGTTTTAAAACCTCCTATGTATACATACGGCTTCTTCAAGTCCTTTCTGGCTAGTATATTCTGATGTAATAGTTATTATGACAATAATTAACATTTCCCACTCCTATTCATGTTTCTTCTCATCACTGCTGTTTGTACTACTAACACACTACTTTTTTTGTTCCTATCCAGAATTTGTCCTTTCCAAAGTAGTCACTGCTTAATGAACTATTATTCTTTCCTTACTGCAAATAAAATCCATCAAACCTCATTTTTTTCACTGGCTCTCTCCACCATTACCAATACCAATTTTCCAGGAATGCCACCCAAAACTAATACAGTATTCTGAATATGGGAACACTACACCTGAGGAGATGGAAATGATAACCTCTTCCTCACATGACACCTCCATTCCCTTCAGAAGAGGACCGCCCTTTTTTGCTACCATAGCAAATTGCACATTCACTTCTAATTTTGGGTATTACTCAGCAATTTTCCCTTTTATTATTTGCCTGTGCTATGGCTAGATTAGAAGTTTCTATTTTTTGCCACTAAATGTCCCTGGGTAATTTACTATTTATATTTCATACTTTTCAAAATCAATGGTTCCTCAGCCACTTCATATCACCTGATCCACAACAACATTATTAATTTCTTCTTTTTTTTTAGGCCATCAGGCACTCTTCACCACAGTTTCAACTAAAAACACAAAGGCTAAACGGATGAAGCATAGATTCCTTCTTACAGTGTCCCAGGGGACAACTTACATTTCCTCCTGTAGACCACAATACTTTATCTATGTTTATTTCTGTTTTAATGTTCACTCTCTGCATCACCTGTCACATTCATCTTCTCAAATACAAATCCTTGTTCAAAGCGAATCTTGAGTTTCCTCCATGAGATTCCCATGAAGCCAAAGAACACTGTTCATTGCCACCATCTTCTGTTTCAGAGTATAACTTCCAGGTCTCATCTCCAATAACAACATTTACTCGAATTCAAGTTTAACTAATTTTGATTGTAGTATTTTCTTTCCTGCATCCAATTCTTAAATATAAACAATGCAGATAACTACACAGCTGAAAGAGTCTGACATTTTCCATTATTAAGACTACTTTCAGGTGCATATAAACTTTGCCAAACTTCAAGCATTTAGGCTGAAATTTTCCAGGGCATATGTATGCCTGAGGCTGAAATTCTCTGGAAAATTCAGCAGAAACAGTTCAGCTATGTCTTAGAATGAGGTCACAGAAAAATATATGCTTTATGTCCTCACATAAAACACTTGAAAATACCTCTTGAATACCATGCTTTGAGGCAGAGAATTTTAATTTCCCAGGGTGACACTGGACATTCGTGAAAGGCAAGGCATGTGCCCCTGTCAGATAGAGCACCTGAATGTCACCAGACTGAGAGCACAGGAGGAATAAACAGGAGCACATGAGGGACAGGGCGAGGCTTCTCTGAAGGAGTTTAAAAGTGTATGGAGGCTGCCTTGAATTGGCCAGACAAAGGAAGAGGGACAACGAGTTAAAAAAGCAGTGGCGATAGAAGCGAAGGAGAAAGAGTTGAAGGGGAGAGGAGGAAACAAGGTCAGGAGGTGACATGGATATAGGCCAAAGAGTCTGTCCTTTGGACAAGTGACCTCCAAGCAGCGGAGCTTCCATGTGTGTGTGTGTTGGGAGAGTGTGCCTCAGTGCCAGTGCATCCTTCCTTTCCTCCTTCTCACCAGCCTGCCATCACTACACTTCTCTGTGTTCTCTCCAGTGAGCTGCTCCTTTTTCCCTCAGGTGATATCTCTCCAATTCAGAAAGGTGTAGGGATAAAGAGCCTCAGATATTGCTGTAAATCCAGACACCAGGGGCTACAGTATCTCACACAACACTGGAATCGAGGAAGCTGTGGTCACTGGGCCGCAAGGGACCTGGAGATGCTCAAAACTTATTGTCAACACTGCAAGTCAAGCATCTGGACCAAGGACTGGAGATACCTGAATATGAAAGGGCTAGACTGAGAGAGCAGTAACTGTGCCTGGGAAAATTACTGGGACAAGCCACAGGGACCCAGCCTAGCTGTCAGTGCTGCCTGTTTCCTCCTCCCTCCAAAGATCCCAGGGAAAGAACAGTAGAGTGCTCTATGATTTCTAGGGTTGGAGAAGACAGATTCAGTGAGGAACTCTTATCCTATGCACTGATTGGTCCTTATGGGGGGTGGCAAGTCACCACTGCTATTCTTGACTCCCTTCAGATTAGATCTCAACCCTCTGTGTGGTGCAGCTAAAGGTGAAGACATCTAACAGTGACTCAGTGGCTGTCAACATATTTCTGCGAGGCAAAACAAAACCAAAGAGCTAGCTCTTCCCCAGGCTTAAGAAGCATTATTATTGCAGAGGTTGAGAACTCTTGGAATTAAGTTTGCCCTTGCAACATTAAGTGTGTGTCTTTCACAGATACAGCTGTCTTTAAACACACAGCCACACTTCAATCCTCCCAGGCAGCAGATGTCCTGCTCCAGGTGTCCACCCAGTGCAGGGTGGTGAAGGGGCTGTTGTAAGCTGTTGGAGCAAGGGCTTCACTTATCATATAAGCAGAGAGTGAAGCAGACTATTGTCTGACCATTTAAAGTAGCTGTGTGCTGCTCAGGCAGAAGTGGACTCTACATCTGCATCTGACACAGTTTTCACTAAACCAAAAAAGTTTCAAAATTTACCAATTTAATGCATCCTGACTTAAATCATGGGGCCTAAATTGCAGGAAATGCTGCATATCTACAACTGCAACTACTTTTGAATTTGATTACAGATATGCTCTGAAGGTGTTTCCAGAAACTGTGTGTTTCAGAAAATTTAACCTACAGCTATCAAAACCAGACCAAACGTCCTATAATAATGACTCTGCTTCCCTGGTGCAAAAATGAAAAACAAAAAGGAAAAAATTTCCAACACCCAAAATGAACAAAAAGCCCCATCATTTCTTCAACACAGAACTGATTTTAGAATTTAATATGTTCATGATCAATACCACTGAAAAGTTTCTAACAAAGACAGATTTTGAGTTCAGAACAGTGTATGGCGAGAAAGAACTGGAGCCATACACTTAACAGAAAGATGAGCTGCTCATCAAGTACTGTGTCCCCCTTAACAGTGAAGGTAAAAATTTCAATATAACTTTTTCCAGGTTTAATGCACGCACAGTTTTTAGCTTTATCATTCTTCTAGACTTCCTGGTTTCATTCTTATAGCAAGATTTTTTCTCATCCATGACATCTTGAAAACTTATTAGAAGGAGTTGTTAATAGAGACATACATTTTATAATCTTATCTGAAGGTTCCTTTAACATTTATCAAGTTCCAATATTTTCTATAACATCAGTTCCAACAGCTTTCAAAGACAAGTTTTCAGTGACGGGATAATTATATCCTGGTTGATAAAGAGGTATCAACCACTTTATGCTGTAGGGATCATAACCCAACCCCTCCACAACTGCTCTCTAACGTTTACCAAAAATGACAGCATTGCTTTAACTGCATCACATTCCTCTAAAACCCAGTACGTATGTTTGACTATGAATGGGTGATGTGTATTTTCACATCTTCCATACATTAATTCTATTACATGCTGCAGTGCAAAGTTTTAATTACTTATTAAATTTTATTTTAGTGTCATTGTAGTAATCAATACCCATTAGTTTCTTTTCCTGCCTTTACAGAACAGTCCAATTTTTCTCTAGTGCTATTTTACTCCTAATACACACAGTACCATTTTGCCAGTTTATCTAGTGTTTGCTCATGCTATTTTTTACTGCCATAATCTTCCAGGCAAGCCTAGATGGATTCTGCCTTTTGCTTCTGATTCCTCACCTCCTCTTCAACTTGCTGCATTTCATTTAAACTTTGAGTAGATCTGCAGGTCCTCAAAATACCTCAGTCTTGTTCCGTGCTTCAGTCCACAGAAATACTATAATTTATAATAGTGTCTATCTCGTGTCAGTATCAGGTTCATTTGCACATATACTATCAAGCTTTGTGAGAACAGAGCATTTTATAAGAGTTCTTGCCTATTATGTGCCTAATGAGCACATTAAAACACTCAGTGGAAGGTTTGCTTATGATTTCAACAGGGCCAAGGTTTCATTCCCAGTCTTTAGATTGACAATACAACCATTAAAGCAGGGCACTGAAAAGCCTACACTACTTATGAATAGTAACTGACAACCTTTTATCTGCTCCTTTTTTCAATGTTTTGTGCAAAAAAATACATAAACTCGACATTCTTGCTACAGGCAAGAGTGAAAAAATTAATATTCTACACCAAGTTGTAAACTCGGTACCACCACCACTTCTGCTCTCCTCCCATCCAAAACAATCGAATAAATAACCTTGCCCTGAAGTACCTGAAGTTTCAATTTCACCTTTTCTAAAGTGAGAGAAAAATACACTACCATTTTCTTTTGTCATTTAGCCAGTGTTTTCCCAGTTACCTCATCTACACTACCTCATCCATTATTAACTTATCAATTAGTGTTTCACTTCTAACAACAAAATCTTTATTTGAATGATGTTTATGAATATGAACAACACCAGTCACTGTACCAAAATATAACTAACACTTTCATTTAAAGATGCCACAAAGACCCCCATTACTGAAATCTCAAGCCAGGGAGGAGTGGGAGACAAGGGGAGACAAGTGGGAGACAAGACTTTAACAAGGTCGCAATGAGATTCAGATGTGAATCTCATTCAGGTAGCGCTCTTTTCTACAAGGCAGACAGAGCAATCTACTAGAAGGCAAGAGTATTTACATGAGAGATGTAACTAGTTCTCAAGTGAAAGTGTGCTCTTTTGTTTGTTTAAACAAAAAAAAAATTGAAAGAGGCATTGGTTTGGCTGACAATAGCAAATGCTGCGATTTAGAGCGACTATAAGCCACAGAGCATCCCAAGTAATGCTCCATCATTTGTGCCTGTAACAAAACATCATGAACTCAGCACTCTCAAGTAGGCTTCCCCTCAAACTCCTAGAGCTATGAATACAATAACTCTTTGTTTATTCATTGATCTGCAGCCAAAGCTTCTGTCTCCATATTAAAAAAAAAAGAAAAAGAAAAAAAAAAAGAAAACCCATCTCTGTATAAAAACCAAAGCCTTGAAACCTCATAATAAATAAAGACAGCTGACAATCAGCTACCGACATTCCAAGAAAGACAGGCACGGAGCTCTCAACTCTAGGTCAGGCACCAAGTCACAAATTTATCGCTAAAGATAATCACAAGTATTCACTATAACACAATGACACAGCTGGCATGAGGATGGAACTGCAGAAAAGATAATCCATTCCTAGATAATGTCATCATTTGTATGAACATGTACAAGGACGCCTCAGCTAACGTTTTTACGTGACAAAAGTGGGAGTATCGAAACAACTCTTGTTACGTGTGTTTCAATACCCATTTAAGAAAGCTGCAAGCAACTATTAAAAAGGATGAATGTACAGCATTAAATTTTGACATTAACAATAAAGTCTGAGGGGTGACTGGCAAACATGCTTCCTACTTTTTTGAAACAGGAAATCTACTGTCTGTTTTACTCAAATTTTAATTTAAAAAGGCAGTTGCACAAACGCAGTAAGTAATAAGCAAAAACAAAAAGCTGCATGCAACATAAGCCCATGATGAAAGAAAATCCAATAAATGAAGAAGCATACACTAGCAGAGATTTAACACAAATAGCCATTTTCCTTGTCTTAAAAGCTCTGCATACTGTCTGATTTCAGCTGTGGGGAGACATCAGAAAGATTATTTCCCACTCAAAACAGAAAGTAAGTAATTAACAAGGGGAAAGAAAGAAAAAAAATCAAAGCTATGCCCCACAAAGAATCAAATACTACTTGCCTAGCACAGTTACAAATAATTTATAAAAGCAACTGTTTCTGCAGGGCCTGGGATAAGGATATACTGTTTTTCAGTCTTCTTCTGAGTGCTCTTTAACATGCACAACCCAAAAACTGTAAGGTCCGTGAATCAGCCATTCTCTATTTATTGTTATGCATGTAGATAAAACTAAACAACTACTGAAAGAACAAATCACAACAAACTTAGCAAAGAAACCTGTTTTTAATGAAGTGTACATAACTAACCTCTTCAGTTGCCACTACAAGTGCACGCAAAGGTTAAGACAACATCAAGAAGCAATTATACACATTAACACAGCTGATGGCCAAAACAATCCGAGGTTTTTGACAAGTTCGCATGGATACACAGCTCAGAACTGCTGCCCCTCAAGTTGCCTTTGTCATTGCCAGCTGTTGACAGATAATAGGTTACTCTGAAGTTAGCTTAATGTGTGTCATCTGTCCTCATCACACCTGAACATTTAGTCTTCTCCTGTAACCCACTTTCCTGATATCAAACTTCTTCCAGGAAGTACTTAAGAGTTATAGTCCTGTCATTAGATTTGTTTTCTTGAACGTGGATGCCCCTAAAAAGACCACTTTTCTTTAGGCATGCAGAAGTTTCACCCTCCTCCTCAACAAGTTTGCAGCAATTTGTAGTGCAGCAGAATTCAGGGGTTCTTTAAAATGTTTTCTAGCAAACCAGTCTGCGACTATACAACAGGTCACTCATTCCAGCTCCTTCTCCTGTGTGCTGCCGGATCATGACCACACTTTAGCTACTTCCATCCACAGTCCAACATCTGAACTCAGAACTGTGTTGCATGGTTTTGCACCAATACGACAGCTTTGGCATTGTATATTGTATCATGGGTAGACATGGGCAGAGTTCTCAGTCTGGCATTTCCACGGTCAAAATAGCAACCCTCAGCCGGACAGCAAGGCAGATAGCAAGGGAAAATAGTAACCTAAAGTTCTCAGGCTAGATTTACCAGTGGGTGCCTCAAAGCTTTAAGGCCTCCTCAGTAGCCAAGGCTATGGCTTAACAAGGAAGAGAAAATCCATTCATAAACCCAGAAAACCAAGTTAAAAAAAGAAAAGCCCCACCCAGAATACCAGTTACTTCTATTTTGTCTGGCAATGAAGTTCTCAGCTTCCTAGACAAGTAAACACCTTCACTTACTGTGCATGCCTGCCATCTGGAACTCGGAAAAAAATTCTCTTACCTACTTTGTACAGCTCTTACACAAACACAGTGTTAGATGGACAGAAAAGGATGTACTAAAAATAGTGTCTGTCAGCCAAGGAATAGAGCACTGCCCTGAGTGGAACGAGGGGAGCTCTGCAGGAAGGCTCCCTGCAGAGAAGTATTGCAGTAAGAAGGGAAATGCACAATGTCCTAAATATAAGTGATGGGGGGGGAGAGATGTAAATGGAAAAAAATCCCACATCCACTTCTAATTTTAAAGAAAAAGCTTCCTAAACCTAATATCCAAGTGAATCTGAAGACACTTTTTCAACTACTTGGATTTACTCACTGAAATGAAATGAAAAGTTAGATGTATTTAATTGGTGGAGAGAATACTAGCTGAGAAAATGACATTGTGGACACTGGGGACGACATTGTACTCACAAAAAGGTATAACCAATCACATCTAGGTCACAAGCCAAAAGTACATACAGTTAGCTGCAGACTTTTTCCACTCCAAGTGATATATATAGTTCTATATTAACGCACACACACAAGCACACACACAAAAAGGTATGCTGGTCATATAACCTCAGCATTTATGGCAAATTATTAATCAAGTCCCACCTGAAACAATTTGTTAAATTGATTTTAATCACTGGGCCTCTCATGTGAAGCTTTGTATAATCAGCATTTCATTTACAAAATTAATTGCCTGATTGATTCTCAAGAGGCAGTAGCTGTCATTACACTGCTGTCATAACTTTTGAGTAGGGGTGTCACAACACTGAATTCTGACAGTATGAAGAGCTCTGCTATTTAAAAAATGAGGGCGGGGAGGTAGGGGGGAAACAAATACAGTGATTTCACAGAATTGCTCTTTAGCCCGATAGAATGTTAAAACCATTTCCCAGCAGTTTCAGCCAGCCTCCCCATTTTCCATTCATTGAATAATGCGCTACTCAGCTATTCAGTATCTTTTCTTAGAGGCAGGTTCATTTAATTCAATTTTATCATAGTTGCGGTTGCATAAAATGAGTTTGTTGTTGAATATACAAAAGATTTAATCACAGGCCGCTCTTAAGGTTATTTGTAGAGCAGAGTTTGACTTTCAAACACATGGAACTTTTTTCCACGTCCAAAACCGTCTGGAAATCTATTTTCAATTAGATTTTTTTTTTTTTGCTGTTGTTTCTAAACAAAGCAAAGCAAACCATAACTTTACAGAACTTATCTAGGTGCCTCTTTAGAAAGCTTTTTTCCCTCCCCTTGTATTTTAAGCTGTGTATGAGCCTCGGAGCCCTGCCAGAGTTGGAGCACAGCTCCTATATTTGCTGTAGTTACTCCTATACCCCATCGCTACTATATTCTTGGAAAAGACCGGTGCTCCGGAGAGGCGGCGCAGGCCAGCGGTTAGGGCACTGAGTCATAAGACAGGACTTCTATTCCTGGCTCAGCAGCTGACCTGATATGCAAACATGAGCACAACACTTCACCTTCCTGTGACTGGGTTTTCACTCTCATAACAACAAGTATTATATGCACTTTTAACAGGGAAAGAGACATGAACACTTTAGGGATATTGATGCCAGTTATTAGCAACAAAAAACAGGAATCAGAAAGAGCAGGCTAAGGGAGGAAAACACCCCAAACCTCTAGAGGGTTTGAAAAAAGGAGAAATTGCATCATCAGGCTGCAACAAGGTACTCTAAACATTCAGAAACAGACCTTCCAAAGGAAAAAGGTCCTTGGAAACATCTTAAAAAGAAGGAAAAAAAAACCCTCAAAAATAAGCCCCTCAACTGCTCAAATGTTCAGCCTTATACACTAGATTTCATCAAGTGCTCATGAATGAAGCAAATGTAAAATTTCTAGGCCGTGTTCTGAGATTACACTATTACCAAAAAAAACCAAATGACAACTCTTCAAAAACTACATTATAGTTACTACTGGTATTTGTAACTGACCTCACCAAAACGCAATTCCAGAATAAATCAAAGTCCAGGAAACATTAAAATCTAGCAGATACTTTAGACAACACAGCTCCTTTTTTCTTCCTATCCCCAATTCTTAGTCTTATCCCTAACTGCTGTCAAATATTATCTTCCATTCCTCTTTGCAAAGTGCTCTGCCACTTGAGTGACTTTATGTAATTTTCTTCCCTTTTTGCAGGTGTCTGAGTTCATGCTGAATAAAATTGGGAAGGAAGGGAGACATGGACAGGGGGACACCAAAACAAACATCATTTACAAAATTGATGGGTTACTGAAATAAAGATGTATAAAAGGATAAAAGAATGGAAAACTCTACCAGGCAAACAAAAGCAATTAGTTGTTTTCTTTTTCCATAGCCATAACATGAAATTTCAACTAAGGGAGGTTCAGAAAATTCTGTCCACACTGAGAAATAGCCGCCAGAGTTTTAAGTGATATCCTTCTGCCACACCGGCAAGAGTTCAGAAAAAGGAAATAATCACTCACCCTACTCACAACATGGGATAGCAGACTGGGACACTAAAAAGCAGTGCAAAGCACTGATCTTCTGCATTTGTTAGTTTCCAGCTTCATAGCAGGTAGTTTACTCATAAATTTAGCATCTTCTCTTTTCAAGCCTAACTTTTTTTTTTTTTAATAGGTAAAAAATTGTTTTAATTAAAAATAAGAAAACAGGGGAAAGCCCCTAGCTAGAGCCAATATATGCAGAATTCCTAAAAGGATATATTTAGCATCAGGATAATTGGAAAGCAAACTCAGCTCTATAACAGAAGCCCTGTCACTTCTTCAACTGCCAAGAAACTTCTCTTGTAATGCATTTTCTATATTAAAACCTCTTCCTGTAGAGACTGAAAAAACTTGGTTGCAAATAGTGCAAAATTTTAAGTTACCTGGGAACTAACCAGTCCATCCATTATTTTCCATAATGATCTCTGTATCACATAGGCTGAACATCACAAAAACCCAGTGTCCCAGTTAGAGACATACCAGCAGCATCTGGAGCTACACACCCATATTGTGGAGCTGGAGCAAAAGAATTTTGGTGAGTACCTGCCTGTGATTATTTTGAATTTATAATGACTGTTCTCATCAACACAGACCTTGTCAGTAGCATGGAACTAAGTTCCTTTGCAGGAGCAAAACAAAAATTCACAAGCAACTGGCGATTCAAAGCACTAGAACATGGGGGGGAGGTGTGTGTGGGGGATGTGTGTGGGGGGTGTTTCAGTAGTTAAAATAAAAATTAAAATCAATTACCAGAACAAGCCACAGTTATGAGTGGGAATTTTCATTACTGATTGAAAACATTTAATAGTTAAGTTATAAATTAGAAGAAACAGTAAACTGAAGGTCGAAGCCCTTGTATCACTTGAGAGAACAATGTGACTAGAAACCATGAATCCACACACATGCCTACATTCACACCCGCTCTATTGTATAATGTAACTGATTCCCAAGTATCATTTTACAATTCTGATTAGGTCTTACAAAAATCTTGTTTATTAAATTGCTTTCTTTAGGCATTCATAGCTGCTAATTTGTTTCCAACTAAATCATGTATCATCTGAAAAAGATTACATTGCAACAGCAAAACAACACTCCTGCGATTACACTTCATCTGGATTTTAGAATTAAAAGGACAAAGACTAGAGGAGTTGTGAATTTCACTTTAAAGGTGGTGGTGGTGAGAACACCCTGCGAACTCTAAAACTACTAGTGCACATAGCATGTAGCAGCTGTACTGAAACAAACATAGCAAGCCAAAAACTCAAAGTATTAAGAGATCTGTTAACCTTTAAATATTAATTTCTACAATAAAAAAAAAATTGAACAACATATATGTATTTACACAAACATTTTGAAAGTAAAATAACTTCTTGTTATCATAATTTAAAAGTTATGCTGATTTAAAAGTATTGTCAGCTCTATTTCCCACATGTTTTAAACAAACAAAATTTTGCAGAGATTTGGGAATGACTTTTAAAGAACTCTAAAGAAATAACCCCTCAAAAATGTATCTCAATGTTAATACAAAATTCACTGTGTCTTACTCAGGGATAAAAAAGTCAGACCTGGGTTCAAACCAGGTCAAATTCTGGTTTACCCTAGAGCCTTCACCTATTTCTCAAAACTGGCAGAAGTCACTAAGCCTTCATTGCTGTTCTTGCAATCACAACAAATGGGACAAATTCTTCCATAAATCGTGGCAGACTATGAAACATCCCACAGCATCTCAGCTCAAATACATGCATATAACACATATACACATATAACACATATAACACAAATACATGCATATAACACATATAAATGCAGAAATAAAGAGGTAGGATTAATCATGGGTATGAACACTCTACAACAAATCATGTAGGACATTCAGAATTAAATGCATAGTTTTAGTGTAACTACTATCCAGAACTTTCAGTTTGTATACAAAGAAGACATGTGCTTTCAACAGATGATCATAATTTTCTTTTAATATTACACCATTTAATATTAAAATAAAAATCAGCATGTGAGACATATCTGGTCTGAGAAATATGAAAGCAGGAAAGCTGATCCACTTCTTCAGTATTTCTCATCCTTAAAAAAAAAAAAAAAATTGAACAGGAAACCTGATAATGCCATATTAATAGAACTGCCTTCCCTCTCCCACAGCAGAAACCACTATATTTTCAAATTCTCTCTGCCTGAAAACTCTTGGCTTCTTTCCACTTCTATGCCCACCTCTTATTTCCCCGTCCTTAAGAGAGCCCACATCAGCCATCATACAAAAACACCAACACAGCTTTCTAAATGCACTTCAAAGAAACTTTATTTGTTGAGAGAGGATCTTCAGGATTAATGAGCCCCCTTTGGGCACAACCCAAAACAGAGTATTCCCAACTTCCTAAAATTACTAAATCCAGAAGAGAAGTAAAATTAACAATCACATTAGATGGGAAGAAAAGAGAAGGGAATCATTGCCTTCATAAACACTGGTGCAGTACAGGTACAGAGAATCTTTTCTGTAAGTCTGAGTAAGCTAATTCTGGGGAAAACAGATATTTGAGTATATTTACATCTAAACCTTCTCCAAGGTGGCAACTCACATCAGCACCTTCCTGCAGCTGTTGAGGGCTCAACACAGTTCACTCTGTCAAAATCACTTGGCCTACTCATTAGAGGTCATTTAGCAGTGAAGACAGATGTTTCTCAGCTGACATAACCAAAAGGCAAAATGGAGCAAACAAATCCAAAGACTCATTTTAGCAACAAAGTATCTGCAATTCCAATTTCAGGTATTGTTCAATTTAGAAAGATGTTATTCATCTGACACTCATTTACAACCTTCAATTTAGATTAAAGAGCTGCAGACACCACATATAAAATTCTGAGACATATGTTCCCTTTATTCTTCAAAGAATATAAATCTTTACTTAAGGCCACACTATTCACTTCATATATAACCTGACATTTCAGCTAAATCCAGCTCTTCTGCTGAGTACTATCATTTCTTGAACACATTCTTCCCCTTCTCACTTCTACACTCCTACCCACAGTTGTTTCTCTTTTTTCTGCTCAGCTCTTTCACGCAAAAAGAAATTGAATAAAAAAAGGAAAACTGAAACTGATTACATACTAGAAATATTGTCAAGTACGAAAATGAAATGCTACACATTTTTAAACTAAACTGCTCAATGCCAAAGAAGAGGAGACACTGGTTACAAAGCCAACACTGAAAAATAATAATTTCAGGAAGAAATACACCTGAACGACAGACAACCAGATAAAATTAAAATGCGATATTACACTCAAAAATACACAAACATCATCAGACTATTTAGACAGAAAACACACAGTTTCCAAAAAAACCAGAAATAACTCAAAAACTTGAAATAATCCTGAAGGAATCCACATATCCTCTCAGACCAATTCTATGTAAAGTTCAGCTTGCACAAAGCTTTGGGGAGACAAAGGGAAAGAGTAAGTATAAATAATTCTTTTTTGCTCAGTCTGTTACTACTACAGGACAGATGAACATCTGCCATGAATGTTAGGTCTGCCTTATCCTGTCTCAGAGCTGATGGATAGATTAAATGATCTCTTGATGTCCCTTCAAGCCTTGCTCTTCTATGATTTGGAGGTTATTACATCAGGTTATTACTGCTGGAAACTTTCTCCAGCATAAGAGTACCCTTTCCCTATTTTATTTTAAGACTTCTCCCATTTCTGCAGTTTTTCATTTCAAGTCATAATCCTCAATTTCTAGCACAACAAGACCACATGGACATTACAACACTACAAACATACTAGATACACTGTTAAAAAAAAATTAAGGGAATAAAAAAATGTATGTTTTTCAAACCAGTCATTTCATAAGGAGTAAAAAAAGATATGTAAGAAAAACTGTTTCTAAGTAATTTATGTTGATATTTGCAGAAACTGTGAAAATACTGTAAAAAATGTTTACATATTCCTGTTTTTGAGGAGGTGTGAATGTAAGGATGAGATGAGCTGTGTGCTAAGCAGCGACAGAGATATGGGCAAAAGAGAACCAGAGAAGATGGCCAACTTCAAAGAACCATCCATGTGAATACCTCTTTCTAGGTACTCACCTCTTTCTAGGTACACACCTTTGACTGAATCAGGCAAGAGTCGTCATCCCTACCAAACATACCTTCTACACATCATCACCCTTCTCCTGACTACACACTGCATACCAGAAGGGTTCCTGCAGATTCCTCTTCCTCTGAATCCAATCTGAATTGTTCCTCGCACAACTTGTGCCTAGCAAGTCAATTACGGTCCTGTCTTGTGTAAAGATCAATAAATTTCAGCAATTCTCTAAACAATTAACATTTCTGGATGCAGTTTTTTCAACTTCATCAAGGAAGCTTCTTTCTGTGATCCACAGAGATACACACAATTAGAGCCACAGCAAAACAAAAAGAATAATGAGAAACAGGAGACAAAAAGTGTCCAACACAGAACTCATTAGACAGCCACACACTATTCCACCTGTTGCGCTGTACACCGAGTACTGGTAAAATCAGAGGCGGGGGAAATGCAGATATATCCAAGCAGCTGGGAACATGAATTCTGATCCTTTTTTATATCCTATTGTTATCCACAACCCAGGAAGCTGTTAATTGGCCTAAGTAATTGGTTTAAATACCCAAGTCCCATTATAAAAATATACTATAAAAATGCTTAGACACTTATCACAACCAAGAAATTCTGAACTAAAGTTCAAAGCTGAAAAGGCACAAGGGACTTGTCTACACTGAAGGAAAAAAAATGCATAATTATACCAATATAACTATCTCAGTGTGGAAACTTTCTCCAGCATAAGAGTACCCTTTCCCTCTTAAGCTTATGCGGTTTGGAAGCAGAGTAAGACAAACCATAAAAACTCTTATTCTGGTATAAGAGTGTCTCCATGGGGAGTTATATTGGTATAATTATAGCATATAATTATAGCACATAGTTCTGCTGTGTAGACAAGCACTAGATGCCCAGTCCACATACATTTTCTAGCAAAACAAATGGTTATCAAATTCCAATAGAAGCCCATAAAATACTTAGCTTTTTTTGTTTGTTTGTTTGATGCACCTTCTTCATTTTAAAGTGATGAATTACTTCAATTAATCTTCCTTGAAAATGCTTTTCTCTCTGCTATTCTATACGGTAATAGATTGTTCTTCTGGTGGAAGCATCATAAACTACCACTTAGAGAATGGCTGTGGTATCTCCTACACTGATTTAGGCTCTCATCATATAAAGCAAGTGGTGAGAAATCAGGTACAAGGAAGGAATAAGGTGATGTTTACACATTTGACTGTTAGACTAGCACCTTTCACAGTACATCCCCAGCCACTTTAAACAGTCAAGTGCTTCAATAATTTAGTCTCTATCCTTCTGACAATTTCATTCTCACCTCATTTGCTATAGAAGTTAAAACATTTCAGTCAACCTTGAGGAAGCCACGCTTCCTCCTCCTCCCCCAGTACACACTGAGGGGAAAACAGTACATCTGAAAATCATACCACTAGTTGAACTTCAAACTATATGAGAGAGCCGAAAAAGAGATACAAACTTTAAAACTACAAAAGACTCCTCAGAATCTTTTGAAAATAAGCAGCTTTTCAGAGGATCCCTAACTCACAAACGTAAGCTTAAGCCAAATAAATTGCCACTGTTTGTGAGAAAGATCCCATAAAAAGGACGCAAACAAAAATACGGTTGTGCCAGCCTCCAAAAAGTGGAACGCGCTGACATCCTGCTACAAAGATGCCAGTGAAATTATTAATCACGGTAATACTTCAGTTTGGGCATTCTGAACACTTTACTAAGAAAGGTTAAGTGGGCCTAGACACAATTAAAGATTACGGTACCCATTTTTCAGGATGTGCAGGTAAATCTGTATAGCAAATTGTGTTTTTTCCTCTTTAACCATTTTGAAAACATGACACTGCCAAGAAGAGCTCTTTGCAGGACAGGCATCCCTGTGTTTTTTTTTTTCCTGAACAATTTCTTCCCTCAGCGTAACATTTGGTTTCATCACCTTGGAATCCATCCCTAGCACTCGGAACACACCTTGTTTGCTTCCACAGCCATCATCTGTGGAAGAGATCTCTGTACAGGGCTGCCCCCTCCTTCCTCCCCATGCCCAGCACAGCCCCTCAGCCCTCCAAAGTGCTCGCTGGGTTTGCTGGCCTGCACGATGCCCCACAGAGAGACCCCCGTGCTGGGTGAGGAGGATCGCCACAGCAGGGAAGCTCCTTCCCAGGGTTGCCCACTTCTTTGCAGCTGACGTGCCAGCAATGGGTAAAGAGTTTTCAATGGACTGTGAAGCAGCATCTACACAACAAAACTGCTGCCCTATTTCCAAATCAAAAGCTTGCATCTCTGTACGGAGGAAATTGCGTACCTAAGCATGAAGGTCAACTGATCTGGAAATTCATCCTGCTATTTTCAAATTTGCCAGTATGTCTGCAAATATGCTGGACAAAAATAAACAATACTGACAGTTCTTACATGCAAAAAATTGACACACCAAAAGAAAAGCAGCAGCAAAAAATCCTCTGAATAGGCATTATACAAAGGACAACAAAATAGAAATGTATCAAGCTTAACAGGAAATGGGTATGAAAATCATTACTTCCAACAGGTTAGCAAGACCAAGGAGAAGAAGCTGTTAGTCCAGAACTCCAACACAAGTCTGGAGTCATATACTTGTATGAAAACACTATAAATAGTGGAAGGAATTAATTTCACCTGCCCTTTGACATCAACACCTGAGCTTATCGGCTTAGACCTTCTTTAGAGCGAGGGGAAAAACGTAACTTTAGGAGCATGATTCATTAGACCTGCATTACACATCTACTTTAGGATGAGATGATTCACATGAAGATCTGACTATTTTCTTGCACCAAAGATACATAAAAAGATACATACAAATGCCTACAGTACATATGGTTAGATGAGTTCCACCCTTGAAATCATATTTTTCAAAGATACAGCTTATTTGGGCACTGCAATCAATGCATTCTGTATAATTGTCATCCCTGGGAAAAAAAAGTTACTCTCTGCCTCAGCTTCTCTCCTTTTAAGAGAGGGATAACAATGACTCCCTGCTCCAGAGAAATGTTAACAAATTGCCTGTCATTATTTATAGACTAATTTTACACTCAAGAGGCAATACAGCAAGGAGTTTACCCCCACCAAAGGAGAAGTGTACCACCACCAAAGGGGCTGTCATGCCCTGACGCCCACCCTCAGTCGAACTGGCCATATTCTCCCTTGTTTTACCTCTGTGCTGCAAAGATTATGCTGCAAGTCAGACCTGCTCAATGATCAGGCTGAAAGCTAAACATTCACAGGTCTTGTTTAGCAGGATTAGTTTTCAGACAAATCTTCGAGCTGATGTGATTCACCTTATGACACAAGGGAAGCAGCAGGAAGCTAATAAAAAGGTGGGGACTGGTCTTTAGAGCAGAAGTGAAGTCTTAGATCAGCTTCAGACAAGCATCAGACTCACAGAGTGGTGCAAGATCTTTTAGCAACACAAAACTGGATAAAAGAGTGTACTCAAGGAGTGTAACAAAAGGCTACTGAAAAATGCAGAAATAAACAAATTAGATTTTCAAGTTTTCTTCACTTCTCCCAAGAGAAATTCTGGCTTGGTATCTACACAAAAAGCAGACGTCCATTTGGTTCAACACATATTTTTCTTATGCATTTATGTGTTACAACCTTTCTCCTGCTGATTTGCTCTTGGTTTCAGCCTGCGATCCTCAAAAGCCAAGAACAAAAAGCTGTCTTTCTGAGGAATACCCACATGGACCTTCTGATCAATGTATACAGACTGAACTCAATTTTAAAAAAATATTCGCTGCTCACTCCTAAGTATTAATCTAAAAATGACAAACAAAACGTTACTGAATGCTCAGTATCAAACACTTGGGGAAAAAAAATTGGAAAAAAAATCCCTCACGTTCATTGTCTCTTTGGATATATATAAACCCACTTCTGGAGAGGAAAACTACATTTCTTCCTACTTCTGGCACACTAACTGAGACAACTTGCTCGAGTAAGAGACAACCATATGCAAGATCAAGAACTTCAAGAAAGTAAAAATGTCATCAGAAATCATAATTATTTGAACCTTCTCTTATGATGCAATGACTAGCTGCAACCTTTAAGAAAAAGCACCTACTTTCTTCCTCCATCTCTTCAAGGAAGATATCAGCTCCAAGCAAAAAAAGAATTTAAACTGAATGTTAAAAAGCGGGAGTAAAGAAAAGAAACACAGAGGGCATTCAGGGAACAAGACTGTTGCAAATAAACACCTAGGACTTCTTACAGGCAAAGCAACAGAATTTGAAAACTATAATGCAGGAAGAAATTGGCCTCAGTTCCTGAACTACTAAGGCATTCTCCCAGAACAATGGAATCTTAACTCACTTTTAAAACAGGCTTCATTCACCGTCTTTGTAAGATACATACCCTCAAATAAAATATGACACTGTGGAATAATAAACAACCATAGCTGGCAGCTCTCTACACCCTCAACCTTCTGAGAATAATTAAAAGGAAAGGAAATCTATGAAATTAAGTATCAAGTACTATAAAATTGTACAGAATGTATCTAGCTCACCACACCACTACTTAATATAGACCATTACATGCAAAGTGTTCCCTCCCCTCAATTCAAGTCTTTTCTACACTTTCCACATACAGCAACATCACACCTGAATTTTCATGCAGACATCTTTTCAAATATCTTTTGGGCAAATATATATTTTTTAACCCGCCATGCCAGTTAAAAGGTAAATAAATGCACATCAACACTTACATTTCATGTTGGTTTTGTCTCCTTCGTTTATTTCCCTCCTTTCTCTTAAGTCTGCTATTACTTAGAAGATCAGCAATAGAGGAACACAAAACAAAAATACCAGGACCAACACCCACAGATAACTACTTGTACAATTTTTACTATTATATTGTCAAGTCTTGCCAGGATTTGGGGGCTTGCTTGGTTGGTTTTTTAGTGGCTTTTTTTTTTTTTTCTTAAATGCAACTTGACGTCTGGTCACTAGCAAAGCCTACACAGGAAGCTGGCTGGTGAAGACACTTTCCTTGCTGCCACTCTTTGCCCAACAACTTTTGTCGACTAGGAGGACAGAGGAGCAAATACAAGTTAGAGGGATGGAGGAAATACAAGTCAGAGAGACGGATGGGTACCAGGATCACTCAAAAGCTATTTTCTCGGTGGCTGTACAGTCACACTAATCACTTTTGCACAACTGTTAAAATTGCAGAAGACAGTAAGGATAACTTTTCTGTCACTCCAATGATTTGGAAAGTGAGAAAGACAGAATTTGAGGACAGCATTTAAAGAAGGAAAAAGAAGTGTCACAATACAAAGGACAAAAAGGGATTATGACATTTGGATAAAACAAAGTACTATGACTTTGGGAAGAAAAGAAATGAAACAAATGCAAATGACCCACAAATAAATCTCTCACTCACTGAAGGGGAAAATACAGAGGAAGAGCATTGAGCAACCACATGACACAACAGATCTGAACCAAAACAACATTGGTATCTGCAGAAAAAGTAGAAGATTGCATCCACCATTCTCTCAACCACACTCCAGCAAAGTAACCGCTCACTCACTTCTCAACCTTCCCCCTAAAAAAAACAGTGCATTGTTATTGTTACTATTATTATTGAAATGAGCTGAAGAACTAAAAGGAGGAATGTGTGGCTATGCAAAGTCTTCCTAGTACCCAGAATCTCTTTCCACTGCTTGTTCAAAGAGCTGCATTTACCAAGCTTCTTGTGAAGAACCAAATCCTTAAATGTTCCAATATATGAAACAACCAGTCCATGTACCTAAATCTAAAACTTTTCAAGGGTCTCAATTAATCCAGAAAATGTCCTGATTGCCATCAGCAATCACACATAAAGCTCTCAATAGCTTAGGCTGAAGTAGCCTTTAGATTCCTAGCTAATTCTTGGAAAACTGTAAATATTGGCCTCTACTCCAACACCTTGACCACTTCAAGAACACGGTTCTAAAATGCAAGACACTTTGTTTCAGATGCTGCTGCCCAATCAGCCCCTCCTCTTTAAAGGAAAAGCTCAATTAAGTCGGGAACTTTTCTTCTGAATGATTTTGAATGGCTTTTTTTTAGTTGCGGTTGGATCTCAGTTAGTGTAATTGCTATTTATATCAAAACATTAAAAGGTCTGGTTATGGGGTTTATTAGAAAAGCAAAATGTGTTTTTAATACTTTAAAAAACCCACAACAAAATTCTCCATAGCACTATTTCCCCTTGTATTTGCATACCACATGTTCAACAACAAAAAGAGCATTCTGCAGAAAGTTAAAAATCTCAGAAATGTTGCTGAATTAGTAGCTCCTACAGTTTGTTAGTAGGAAAACCGGCTCTGTGCCAGGCTGGAAGGGGGGACTATCACAAGAGATGTGTGTTAGCTTCGGGATTTAAAAGAAAAAATATATATATTGTAAACCAAAATGCAACACACAAGACAAACGCAAAATCTCTTTATTAGCAAAAAATTTAAATGTAAAGTAAGTGTCACTTAAAATACGAGAAATATTCCACACAGTGTTGCTTCTTAGATGTGAAGGCAGAGAAATGCTTCTCGCAAAGGCAGCTGAGGGCAGAGCCAAGGGCCACTGCCGGACACAAACACGTTGCCCACACTTGCCGGTCACACCGGTGAGGGCCGGGGCATCCCGGCGGCCGGGAGGAGCGCCTGGCCCGCTGCCCGAGCGGCGAGGCTGCTGAAAAGCAATAGATAGCTTCTGGCAGCGGCAAAGGGGAAAATATTTTGATCATGTGACGCCACACAAGTGAACTAGTTCGCTTCGTATGTGCAACTTGCACAGACGCTGTCACCGGCCCGGGACCCCGCCGGCCCCCCTGCCTCCGTTCCCCCCTTTCCCGTCCCCGTGTCCTGCCAGGGAAATGCCTCAGTCGAGCACAGCTTCGGCAAAACAGCACCTACACATCCCCGGCACGTTCCATGGCCACTAAACGCCGGGCACCAGCAAGGTACCTGCCTCACAGAAGTCGACCTTTCTGTCTATAGGAAGGAAAGACTTCCAGATATAAGTAAACTGCCAAGTAAAATTATTTTGGTACTGCTGGTACGCAGCTGAAACAGCCTCAAATGTACCTACCTCTATTTTTACAGAAATATTTCTTTAAATAGCCTCTATGACCAACCGTAAACTTAAAACAGCAACAGCTTTTAAGAACATGCTTATTACTTTTCCTCACTTGGGAATTTCAACCAAGAAATACTGAATTTAAAAAAAAAATCACAAAAGCACAATTATTTTCCATAAATCATGTCTGAGAATAAGACATCAATACTACCATTTCATAAAAACAGAAAATCCAAAATATTCACAACATAAATTGCTACACAAAAAAAAAATACAGAACTCCATACATTTCATCCAAATCAAAGGCTGCAAACAAATCAGCATATTCCTTTGATGCTGTCAAAACAAACCTCCTTATCTTTATTTTTAACTTTAAAAGAATAAAATTTAAGAACTACAAATCCTGTCCTTGCGCTTTCAAAAGAAATTTTTGGAGCTGATGTTTCAGTATCTTGCTTACAAACAAGTAAGCCTGACAAGCTAACCAAATAACATGATCAATGCTGGGAACACCAAGTCTCAGATCCCATCCAAACAAACAGAGGAAGGTACAGTGCAGACTAGATACCTCCACATGTAACAAGTATTTAGGATGCCTATTTATTCTGCATTACTCTGTAATTAAAACTGCACATCAAACTCAAATGATTAAAAAAGACAAATATTATCCTTATTTTAACATAGGGAAACTGAGGTATCAGTCAGTGAAACCAGCTATCTTTAGCTCATGCAGCCAGCCAAGAGATATCAAGAATTCCTGCACCAATACCATTTTCCTGAAGTCACATAATTTACTGACCATGGCTGAATTCACTGCTTGTGTAAAGAAGGCACTATTCCACTTCAATCAATTTGTGAATTAAGCCATGTCCACACTGGGAACAGCACACATGACTACAATTATGTTTTAGAACAGGATCCCTCCTTTTGGGATTTTCTGAACCGATTTTCTTTCTTTACTTGAACAAAGAAAGAAAGAACAATCATGCTCCAACTTCAGGTCCTTCTGTGAAAGACAGCTGTACCAGGGACTACTACAGCCAGGACAGCACTCTCTCTTTGCCATGCAACAGAGATCTCTTTGCCCTTTTAAAGCACAACCAAAACGTGTTGTGGAACTATCTACTTTCTGAAAAACTCAGCAAGATACCTCAACAGCCATACCTGCAAACCCCTCAGGAGAGACTTCTTATAAAGGCTGTTATTTTGGCAGTGAAGATACACTACCACCCCAATGGTAAGCTAAATGCAAAGGGGTTTGCCACAACAGCTATTAGTCAAGGATGCAATTAATTCCCTGAATCTAACTACATAGCTACAACAACAGAACTTCACAGTGGAACCTAGCCACACAGTCTCTAAAGGGCAAATAAATTGATTCAGTAACTTGGCAGAATCACATCCAAGAGAAAGACCTGCTACTTACGATTCATTTTTTGAGTAAGCAGATACCTAAAATAAATACCAAACAAACAAACAAAATCATGATAATAAAAAATTGAAGCAGAAGTTTACAAGACCCTAATAGCAACAGGAGTAACACTATCCCTTAAAAAAAAAAAAAAAAAAAAAAACAAAACACCAAAAAAAAACCCCAAGGAATTTATACGTCAAGCATTTTTCCCATTTTCAGCTTTATTTTTTATTTTAGCAACAAACAAAAATCCCATGTACATTTACTTAATTTTTAAAAAAAGGTAAAAAATATTAGAAGAATATTCTTTCCCCACCCTCCAATGGTCAGAAAGAGACTGATGTGGGTGGCAAGGGAGATCAGTGACATAGCCTTACAGATGGAACTGTCAGAGGGTCTATCACTCAGATGGATGTCTTCATAAACAATTACCACATCACAAACTGAAATTCAGTATCTTTTCAAACCTGAGAAGCCTACAATGTAGGGGAAAGACAGAGCATAGTGGTGAATTCCTAAAGTCAGGACATCATTTGGCAATCGTGCATGTCCAGGTGCAAAAGATTAATTGATAGCTCTTAAAATTGGAGAATATAAACTAATAAATAGATTATTACACATGCTTAGTCCTTCTGATGTAGTTATTAAGCCACAATGACTCAAATGCAAAAAGCAGATCACACACTAACAGGTCTGTACTGAAAGCAATTCCTTATACATGCTGCAAAACCATCAAACTGTTTCATACCCACAAATTGACCACTACACATTCAGAAATTCAGCTGCTTCATAAACTTGTTAAGTTTATAAGGAAACTAACATTTCCACTATACATGGAATATAAATGCACAATATATCAACACCCTTTCAAATCATGCCTGTCAAAAACTTTTAAACAGATTTCACATTAGTTTTAATAAACATAAATAAAACATTTTAATAAAAGCATCAGGACAACGATCTTAGGTTTCACAATTTCCAAAACAACTGTAGGCACCTCCAGATAACATAAGCATCCTACACTGGGAATACAAAATTTGCTAAAAGGTACTTCATATTTGTAGTATGAACAATACCCACATGAAAAGCAATCTTCAAACAAGACATAACAACTGTGATTTCTGCAACAAATCCGCTCACTTCAAAACTGAAGACAATGTATCTGCCAGATAAAACAACCGGACTTGGTGGTAAGGAAGTCTGTGCATGTACTCCCATACACACCCCACCCCAGCACACAGTGGTGCTCTGCACAGAATACTCATCAAAAGCCAAGTTCCACGACACTAGCTAATCTCCTGGGCACTTGTTCAACTAAATTTTCCTCAGAGTTTAATTTCTGTGAGAAATCTAATGCCTTTATATAGATGACATTGTGTATGTAATGATAAAACAGTGCAAGGAATACCGAAATTTTGGATCATGGTGCCTTTAGTTTAAAGTGACTGTACTGATATGGCAGACAAATCCCTTGTTTCGCTCAGTTATTTGTCTTCTTACTCGCTGAATAGATGCCAGTAAAGCTTGCGTTCTCCCACAGCAGAATGTGTTCACAATAAGACTGGATTTATTAAAAAGCTAGAGTTTATGGCACCAAGACCCTGGCTATTTCCAAAAGATCTCTGTCCTCAGGTGTGCCTGTCTGAAGCAAAGTGGATGTTATGTGCCTCCGTTTCCCCACCCTGCACAACAGAAAGAATAATTTTTTACTCCAGTTCAAGGCACTCTAGAAAAATAGTGTAAAGATCAAATGTACTTGGAATATTGTTACCGAGAAGATAACGGTAGTTAAAATCAATCCAGTACAAATCAGCCATCTACTCTCCCCACTGTTCACAGACTCATGTAGGTATCTCAAGATACATTCATCCCTGAGGATTCCTCGACTGCAGTAGAACACCACCCTGGATGGGTTTGGCCTTTTTGGAGCTGATGTGTTCCTGGTGGATCACTGGATGCCACACTCTCAGAACCAGAAGTACAACAGTGGAAATCCTCTGGCCCACCTGCAACACAAACACTGCACCACTCTCTGCCAGCACATCAGCATTTGTGTGTGAAACTGAGCATGAACAAGTACATTTGGGAAACAGGAAAAGTAAAAGGGTAACATTATGATCTGAATGGCAAAACATACATCAGATGCACAGAAACCCTTCAGGTCTACTAAAAAATAATTTTAGATTAATTAGCAGGTAAGACTTCCTTAAAGTAAATTTTACTCTAATACAATTGGCTCCACAAGATTTTTCTGCATTACATTTATTTGCTCCTCTCAGCACCATGCAATACAAAAAACAACACTGCTTAGCAGCACTTTTCTCTAACTAGTTTTCAAAACAAATTTGAAAACCACTAAGGTATACTTTTAATTTAAGTTTAATTAAAGTCCTCATTCAATCGTACCAAAACATATATTTAACACTATGTAAATAGCCCCAAAATTGAAAGAAAAAAGTTTTTTTCCCAAGTACCTTAATAATCACAATTCTAAAATATATTCTAGCAAGTTAGCCTACCACAAACACATGCTACTGAAATTCTGCAGCCTTGAGCATGCATACACAGTGAGTGTGGCAACACTGCTTTACATATCCACAGAGAATCTTCAAAGCCTCCTGATAAATGGCACATTTTGAAGAAGTACTGAAAGATATAACTGTTTAGGGCACAGGTACAATCTTAGGGACATAAGAGTAAATGAACTACTGCCATTCTCCTATTAACAATTAGAATATCAAAATACCTGTAACAGTACTTGAGGTACAAAAATAAGAAAGATCAGTAGCTAATCAAACTTGTTTTCATTGCACAAATTTAATCTAGTTTTAACTAAGATACTATTTCAGAATGAACAAGCATCACCTAATAGACCATGCTTAGTAATTTCAAAAATGTTATTTTACACATGTAACTAGAAAATTTAGCAATGGATTAAAATGCCTCAGTTTTCATTCCCCAAGATTCAGATCAGAATGCCAAAAAGACAGTAACTGACTGCTTATTTGAAGAATTCTTACATTATGGCAGAAGGAATAGAGGAGGCAGGTTTGCATCTCTCTTTCTTTATTGTATCTCGTACACAGTGTTCTGCTGTTCCATGTGTAGGCATAAGCGCTACTACAGAAACCAATAACTGAACACCAAACCACAAAGTGTCAAATATATGGTCGTAATATATATATAGATGCTACTAACTGTGAATATTGCTATTTGCTACTTCTAAATAGAAGCTATGTGAATACTAAACTGTTTATTTGAAACTGCACAGGGAAAAATATATTTTATTCTCCCATTGAGACATCAAGAATCTATTCACCACACTAACAGCTGTTTAATGGCCTTCAGGCACAGGACATGATTCTGCAGCCTGGGCTTAGCCAGAACTCTCAATACGGGCAATCTATTTGGCATAAAAAGAGCTGCAGAATCAGGCATATTCAGAATTTCTCCGCTACGGAACAAACGATACATACACAAACCCAGAGCAGCTTGACAGATTTTTTTCTAAAACTTGCTCTATATCTTATGTTATACAGGTACTCCTGAACAGACCCAGGTTCTCTCCTTCTGTGTAGGTGTATGTAAATCCTACACACATGCACAAAGGAGAAAGACGCGTATAAAGCACACACTGAGAGGCCAGCTAATGTGTTTAACTACTGCAGTGCACATCGGAAGTGAAGAATAAAAGGAGCCTCAAGACTCTAAATATCTGTATGCTGTCAAGGATTAATCAATAATCAAAAGACCTGAAGGACAAGGTACTGTACTAGTATCACACAACTTCCCCACGACCAAATCAATATATCTGTGTGAGCAACATCCATCTGCTTTGAAAATGTGACTTTCTTCAGAAATAGGAGGCCTCTTTCGCAAGCTTCCATCACATCTCACAATTTAATAAGGTGATTAAATTAAATGGATGCAGACTTTTCTTAAATAATTTAACAGGTTGGACAAATACAGAACTCAGTTCAGAGTGGGACACCATAGTTCTGCATACTACAAAAATTATCCATGCTGAGGCAAGAATTTTCTGAACAAGGATCTCGGATGTTGTAGCCTACTGTCAGTCCTTTTTCTGTTCACAGGACAATAGTTCCTTACAGGCTATGGGGCCAATCAACATCTGCTTTGCAAAGACACATGACAAGTGAGCATATTCTAATGTGTGTACACACATATAGAGAGCACACATACAAACGATCACTAAAAAAAATAAAGAGAAGCCTTCTGTTCAAATGCTGGGCTAAATATTCCAATTTTCTCTTTCAAAAAGCAATCAATTTCTCTACTTAATGATACAACATACGTGGAGATTGACATGTGGGAATTAAAAATAAATAGCCACGTACAAAACCAATTGTGTTCTGCAAGCTAATGGCAACTATTTTTTGATACAATCCATTTTATACATTAAAAAATATTAATTTAAAAACAAAGAAATTTTTTTCTCTCAATCATTTACTGGTTAAATGGAAAAATCAGAATACAAAAACCAATGATATCTTGCCTTTATGACAATTATTTTGAGGAAAAAATAAAAAATAATTTTAAAAATAATCAGGGACATTGTGCTCTTGCCAGACTATTCTTTCTAAGCTGCATGCCAATCCTTACGATGAAAAAAAAAAAAAAAAAAGAAAAAGAAAAAGAAATCTGTAAGAGAGGATGTAAACCCATAAATATAAGGAAGTATTTCTAAGGGTCATACTGAGGACATAAATGAATTTACTCTCACTCCTCCAATAAAAATAAAATACTTTAAAAATTTCTGCCATGAAGAAACAGCAGCCTGAACTAGCATGCACAATGTCTGACAACGGTTTTCCTAGCTTTTAAAGGCATAAATTCTGAACTACCTGTTTAAAAGGAGACAATGCAAATATTTTAGAGTAATTATGAAAGGTTATGCATACAAGGCCTCATTACATTATGGCTTCTAGTGACCCTTTTACCATTGCAAATTAAAAAAAAAGATAAAAATTAACAGACACACAAAATCTTGTTTCTTTGGAAGAAACAGAAAGGAAAACAGAATAAAAACTAAAAACATGACACGAGTGGTCTGTTGGAAGTAGACAAACACACACACAGCCCACCTAGGGTTTCTTTTTTTTTTTTTTTCCAGGATTAATACACCATTTGCAATATTAAGCAGTGATTTCTCCAGATTCTAATCATTACTTTACAGAAAGATCCAGCCGTTGGAGGACTCCAAAAGCATACACCTGCATTTGTTCCTATCAGACCTTGCTGTTAAAAGCTGTTAAAAGATTTAACAGTTTCTTAATAGAAAGATCTTGTTGAAGGGAAAAGAAACCCATAAAATTCTAATGCACTACTCCATTTAACACTATTCACTTTCCTACTGAGAATTCAAGCCTAATCTCACACTTCTGTAGAAAAATAATGAGATCAACAACTCCCGATGCTTATTGAAGTATTCTAACTACAATTCAAACCCAAAAGCACGTTTTCTCCCGAATATTTGGATTTGCTGCAGAGCTGAAACAAACACAACCTCTGGAAGAGCGGTTCTTTCTTCCCTTCTTTGTACAATACACGGCATTTTCTCACCTACAGCAGTTCACATGCAAACACGGTATTTTTAAGAGGCATGCACAGGTTAGGCATCGAGCTAACAGAAATGCAATGAAACTAGTATTTAAGATTCTTTTTTTTAATAAAAATCCAATCCCTCGCATAATATCCGTAATCTGCAACATTACGAAATGTTCGGGTTTGTTAGGGTTTTTTCATAAGAAGGCGCGAGCGCGACCCGAAAACCCGAACCCTCGTCCAAAAGCACCGTTCTTACAAGGTACTTTCCCTACCGCCTCTAATTAGCGCGGAATTAAAAATCTAAAATAAGTAAGTAAATATAGATAAGCAGGCAGATAAATAAATAAGTCGGTGCCCGGGAGAAGCACGCCGTGCGGGCACACTGTGGGGCGGGGGGCGGCGGGGGAAGGTGCCCGCGCGGCGGCGGCGGTGCCCCGGTGCCCCCCGGTGCCGGCGGTGTTTGCGGCGGGGGCTCCTGTGCCTGCGCCGCTCCAGCGCCTCTATTTACATCAGCGGCGCGAGGTGCCCAATGGCGCGCGCGGAGCCAATCAGATGGCAGATTAGATGTCAACTCGGAGGCAGCTGTCGGGAGACGGTTGCAGCCAGTTTACCTCCACAATTCAAATTCCCAACCTGGCGGGCGGAGGAGACCCGGACGCTCCTCCAAGGGTCGCGCCCGGCAGCCGGCATTCCTCCCGCGCCGCGCCACGCCGCGCCGCCCCGGAAAGGCGCTGCGCCGCACCCGCCGCCCCGCGATCATCGCGCCTGTTTATCGATCGGATCCATCCATCGATCGATCGCCGGAGTTACCGGGGCTGAGGCAGAGGAGTGCGGGAGGGAGGGGGGGCGGG